>CM042571.1:2852500-3367500 GCA_023630585.1 Cranoglanis bouderius
TGACTCATATACCAACAACACTCAGGCGCCATAAGACGCCAGAATCACAATCACCTGGCTATACACTAGACACTGCGTCACAGGAGCGTCCTCAAACACAAACACAACCTCAACCACAAAACCACTGACACCAGCTCATACCTAGCTAAATCTTTCTTAAACATCTATACACACTCCAGGAAACAATAAACACAACAAAATCCAGTGTATTATCTTTCATTTTGCTTCTTGAATATCTGTGGCTATGATATCGTTGAGATCATATGTGCATGCGTGGTTATGGGTCGTGAATGCAACTGAAGTCACACGCCATATAGTCTTATTATAGATGTGTACTGTGCATAGAGTGAATAAAGCAGACGGCTAATTTTGCAGCACTAAGTAATGAATGATCTCCTCTAAAGCCCACTCTGTGATCTCAGTGAACTATGTAGGAGTGCATTTAACACCAGTGACTCAACTGTGCATCTATATTTTTCCATTAACCTTTACTTTTTAACTTCATTACAAGTGAAGAGAAGGCAGAAGGCTTATTGTATAGAAGCCCAGTATTATAAGTTCTTCTAGTTTGGTTGCTTGATTATCTAATATGGAGAGCAGATAGGTACATAGGTTAAATCTAAAATGTTAAAAACTCTTACAGTCTTGCCAACCTTAAAACATTTTGCATTGGAGCTACTCATTTTAACATCGGAGTACGCTTCTATGAGTTATCACTCGAAAATATGGCTTTTCCCCCACAAATAAACATGGCAGATGAGTCCATCGACATATGAACCGGGAATCACTGACAATTATCATTTTAAAATGACCGCCCGGAAGCCACAGCCCCTCCCCCCATCTCACATTATTAACATTTTGCCCGGTGTTCTCATCTCGACATGATTTTCCTGCTTGAAATTCGGCGGCAAGATAAAATAGAGTATTTATTAACATGAAACGTGAAATAAAACCTATCAAAGTATGTAAGACTTAGCTAATATTAGACAAGTATTGTTAACGCTACTTATTTATTACTGATGGCACAGATATTTTGGACAATGAGAATTGCCAAAAATGGTCAAAAAATTTTTCTTTGAAAACATTTCATGGTTTCTATGAGGGACATTTTGTGAAAGGACCATACCAAAAACGTATTGTATTTTTAGTCCCTCCTTCCCAGGATTACTCACTATTCACTATTCCAATGGTAGCAGGTCACCCTATATAATAATCCTACATCAATATTCTCTGGGCTTCTGTATTAAATTTAACTCCAAGTTCCATCCAACAGCCATTCGTTTATTTCTACCTAGCACTTAGCGAATACTGGGTAACGGATGGCTCCGAGTCCCACTAGTTTGGCTACAGTTGCTCTGATGTGGCCACTATCACATCATCATCCAGAAAGAGCCAAAACCACTCCACCCATAGGCCACGGCAGAGATGTCAGAAGTGCGTGATAGTCCTTAATTAGCAAAGATTTGAGAAGGAAAAACAGCCCCAGGCCATTTAAGACTTCTTCTTTATCCTGTCCTATTTTTGTCTTCTTTTTAATCCCTGAATAATCCCTTAAAAACCACTGAAACCACTACAACTGCCATATCCGACAGACAGATACATGCTTGCACTGTATGAGATAATCATGTATTGAGTCCTGTTGTTCTTTTGTTTCATTCCTTCATCATCACAAAGAATTGATTTTCTTCCTTCTGATATTCTTGAGATGGTTCCATCAAGGTGGCTAGAAAAGATTCCTGATGCTAGCTCAATGCATGTGATTGCCCTAAAGATTTTCCCTTTGTATTGTCATAATCACGCAACTCTAGTTTTAGCATTTTCATTTAGGCCGAGATCACGCAGACGTTTTGGCATCCGTCAGCAAACGCACCGATGGGCGCGTTTTACACGCAGTCCTACACGAACGTGGAGGGAATGTGGCAGCTTTTTAAAAGCGCTACTACTGGAGTTTTTTCACCAGGTGAGTATTTTATTTCCCAAACAATTAGGTCGCAGCTCTGAGGGCAAATGAGGAAAACAAACATGGAGGACAGTGATGGTAAAAGAAAATAATTTAACGTTTAATGTTCAATCTGAGTTCAATATTTTAGCAGTATTCATTTTATCAATATTTCAATGATAATATCTAGACATAACAAATTTATTCGTTTTGGAACATTCATTGGTATCTGGGGTCATGGCCAGGTTCCAACTCTAGCTACATAAATGCTGTCTAGTCACACAAACTCTCCTGCAAGTGCTCCAGCCAGCACTGTTTCTGTAGAAAGAAATACCTAGCAATGAAAGCAGCCATAGGCACACCTGATATGTTGAAGTTCTTAGCGAGGATTCATGTATTTTGGGGAAATTTGTAAAGAATAATTCATTCTAACATGGATGCTCCACTCCAGACTGTGTATGCCTACATTGGACCACTCTGGTTGTCTTCTCTTTTGATTTCCATCTTGTTGTATTGGCTGCTATCCATCAACACATTGTTCTTATTGAAATCAATGGCAGAAGGCGACTTTTTTTCTATGACCGAGTGAACCTAAGACTCGACTTAAAGCGTCAGGAAAAACAATCAACTGCAATGAAACATACTACACAGGATGTCCTTGAAGACTTTCCTCAATATTACGTGAAAATGTTATTTGGAGCAGTTTGTCTTTTGCAGAGAAAACATGTGTCTGGAGGTCTGCGTGGTAAAACGGCTTAAATGTTCATCACCTCAACCACATAATCTGTTTTGCAGTTCTTCTGTGAATATTTTTCTAGCCAACCTTTCGTTTACTATAGAAACCAGGAAACATACTCAAACATAAGGAAGGATGGCCAAACCCAAGAACAAATCAGTTCTTGTTCTAAGTGGTGCTGCTGAAGTGAGACGTAGTAAGCTGGTAGTTCCATGACATGGTCAAAAATCAGGAAAATATTGAAGTGGCCATTCAGATCAACTGTGAATGGTCAAAAGATGTTGATTAAGTTTCTGAAACAGCTGCTTTGTCAATGGTTCAAATACATTCGCACATCATTTGCTAGTCTGTGAAGGTTCTTTGCAATGCTTCAGTTACAAATTTTGTCCTTTCGCAAAAGGTTATTAGAGTTTTAGAACTGGCCATTCCCATCCACATGAGATGAAGCTGAACAAAGGATGATCCTCCATTATAAAAGCTGGTTGCTGGTGCTTCAGGATCTTCTTTATCCAAAACTATGGTGAGAAATTGTGAGGAAAATGCTGAACGTTGTGTATCTATCGACACATCCAAAGTATAAAGAATGTCTTACCTAAGGCATATTTATCTGTGAATCCACTCTGTGGTCTGTTCCTCTAGAGGTTTCTGAATACCTTCACGCAAAGTCTCCTTATTAAACTGTCAACAAATTAGGACAAGTGAGAGTTATTTGCAGTGATCCAGCAACATTATGTGCACAATTTCTTTAAAAAAAAAAAAAAAAAAAAAAAAAAGAAAACACACATATACAAGGCCTTAGGAAAGTGACTCAGAGCAATCTATCACTGTTAGAATGGTGCAATACATCAAAAAGCTAGTCAAGCCAACACTGGACAGGACACAGTGTGTATTTTTCTAAGAAGTACACAAACGCAGATAAAATAAAGTTTTTGATAAGTCTGCCTGTGAGAAACCTAGAGACATTAAAGACAAGTTATTTCTCTTGAAGTTAATAATCCAAAATTAAGCCACTTGTTACATAGAAACCGCAAACCACAGCATCCTGAAGACTTTCCCATGGCAGAAAATATGTGAAAAAAAGCTAGAAATAATTACAGCTATACCCTAAATTGTTACAAAGCACTGACACTGGAGACTCCTTCCATAAATGTTAAATAAATGACAAACTTTTCTATATCAGTGATTAGTAATGTTAAATCTGTTTATCTGGGATGTCCATCACACAAGACTTCGCTATAGAAATGATAATGTATAAAAATGAGTGCATTAACATAAACATGTGATTTGCCTTTCAGCCAGAACTACTGTCCAAGCTGTCGTTGTAGAAAATTAATCAACACCTTCTGACCAATCAGACAGTTCTGTGTTATAATGAATTATATTCGTGTTCTTAAAATCACTCTTTCCGAATTTCTTATGTTTCTAAACAGCATTGGAGAATTGTTGAATGTCATAGTGAGGCTAAAAACAATCCTGGCTTCCACGGCTGTGAGTTTCTTTTCTTCCGGTCATTCCAAGATGTCTTAAATGCTGAAGTCTCCCACGCTCAGCCATTTAAAGTGGAAGTAATAGACTCGAATCAGTGAAGGTGTTTGCTGACAGTAGGTCCAACCCTGCAGTCGCTCGTGTATGACTATGAGCAAGAAGCATCAGCACATAATACACCCAGCTGGAAGTGTGGGAGGGGTAATAGGTGGAGGGGAGCCGAGGGCAACCTTCCAAGGGCAGATCTGTAATGATGTTATTATTTTTCCTCTCTCTTAGGAGCGTAGTGGGCAGAACTGACAGAGAGAGAGAAAGAGAGAGAGACAGCGAGTGAGAGAGAGAGAGGGAGAGAAAGGCCGGGCTTTAAGTGGGTTGCACTTGAGGGTGTGTATGTGGGGGTTAGGGCAGCACCATAGGGACAGCGAGGACAAAGAGAGGCATGTTGCTGCCTCGTGACGGATGTGTCATCATCACCTCAACCAATGGCAAGACTGCACTCATCGTCAACCTCTTCAACCAGTAATATCTCCTCCTAAGTCATTGTTTAAGGTTCAGAATTTAGCAACATATAGCAAAATCAGATTTTGACTGATCTCATTACAAGAACTGAGCTCTCAGGACATGATATTTGCATGTACACGGACATCTTGAAGCATCAACCACGTAAATATACTACTCATGCGACAGCCCCATAAAACCAGTCAAAAAATAGCAAAGGATGAATTGTACCTCTTCAGCTTGGCACATACTGGAGACTATAATAAACACTGAGATTCCCTGAAACAGTCAGAACAACATGCTCAAGCGCTAGGCTTGTACAGTGGTTAACCTTTTTAAATTCTACAAAAGGACATTTAATTTGCCCTTAAAGCATTAACTGCTCATTAAAAAAAATTATAAATCTTTAAATGCATTACTCACTTATATTGTAACCAAACTAAATCCGGTGTTATTTGTGTTTAGAATCGCAGGGTTTTATTCTCATTACTCATCTGACACATCCTTAAACAAAGCAAGTCTATACTACAAACACGCTCGCAATAACACTTTAGCCATTATTAATGAGCTCCCACACACCACGTGCTCCATGATAATGGCTGGCTGTAATTTGCCACGGAGAGAGAAGTGTGATGCACATTAGTGTACTTTGATTTAACTGACCTATAAAAATGGCAATGTGTTTACAGGAATATGACAGATATAGCCTGTAATGCAAGATGTGCACACTGTATACGTGGTCTTTTAGAGGATATGCACTGTTGTATGTATGATGGAGTGTGTGCTTCCTGGCCAGGCACATGTGTGTGTGTGCATGTGTGTGTGTGTGTGTGCGTGTGTGTGTGTGTGTGTGTGTGTGTGTGTGTGTGTGTGTGTGTGTGTGTATAGTATGTGGAGGTGGCACACATGGCATTTACACTTTAATCACCCACAATTGCTGTGCGAGTGAGTCAGCATCTCCAGGACGATCAGAGGAAAAATGCATGTGAGGCCAACACACCATGTGCAACTCACCATAATCACTTTACTCTTTCCCTTATTCACTGCCATTCAGTCTTGTGGTACTGTGAATCATTGATTCATTGCATTTCAAATTTAATAATTGAAAACCTCAGGCAAAATGCATCAAATAAAAAGGGGGGAAAAAACTTTGGGGAATAGCTACATTAATATCCTTATATTTCACCACAGGAAAAATGGTCAGTTTGGCTGGAAAAGTTTGCTAAACAGATATTAGTAAATAGCTCCTTAATGCCTTAAAAATCCCTTAAACAAAAACGGCAAAAATGTATTTTATCTTGGCAGCCAAGAAAAGTCTTACTACACAGAAAAAGAACAAAAGCCACACAAACCAATAGCTAGTTAGCTAGACAGTGAGGTTAGCAGTTGTTACTGTAAATGTCCTACAATGGAGAAAATCAAATGAGCACATATTCAGTGGATGAAATGTTGTGGTCAAATCGAAAAGGATTTGGGGTTATCTACATTAAAATACTCATATTTTACCTCAGAGAAAAGAATCAAGTTGGTGTGCAGTGTTCGCTAGCCAAACTTGGTATATATTTTTAAAAAAAAATGTTACTAAGCTAGCTAACCAGTATGCTTAGCAACTGTTACACTAAGGGTTTTATTATTTAAAAAAAAAAACAAAAAAAAACATTCAGTTACAGATGGTGTATTCAAATTAAAAGGTTTTGGGGCATAACTTAAGGGTTAAAATACATATATTATGCCTCAGAATCATAGTCAGTTTTGCTAGCAATGTTTGCTAAACAGATGAATTTGAGCTAAAAAATAGCTCAAATTAATTTTATCTTGGCAGCCAAGAAAAGTGAAAAGTTAGCAAATAAACACATATTCAGAGAGATAAAAAAAATATTTAAAAAAGTACATATAGTGGGTTCAAATCTGAGGATTTGGAGCATTTTAACTTCAGAGGAAAAGCCTATTGTTAGGACACGTGGTGTGATGCACTTGCAGGGGAAAGTGGTCAGTTTATTGGGAACAGTTCAAACATAAATGAACATAAAAAAAACTCCATCAAACAGAAATCCATAAACAGAAAGGTCACAGTAATCCAAAATAATACTATTCTCGGCCGTAGAGGCAGTAATCCAAAAAAGGTAAAAGTAATCCAAATGAGAACGTACTTAGCCGAAGAGTCAGTAATCCACAACGATAGTAAATCCCGAAAACACAGGGAAATAAACGCGCAAGGCTAGGAGGTGGTCTGGAAACCACTAACTACGAGCTAAGGAATAAACGCGCAAGGCTAGAAAGGTGGTCTGAAAACCACGAATTACGAGCTACGGGAATAAACGTGCAAGGCTAGAAAGGTGGTCTGGAAGCCATGGAAAAAGAGCTAAGGGAGACTTCCTGCTGGGTCTCTGGCTGGAGCTCGGGACTGGAGGTCGCCATGTTAACCTCCTGTGGTAGCTCCGTGGAGGAGACTTCCTGCTGGGTCTCCGGCTGGAGCTCTGGGGGTGCCCTCCTGTGGAGCCGCTTATGCACCCGCCAGCTGCCCTTGAAACAGCCTTGGGAGCAGAAGTAGCTGCTCCTGACTCCCTGGTTCCTGCAGGTGAGACACTGCAGGATGGCTGGTCGGGTGCATCCCTCGGTGGCACACTCCTGGGTTAGGGGATGAGAGGTGTAGGCCGCCACGTTAGCCCGCTTACTCTCATAGTACTCCAGGAACGTTTGACTAGGTCGGTCGCCCAGACGATCCTTCCCCAAAAAGGTCCTGAGGTCGGGTTGGAAGTCCGGGCTTCCTAACACCTGGACCAGTAGATCCACAAAGCCCGAAACCGTCTGGAGATTCGTGGATCTACTGGCGAGGTGAAGCTCCGCCCATTGGCGAGCAGAGCCGACCAGACGAGAGAGGAGGAACCCCAACCACTCCTCTTCGTCTGGTTTGGGGTCCTCCAAACTCAAAAAATAAATCTGAGCCTGCAAAAAAAAAACATTGAGGCCAAGTGGCAAAGCCATCAAACTCATCAGGAGGATAAATGAAAGCCCACTGAGGAAAAAACATAGAATTAATTGCAGGCATTTTAATTGTGGCGTGGCAGGGCGTGGCGTGGCGTCGCTTTCCCCGCTGCATCCATCTTTTGGTGGAGTATTCTGTTAGGACACGTGGTGTGGGAGAGAAGCAGGATGCACTTGCAGGGGAAAGTGGTCAGTTTATTGGGAACAGTTCAAACATAAATGAACATAAAAAAAACTCCATCAAACAGAAATCCATAAACAGAAAGGTCACAGTAATCCAAAATAATACTATTCTCGGCCGTAGAGGCAGTAATCCAAAAAAGGTAAAAGTAATCCAAATGAGAACGTACTTAGCCGAAGAGTCAGTAATCCAGAAAGAAACATAGTAATCCACAACGGGTAGTAAATCCCGAAAACACAGGGAAATAAACGCGCAAGGCTAGGAGGTGGTCTGGAAACCACTAACTACGAGCTAAGGAATAAACGCGCAAGGCTAGAAAGGTGGTCTGGAAACCACGGAAAAAGAGCTAAGGGAAAAAAGAGCAGGGTTAAACACATCTAAGCTAAACTAAACTAATACTCCGCCCCGAAGCGGAAACGGAGCGGCGTATTTAAACACATATCAATCCCATGTCTAATCAAAGACACCTGAAACCAATCCTTACACATTACACGGCGAACCAATGAGGAAACGGGGCAGAGACATGACGCAATGCAAAAACAAACGCACATGGGGAAACACAGAAGGCGGAGACATGAAGTGAATATGACAACATGAGAACACATGGCAGAGGTAAACAAAACGTGAGTTCATGAATAAAACGTCCATCGGAGAGTTTTTGAATAGCGCTGGAATGCGCGCAGTGGAATGCGGAAGTATGCCAGTCGCTACTCCTTGCAGCGTAGCGAGAGCTGGAGGAGATGAAACCTAACACCTATGGAAATGGCCTAATGTCTAAAAATCCATTTAACATGCATTTTAAAAATAAATAAATAAGTAAAATCACTAAAATTCGCTATAAAAAAGAGCTAAAATTATTATTTGGGTTGCTCGCCAAGAAAATTCTCACTACACAGAAAAACAATGCAACTAGCTAGTTACTAACCCAGCTAGCCAGGCTGGTAATGTAAAAGCCTAAAAAAAAACGTCAACAGACCTTCTAGTGTTCACTTTTCTATTTCTGAAGGTTATTGATAATAGACCTGAATCCAAAGTTTAACAAATCTGGTCTTTGTAAATCAAACTCTGTATATATTCTATTCTCTTGTATGTAATGTTTAATGTAGTAAAATGTAGTGAACAGACAACCAAGATATGCTTGTGCTCCCTTATTTCTGCACTAGAGCTATGAGGCTAACAAAGTAGGCTAATGAAACCTTAGTATTGACCATTGGCGCTGTTCTAACAGAAGTGCATGTTAAAATCATCTGCATGATCAGCTGTTATACAGTTTAGTGCCATAGTGATGTTATGTTGTGCTATAGTGAGTCAGCGCAAAGGCAAGTCTATTTTAGATGACTTAATGAGTCGACCTGTTTAGTGGAAAGTGAGTGAAGTTTTCAGCAGTTTCCATTAGCTATGAGTTAGCAGTGTTAGACTTCCAGCTCCAGGGGAAAACAGAAGAAGCCAACTTTAGACACTTGAGGTAAGTGAAAAATCGGTATAAATGTGGTTTTTTCTCCCCCAAACCATTTCCTCTAACTGGATAATTCCCATCTATAAATAGGGCATTTCGAATGACCCGAGACCACAAGACACAGGAAAGCCAAAAATCAAGATGGAACCAGCACATGTGCCAAAGTCATATAAATCGATTAAGCAGACACAAGCTTTAAACATGAATCGTTCAAGTTTCATGTTCTACAAGTGAAAATCATGCTGTAATCACATCATGATGTGTAAAGCTGCAATTTTTGATGTGAAAGAGTTCTGTTTAAATTGCATGAACATCTTTTATGCAGTGTTTTTTGTTGTTGTTGTTGTTGTTTTGTTCCCCGAGATAGCTTTGGTTACAAGGTTTAATAAACATATTATCTGAGGTTTTGTACTTAGCTCTAGCCGAGTGTTCAGCATATCTGGGATTTGATCCTGGGTGGCCATTGCGTGGAACGACAAAAACAGAGAAGCAGAGCTGTTTAATCCTGTAAATTTGCCTTAATGGTGCCTTGCCAACTTTTAATACAGTGCTTATACCTGATCATAAACATTTCAGCATGTCCTGAATTGACTCCTGAAATTCCTCAAAATGGAAGGTCGCCGTTATAAAGTGAGAAAAGCTTTAATCAGACAATATTTTTGCAAAAAAATACCATTTAGAAGCAAGGATCCTGAGATCAACGTGGCAGGAGACAACGGCAGCTTACCTCCGCTATGTCACTTCCTCCTGGGCCTAGAATAACACGATGGACGAAGCTCACATCATAGCGTGTCTTCAGACCTGGCCGCTATCCAGACAGACCAACTCAAGCATGACCGGCTGAGACGGTAAAGAGAGAAACCTCTATTCTCCTATTTATTCATCTCCCAGCTTTCCAAAGCCATGTGTGTCTTGCTGTGGTCATGACTAAACTTCATTTCCAAAACCTCAACTTTCCAGGAGATTACAAACACTGAACATTTGTCATGGTTTTGGCCAAACCATTCGCATAACATGGGATTGGCACACTTTTCTGAGATTTGCACGCATCCTTCTACGTATGAGTGCGCTTGTTGCTTTTAAGCTTTAAGGGTTTTTCAGTGAAACTAATAAGACATTTCCAAAGATAAATTGCCAGAATTTACTTATTGCTTGATGCCAGGAGCGGGAGCATTCTACCAAAAAACAACAACAAAAAAATAATAATAATTTTTAAAAAAAAAAAAAAAACAGAATGTACTGAGAAAACACAAAGGCATGTACCAAAAAACAGCAACTCCGGACTAATGGAAATGTAGTAAATATGAAATAATCCATACACAATATTAATTAACTACCATATCTAGCTACTCATCCTCAGTGCTGACGTTGATGCTAATGTCTTGATTCTGATTGGTCAGAAGGTGTTGATTCATTTTCTATAACAGCAGCTCTGACAGTAGTGCAGCTACAAATCAGCAATAAATACAGGTTTATATTTATGCCCTCATTCTAATACATCATTTTTTTATAGTAACAGCTCATTCACAGGCAGATGCTCCACAAAAACCGATGTACAGTGTGTGTAATCATTGATATGGTGAAGTTTTCTGTAAGGAGAGGGTTATTTAACATTTTTGGAAGGAGTCTCCAGTGTCAGCTCAGCGTTTTGTAAAGTAAAAGTAGTAAAGCTGTAACTTTAGGTTTTCCGCAGTGGGAAAATTTTCAGTACAGTCTTTGCGGTTTCTCTGAATCATGACAAGCAACGATGTTTTTGTCTCGCATGCTTGTCACTGATTGGTTACAACATGCACTACTCTTCAAGAGAAAGGATAAAGAGAGGCTGGTGAAGGAACGACTGTTTATAGCTGCTATAATGTGAGAACAGGAACTAGTTTGTTTCATGGATGTTCCACAAAATTAAATGTAACTATACACAGGACATGTTGTTCTTTTATGAATATACAATTATTCCAACAAACTATTCTAATAAAAATTACTGTGGCACAATATAAATGTTATGTTTTCTGATTTTTCTATTGCGTTCTCAGACATGCAATCGTTCATTTGTTTCGTACTTCAGGGTTTCCGTGCTTGGCCTGAAGACACACACACACTAAAAATTCTACCACCCACCACTTCTCAATGAAACCCAATAAAACTAAAACAACAAGGAATGCTAGAGCTGGCTAGGTTGGAAAAGAGAATAACCACAGGTCAAATATAGGGAACACAAACATGTACGGCTCTCATGTCCAGCCAAAGTGAGGTGGGACTTTTCACGCTATGCATTTCGAGAACCACTAGCGGTTTACAAATCATACAAAATATTGATATGTTTTCACATGTCACAGGTTTGCGTAGCTGCCATTACACGGTGGTTTAAAATGTGGATAAAGCTTAAACTTGAAAATAAACATGATCAGATTGCCTCATATTTTCAGTAAGTGCTTACTCTGCAAATTGGACTAATTTCAAAACTGTAAATTGGTCCAGTAACTTAGTGGTGACACGACTTCTGTGACCGTAGAACTGTAATTCCTGCAATTGTAGGTAAATTAAAAGGATTATGGTGATACTTTACACTAAGGTTCTCTTAACTGACATTATTTAACACATTAGGTAACATGAACAAATCATAAACTTCAGCACTGACACACTATGTGTAACATTAACAAAGTAACTACCACGTCAATTAATTGTTTTATTAAATCATACACTAAATAAGCCAAATAATCAACACCTATTATTTTATTAACCAAAGTTCATATGGTCACAGATTATAATTACATTTAATGATGACCAACACAAGCAACACCTTAATGAACAATAATGACCTTGTGGGTGTCGGTAAAATTGAAAAACGTGAAATTATGCTGAAAAGCTTGTTTTAATATTTACACCTGGACACAAAAGTTCAGTAAATTACCAACATTTACAAACTGTAACTTAACTTTTGGAAGTTTTGGCAGATTTCTGGATAATTACTCATAAAATGTGGTTTCATCTTCATCTGAATCATAATAATAGGCAAACACATTCTGCCTAAACTAATAACACATAAACAGCTATAGTTTATGAAGAATAAAAGTAAGATGAAACTTTGAAACCCTAATAACTGTTAGATCCTCCACCAAATGTTTTTGAGATTTCATGCATGAACAGCCCTCTTCGGCTCATGCCATGGCATCTCAATCAGGCTTTGATTTGGCCATTATATAAATAAATAAATAAATACATACATACATACATACATACATAAATATTCTTATTTCTTTTCACACAGGTTTGTTGTTGATTTACTTGTGCTTTTAAACTTTCAGGTGATAGACTGCTACCTTGACAAAGGTAGCAGCCCAAAAACCATGATGCTACCGCCACCATGCTTCACAGTTGGGGCGAAGTGTTAGTAATACATGGCACCACAGAGGAAGCCACTGTTTTCCAATAGTGTGCAAAGTCTTCCTGGATGTACTTTTTGACAGAAATGCTTTGCTATGTTTGCACCAGTACCATTAGTCCTGTTAAAGGAGGTTCTAAGGGTTATTTAATACTTTTTCCAGCCTGACCTACGAATGGAATTAATCAATTTAAAAAAAAACAAAAAAACATATTAAATAAAAACATGTTTGTCTATTACTAAGACTTGGTAGAAGATCAGAAGATCATAGTTTTATGAGAAATTAATGCAGAAATCCAATAGGTTCACAAACATTTCCATGCAAGTGTTTACCAGAACCGGGAAATAGATATTAAACATGTAAAAAATGATATCGTCTTGCCACCCGGAAGGCAATTTTAAACAGCATTGTGCCGTGGTTCGCTTTACCGTAAGCTTCTGACACCAGCGTTGGCCGCTGACCAAGACGGTCAATACACTCTTTCTGTTTTTCTTTTCTGTTTTTACATTTTGACTGCCATTTCAGCTGGCTTTGCACATCGTCTTTGCACCAGCGCCACCGTTATCAGTCCAGCTCCAGTTTGCACATGGTGACCCTGGTTGAGAGAGAAACATTAATGAACTTTAGCCATTTGAGAACCTTTTTTTTTTTTTTTTTTTTTTTTAAGCTTCAGTTTACTTTAGGGCAGTCGATTAACACTCTAGTTGTGTTAGGAGTCACGATCTGTCATATCAAAAGTGTCTGCATCTTAATTTCACCAGTACTGAGTGTTTAAGTAGTGTGTGGATTTCATAAGATTAAACAATGACTCGGAATTAATTGTGACCTTATAGATACTTGCCTACAGTACAGGGGTTGGAGATGTGATAAAATGATCATAATTCACTATATTTAGCTTTTTTGATCATACGTGGAAAAAACCCACAAAATTTCTACAAAATGTAAAGCATTTACATTCGTCAGCTGAACTACGTGATGTTTCTTTTAATGAGATAGCGTAATACCAGTGTTTTGATTTATTATTATTATTATTTTTTTATTGTAAAACTTACACAACTTAAACAGGGATTTGTATGGTTGATGCTCCACACAAATGGATTTTAAAAACGTATGTAAACATTGATATTGTACATTTTTAATTTTTCTTTTTATTTATCATTTATGGAAGGTAAATTTAACATTCCGGCTTCATGGTAACATGACTGCTTTTTTTTTTTTTTTTTTTTTAATTACTAACTTCTAAAGAGAGAAAAAAGAGAGGCTGATAGGGAACTACTGATAAATAGCTTGTTTGTGTATGTTCCATAACATTAAATGTAACAATAAATAATGGATAAAAAGTATATCATGTTCTTAGATAAGTAGGAATTTTAATCGTTGCCAAATTGCTGTGGTAAAAGAGGAATAAAACACTTCAGGATGTAGTGTTATATGAAAATAAGGTTAATTGGGGTTATGTTATGCAAATATGATGTGTGATGTGGCTCGGGTTCTGGGCTAGTGCCCAAAAGGTTGTAAATTCAAATCCCAGCACTGCCACAAAGCCATCGTTGTTCAACTCTGTACTTGAACTGTGCTATAGTTTAAATAAAATGATTGAATGCACATATTGACCCAGGATTTTCTTCTGATGTTTTACCTTCACTTGTGTTAAAATGACACTTTGTTGTGAATAGTTAGTTTTAGTGCAAAGAACATCTGGAGCTTAGGAACTCTTTTTCATGTGCTAATCACATGACAAATACGGTACATTGATGAGATTTACAGGTCAGCGCACAGACCGACCGGGTCGTGTAGGTCCTGCTCTGCGATGCCAGGCTGTGTCTTATCTGGGTCCTTTCTCTTGTCCTGAATGCACTTTCTGTGCCCACGGCAGGTATTACATTCCCGCCGGCCAAGTGCGAGTCGGTATACAGCGCACCATAAAGGAGTTCATGTCTCAGCAGAGAGGGAAGAGAAGGGCTCGTCGCGATAACACAGGAGCCGCGCAGTCTGAACGCTGCCGTTCTAATTTTTCCCCCACAACAAAGAGGTGAGTGTTAGATTTCCCAGTCACTCTCACTCCCATTGTGGAAGTGAGAAAGCCGACCAGGCCGGCGGACATGATACGTCGTTGTCCTCAGCCTTGAAAACAATAGACCACCTTGTGTGGAGTCCTGCCAAAGGTCAGTGCAGCAAGGCCAACTTCAGAACCAGTTTCCTTTCTTTACGACCTTTTTTCCCTTCGTCGCCTGAAAACTGTCGAGGTTGGCATGACATGAAGCCCTCGGCAGCCTTGAGATAACGCTCGTCTTGGACGCTCTGAGTAAGTGTCCACACCGAGTCTCTATCAGGGCAATGGAACTGCTCTGTCTCAGATGGGATCAGGATGAGCACTAGGCCTTTTTGGGTGACAAAACATCACTGTAGAATGGATCCGCAGTGATACAGAGGATCCAGAGGATCCGCAGTGATACAGAAATGATCAAGTGAAGTGCAATGTCATAGAAGCTTAATAAAAATTGGGCTATTAAAGAAAATATATTCATATGAACTGGTTATTTTTTTTTCCAGATTTTAATATATCATTGTTATTAGTCATATTGTTAAGCAGCTTGCCATTAAAATATAAAGCACTTTCGTTAAAATATAAATATTATATAGGTAATGTTTACAGTTGTTCCCTTATAGAAATATCACCCACATTTCCCGTGTGATCATATGTTTATCATGTGAAAATGTTTATCATGTGATCACGTGAAAAATAATTCATGAAGTTATGCCTGCGCGCGTGAACTCAAGCATGTGATCACATGAAAAACAAATTACATTTGAAAATTACATTTAAAATTGAAACCGCATGTCTTATTTGTGAAACATTTATAATGTGTAAAAATCACGTGAGATGAAACAAATCATGTGGAAAATGTGTATGTGAAAAGAAATTAATCGTGTAAAAAAAATCACGTGAAAGAAGTAGTGTAAAAATCACATGTTAAATGAATTGTGTAGCAGTCATGTAAATATAAATGAATCATGTGGAACAAATCATGCACAAATAAATGAATCATGTAGAAAAATATATCACATGTGGAAACAAATTAATCATGTTTTTTAAAAAAAAATTCATATACAAATAAATGAATCGTGAAAACATCACACGTGAAAAATTAATCATGTGGAAAAAATCACGTGAAATCAAGTGAATCATGTGGAAATAATTATGTGCAAATAAATGAATCGTGGAAAAAATCATGTGAATATAAATGAATCGTGTAGAAAAATCACGTGGAAACAAGTGAATCGTGTGGAAATAATCGTACAAATAAATTAATCAAGTGGGAAAAAATCACACAAATAAATGAATCATAGTAAAAAGCTCACGTGAAAGTAAATTAATCATGTGGAGAAATCACGTGAAAATAAATTAATCACGTAAAAAAAATCACCTGTAAATAAATGAATCGTGTAAAAATTATATTTGAAATTAAATGTATAGTGTATAAAAGTGTATAAAATGTCACATGTGAAAGGAAATGAATAATGTTGCTTGCATGTAAATATAATATATCTGAAATTTAAGTAGGACGTAACTAACATTTGTCTTTCTTGACAGCATTTGGCGCAAAAGTAAATAAAACCATCTGAAACAAACATTTAAGTATTGTAAAACTCAGTATCACTGCATTAAGCAGTCAAGCTTCACACACTATTTAAAAATATTTGAAATCTTTTTTTTTTTTTTTTTACATTTAATTGAACGTGCTTCTGTTTTTGTAGTAAATTTCATTTTAATTATATTTAATTATATTTGAATGAATCATTTTCTAAAAACATGTAATGATTTTATTGGGTTTTTTTTCAGTTTTATTCTTTTATATATATTTCATTTTCTACATTTGTGAGTTTTATTATCTGCTTGTTTTTGTACTTTTATTTTTATTTTATCCTGTACATTATATCACATTACTTTTTTTTTTTATCAATTAATGTTTACTACTTAGCTGTAATTGTACTGCATATTGAGCTGCCATGTGTATGAAAAGTGCTCTATAAAGTTTTATATTATTATTATTATTTTATTTTATTTTTTTTTGTGAATAATTACTAAAGTGGGTTACTGAATTTACTGAATAGGTAAATATTGATTTTACCTTCGGCTCATGACCAGAGAGAGGACTGTGCTGTGCTCTGCTCTCACTCTGAACCGTCACACAGTCCAAGAGCTGATAAATATAAGGTTAGAAAAAGATGCAAATAGCTGAAAACTGCATCTGTCCTCCAAACCATTACTGAATAATAGTTTTGTTTTGTTTTTTATCACTGGAATGTCTGCTGTTTCAAGAGCTTCTTCTTAGACCTTCAGGGTAAAAAGCAGCCACTGTGAGTATGTGGCATGTGCCCTTGAAGGAAAAGGAATGCTCAGGCTGAATTTTTTTTTTTTTAATTCAGTATGGTTCACCGTCTAGTCAGTATTGTATAATCTGCAGGTTTGATTCTCAGCATGATCTTATGCAACACATTCTCCGCATTCCATTAAGTAAATATGGACATGCTGTATTTTTATTTATTTTTTTCTTCGTTGTGCGTCTTGACACATTTTGCTATATGATTGCTGCAAAGACAAGACGGACGTGTCGGCACAGGTTATTTCACAAACACTGTTTTTACGGCATGTCAACACCTTGCACATATGCGCTCTGTGGATTAGCTGGAGTGCATGTAAGGTTTATATCCCGCTGAAGAAGCACCGGGATAAGCATGTGTTGAAAAGTCTCAGCTCAGCCGTCTCAACTAATTTAGGTGGAGATCTGGCATGGCTTTTTGTTTTTTACTCAGTTGCACAATGGGAATGCAGTCATGCTTTGAAATCCAGATCCAGTTGGAACAAAGGGGTGTGATAATTGTAACAATGAGAAATAACTGACTAAATTGTACATATGTGCAACATAGCTACAGATGACAGATCCCCCCCCCCCCCAAATACACTGTTAGAAAACAATATAGTGATGAGTGAAAGTGGTCCAGGCCAATCAAAATGTTGCATTATTATTATTATTATTATTATTATTATTATTATTATTAAGAAGAAGAAGAAGAAGAAGGTCAACTGGAATGTGACAATTTTAATAAAAATGGGTTATCGTGCCCATAAATAGCCAACATTGAAATAATATGCCTAAAAAGTTTGTTTGCAAAATTAATTTTTTTTATAGTTAAAGGGATCCCTGAGTGTAAAATGTTTGAGAATGCCTGGCTTCCATCCGCTCCTGAAGGGATTCTGACTAATCCTGACTGCTCTCAAATGACTTCTGACACATCTGTCCACTCCCAAACAAATTCTGACCAGTCCTGCCTGCTGCCGAAAGAATTCTGACTTTTCCCATCTGCTTCTGATGGAATACAGACCAATTATTCCTGGTCCTGAAGAAATGTATAACAATCCCGCCCGCTCCCAAAGGAATCCTGCCCACTCCTGAAGGAATTCTGATCACTCCTGACCACTCCCAAAGAATTTCTGACCACTCCTGCGTACTCCCAAAGGATTTCTGACCACTCCTGCTTACTCCCAAAGGATTTCTGACCACTCCTGACCACTCCCAAAGGAATTCTGACCACTCCTGACCATTCCCAAAGGAATTCTGAGCACTCCTGACCATTCCCAAAGGATTTCTGACCACTCCTGCTTACTCCCAAAGGATTTCTGACCACTCCTGACCACTCCCAAAGGAATTCTGATCACTCCTGACCACTCCCAAAGAATTTCTGACAACTCCTGCATACTCCCAAAGGATTTCTGACCACTCCTGCTTACTCCCAAAGGATTTCTGACCACTCCTGACCACTCCCAAAGGAACTCTGACCACTCCTGACCATTCCCAAAGGAATTCTGAGCACTCCTGACCACTCCCAAAGGAATTCTGACCACTCCAATGAAATTCTGACCAATCCCACCTGTTCCCAATGAAATTTTTACCAAACCTATCGCCTGCCAAAGGAAATCTGACACTCCTGCCCATGTCTGTAGAAATTCTGACCACTTCTGCATGCTCCCCATAGGACTTCTTACTGCTCCTGCCCACATCTAAAGGAATTCTGCCCACTCCTGCCCACTCCAAAAGGATTTCTGCCCACTCCTGCTTACTCCCAAAGGAATTCTGAACTATCCTGCTTGCACTTGAAGGACTTCTGACCAATCCTGCCCACTCCCAAAGGAATTCTGACCAATCCCACCTGCTCCCAATTAAATTTTTACCACACCTGCCACCTCCCATAGGACTCCTGCCCACTCCCAAAGGATTTCTGACCATTCCTGCCCACTCCCAAAGGATTTCTGACCATTCCTGCCCACTACCAAAGGATTTCTGACCATTCCTACCCAGTCCCAAAGGATTTCTGACCATTCCTGCCCACTCCCAAAGGATTTCTGACCATTCCTACCCAGTCCCAAAGGATTTCTGACCACTCCTGCTCACTCCCAAAGGATTTCTGACCACTCCTGACCACTCCCAAAGGAATTCTGACCACTCTTGACCACTCCCAAAGGAATTCTGACCACTCCTGACCACTCCAATGAAATTCTGACCAATCCCACCTGTTCCCAATGAAATTTTTACCAAACCTATCGCCTGCCAAAGGAAATTTGACACTCCTGCCCATGTCTGTAGAAATTCTGACCACTTCTGGATGCTCCCCATAGGACTTCTTACCGCTCCTGCCCACATCTAAAGGATTTCTGCCCACTCCTGCTTACTCCCAAAGGAATTCTGAACTATCCTGCTTGCACTTGATGGACTTCTGACCAATCCTGCCCACTCCCAAAGGAAATCTGACCAATCCCACCTGCTCCCAATTAAATTTTTACCACACCTGCCACCTCCCATAGGACTCCTGCCCACTCCCAAAGGATTTCTGACCATTCCTGCCCACTCCCAAAGGATTTATGACCATTCCTGCCCACTTCCAAAGGATTTCTGACCATTCCTACCCAGTCCCAAAGGATTTCTGCCCACTCCTGCCCACTCCCAAAGGATTTCTGACCATTCCTGCCCACTCCCAAAGGATTTCTGACCATTCCTACCCAGTCCCAAAGGATTTCTGACCATTCCTACCCACTCCCAAATGATTTCTGACCATTTCTACGCAGTCCCAAAGATTTTCTGCCCACTCCTGCCCACTCCCAAAGGATTTCTGACCACTCATAGCCATTCCTGAATTGATTCTGTCCAATCCCACCAACTTTTGCAGAAAGTTTGATCAATCCCATCTGCTTCTGCAGTTTTTATTTTTGCTTGTACTTGTCCATATTTCGTACTGACATTAGTTCATTCTATTTCCTAAAATATAAACAAATTAGTGATTTAGACCCAGTAAGTTTCCATGGTGTATGTGGTGAGCTTCATATCTGATCGTTCACACGAAGTTAAAAAAAAAAAAAAGTTCGCTCCTGCGACTTTTTTGTTAAGTCACACAGGATTCCAGTCTTGATGCACATCTCTATTGTGGCATGGAAAGCAATAATGCACTGCTCTTTTTTTTTTTTTGAAAGGTCCCAAAGAGAACTAGATAGCTTTCATTTGTGGAGTGATGAGAGCAGTAATTGCCACTGCACCTCGGCTCAGCCACTCTTATCCTTACACAACAAGTCAACTCAAAGAGAGATCTACAGGTTTATTTAGACTCAAATGAACTTGGTTAGACCTCTTCAAGTTGCATATGTAGTCATCTGTTTCACTATTTCATTCCACCGAATACATCTATGTCGATGAGATGACCATAAATATCGTGTTGAGAAGTCAAACTTCAAGTTCACTCAAAAAAAGTAAAAAATTAATTAGGAATTCAGTAAGTTCTCATGCATGAATTGCTCCATTTTCAACTCCATTTTCCCCAGTTAGAGGATGTTTTTAACACTTCCTGTCCATCTGCTAAGCATCAAACCCTCTAATGAACAAATCAGCTCCAGCTTTATGAACCTCAAGGGATAGAGCTACAAATCCTTAAATTAGACACAACTGGCTGAGTCACTGAATTAATAAATAAACACAAAATCAGCACAAGAGGATTACTTGTACAGTTCAGCTTTAATAGTGAAGCAAAGAGTATGCTGCAAAATAAATTAGATATAAAACATAACAAGCACATTTTGTACAACAATGCATCGTGTCACCTCATCTTAGAGATCTATACATAAAAAGTCAACACGTTCAACATCCAAAAGCTTCCTTCAACATATCGTGGTTTGTTTTGTCAGTCATTTTCTTTCATGAAAAGTTCGTATTTTATCTTGGTGCATGGTGTCATGATGGGTTTGTATGAAGGCTGTAAGATCATGGCATTAAACGCCTGGAGCATAAAGTTGCATGAAAACTTTACATTTAGGAAACACTGAAGAAAACTGAAAACTGGATTAGACAATGATACGTATAGTTGGCTGTGTATTGGTGCTAATTGGGCTAATACCACAGTCGAGCTGGGCATTATGAAGAATTGTTCTGAAAGCTAGTAATATGTAGGATCTTTGGTATACTGTATATAAAGTTCCAAATGTACATCGTATTCTTGTGTGGCTGATATAAGAATGTTGGTTTAGTGCAAATCCTGATCACTTTTCGTCAACATTCATAATTTATAGGTAATAATAATAAAAAATAATAATAGTTTGGCTCCAGTAGCTGGTCCAACTACTTTTCTTCAAGTATTATTTATTTATTTTTTTCCAAAACAGAAAAAGGGTTCACAAAAGAAAACCATAAAAACATGACTGACAAAATGAACATCCAATAACACCAGTTGCATAGTTCGTTTTTTTTTTTTTCCCCCTCGGATTCATATTTCCGAGATGCTTCTTTTTATTGCAGCGCAGAGAACACGGAACAACATTTTATTCTGACCATGCACCTGTTCCCTCATATTTCCGCTTTCCCTTCAAATAACAAAAATATATTACGCCTCTTTCTCTTTTTTTTTTTTTGTTTACATTTATATGAAAGTGCCACAGAGATCACTCAAATCAAGAGTCCTGAATAGAACAGTTCATGAACAGAGCATGTTCAAGTCAAAAACAATGACAGTTCAAGAAATGTTTGTGGGCCAGCCTAGGCTGCTAATCCACCAATCATGTGCTTCGACCTTGGCTAAGCAGTTTTATAACAGTTCCACAAGATTTGTGGTTAAGTTTTTATTTTCATTAATTTTATGAGCAGCCACATTCTTCTACAATCATGTTCTGGATGTCCTTCTTGATGATCTTTTGCTCTTCGTTGTAATAGAGCATGGACATGGCGCGGAGACGTGTGGGAACGCAGCATGACCGGATGCCTACAAACGGGCTGTAGCCACGCATGCGGTAGTGGTTGATGACGGTGGAATGGAAGGAAAGTGCCGTACCCGCCATGTTCGCAGCGTGGCCTGGGCACTCGCCCTCGCAGTAGTTGGCGTGGTAACCTGAGGGCGCGATGATCCAGTCGCTCCAGCCAATGTCCTTGAAGTTGACGTAGAAGTGACGCTTGCAGCACGCGCGCATATTGGCGTCGCACTCAAGGCCACGCTTGTTGCGCCGGTGTTGCCGTTCCTCAGCCGGACGTAGCACCAGCATCAGGAACGGGCGGTGTGATTGCGAGTGCTCCTTCCCTTTTCCTTCACCAAGGATTGGCACTGCACCCACATCAGCGCACAGCGGGCAAGACACACGAAACCGCAGCTCTCCACCGCCCCTGTCCAACAGTGCCTGCGCACTGGCTCCTACAGACAGGGTGTGCCAGCCACTACGCCGGGCATCCACCATCTTCTGAGACACCAACACCTCATCCTGGGGGTCTGGATTCGACTCTGTGCTCACACTCGGAGACTGCAGGAGCTGCAGGGAAACTTTGCCCTTCGCGTGGCTTCCCTTTGCCAGTTTAAGGAAGATCCACACATTGGCCTGTTCCACCACGGACTGTGCGGCACTCTCCTTAGAGATGTCAAACTTCACCATATCAGGAACATCAACTGCCAAAGACATAAGAGGAAGAAATTAGGTCAGTGTGGACAATTTTGGGAATTAAATCAGGACTGCAAAATTGGAATTCACAGCATGATACTGTTTTTAAAATGACTATCCTGGTTAACTCAGTACCATTTTAGCCAAATGGAAAGCTCCTCCTTCCACCCCAAGAGTCTCACTCAAGTTTCTATTCCAAAGATACAGATTTAGGCAGTTGATTTATAAGTAAATGAGCCAAATAATTAGGTGTTTGTTTGGTGTATTGGAGTGCTAGCAACAGCTGAGTGGAATCAGGATCCCAGGCCAGTCTTAACACCACCAACAGGACCCAAACGCTCTCTGTGAGAGTCAGAGCTGCTTTCCACCATCTGCAATCCTTCGTCAGCACCTAGTCCTTCTCCATAAAAACATTTCCTGCTGTTAAAATCCTGGCACTCCGTTTGTGTACATAAAGCGTGTCGTGTTATGACAAGGGCCTTCCCAATAACTCGCACATGACTGTGTAAGTCTGTAAGCCTGCTCCGATTCAGTTACAGTGCATGATTTATTGATTTGAGATACAGCCTCTCTCACGCCGCTCTCATCAACAGCAAAGAGTTAGTGCTCATTCCAACTATTTAGTCAACACATCTGCTTAAGATATATGATGTGTTACCTAATATTGGTAAGGACAGCCCACTTAATATGGAAACCTCCCACATTTTTGACCCTTTTGACCGAGATATATATATATATATATATATATCAGAGAATGCTCTCATAATGGGAACAATGCTGAGATTTGAAGAGGAATCCAGGCGATATTTTCTTTCACCTTGTCATCTGATATTCCACTGAAGACAAGAGCTCTATGAAACTAAGAAAGAATTTCCCAGCTTTGTTTATTCAGTTGCTACAGGTTATCCAGGCACTTTTTAACAATGTAGCAGCGAGCGATGATGCTATCCCCCTCAGAAAATCTGGCTCGATAAACCACTGATTACATTCGCGACTTTGTGCTCACTCGCCTCCAGGTCTCCAAGTTGAGCTGACCTGTATCTTCCATAAAATCTCTTCCCAAAAGTTCTCGCAAGGTCTGAAATCTTAGAAGGCTCTTCAGATCTAACATCAGAAGCTGTTTTCTTTTTTTTTCTTTTTTTTTTTTTTTAAACAAAGCAGAGCAGTGATATTTTTCTCATCCATGGTGGATAACAATGTCAAACACACTGCTTAGTGAAAGATCGAGTGTCACAGTGATGGAGGGCCGACTTTGCTACGCTTTGAATTTCCTTCTCACTCCGCATGACTGATGGAGCGGCCTGCTTTTGATTTTACTCTCAGAAGTGTTAGCGAGAAGCGGGGCTCAGAAACATAATAAAAAGTCAATCAGTTCGCTCTGAGCAGAACCGATAGTTCCAAAATTATCATAAGGTTCATAAATTGGTTAGAACAAAACAATGTAGGACTCGTATAATAAAATAGATGTTAAAACTTGCCATATCCTTAAAGCTGCTGCACTATTATTATTATTATTATTATTACTACATTATTTCAATAGAATAAAGTTGAATCAAGGCTGTAAAGTAAAGCAAAAAAAATTTATGTCTAAAATAATGTTCAATTTAAATATTTTGAAATTATGTGAGATGTGATGTAGATCCAAAAACATTTTTTTTTTTTTTTAATGTAGGCTATAAATAATAAGCTAGTGGGTCTGTAGTTTTGTCTTATTAACTTCAAAAGAGAGAAAAAGGGTAAATAGGGGCTGGGGTTGAATTTGTAAGGAATAAAACACTTTAGCATGTGCTGTTATTGGAAAAGAATCAACTTCTTTAATATGACTGATATCAGTGTTTTATGCCTTACATATTCGACACCGCTGTGAACAATCAAATCTGCCTAAGTGCTAACTCTCCTATCCCTAATGACGTTAAGCAATACAGGAAAGCATTTTGTCATTTTGATTCAAGGTCAATGACATGTAACTTTTATATAATGGGTAACTTAAGTTCTCTCAGTGTAAAACGATGGCAGAGGGATACTACAGCACCGTTATCAACTCAGGTTTATCGACATCCGTTCCTGTTTGAACAAGATTTGACAATCGGAACTGCAAGCAAGCTGGACTTTATTTCTTAACCTACAGGGACTTGTTCTGTTTGCTCTGACAAATTTTGGCGTTTGCACCCATATCCGTTTTCTCCTCTATGAGGACTCTGCTGTGACCTTTCACTGGCAGTGACAGAGGTCACATGTGAGGCTCAGCACATAAACACAGGGTCACACCCCCCTGAAACGTCCACTAGACACACAGAGCTCCAGCGGTCATCTCATGCTTATCATTAGGCTGCCTTCCTGTGCCCGGTTTATCTGTGGAGTGTACCATCCTGCTGTGCTGCTGCACTTAAAGGCAAAGTGGGTTCTTTATTAAACTGTCAACCACGAAAATGCTTATCAAAATGCACTACAATGTACGACACCTCCAACAGTGCTAGAAAGTAGAAAGCCCTCAAACACTGATTAAAAGCCAATCTTATTTTGGAGGATCTGAATAAAAGCTGACTCAGAGCGCCAGGGTTGACCGACTCTGGTGTCCCATCCAAGGTGTATTCCCATCTCACAACAGTGATCCTGGGATAGGCTCCGGATGCATCTCAACCCTGATCGGGATGTTTAAAGAATTCATTCTTTTGCTTTAATATGTATTGCGTTCACCTCTCAGTGTCCCAAGAATAGACTTTTGTATCAACTAACAATCCTGGTTAACTGGAATTCCTGATCATTCCTGCCGTATTCTCTCTTATTCAGGCAGAGTGGTTTGTCCCATTTCTGCATGGCCGGTTTCAATGGGCAAGAGGGCAAGTGGGGAAATCCTGGAGCTGACCCATCATTGGCTCCGAAACGCTCTCTCTATCTCTCCCCCTCACCCCACCCCACTTTGTCTATCATCATCTTCATGAATGAGCAAGCGCTTGAATGGAACCGGTTTGATTGGAGAGGCGTCGTAGGGTGCTGCAGAAAATCACAACAGCTGTAAATAAAGCTCCCTCGGCACAAAGAAGCCGTTTCAGAATCCCTGACTCGGTTATGCCGCAATCTCGTTAATGATGCCTTCGGCTCATTTGGGAGAACTAAGGATGAGCCTCTCTCTCTCTCTCTCTCTCACTCTCCCTCTCTCTCTCTCTCTCTCTCTCTCTCTCTCTCTCCTTTTTCTTTCAGTAAGCGCTGAAAGAACCCCCTCCAACACTTCCCCAGGATCGGCTGATCCCCTAGCAATTATCGGGACGCATATTTTGATGAATGGAGTAATTATGTACAGCTAACAACCGTGCGTGTTTGTATGGATGCAGACCGGCCACCCTCTGTGCCCTATTGCCGGGAGTATCGTTAACGCCCTCTGATCTCATAAAGATGTAGAGGGCTCCCTTTTTTCCAATCTCAGGTCCGTTGAAAAGGGGCTATTTATAGCCGTGGGCGCTTACGTAAGCTTGCTTGTTTTCGCGTACACTAATATGCAATGAATCAACGCATAGGAGCGCTATTAGACACGCAAAGAGGGCAAATGTATACAATGGGGCTTTGTGAACTAAAAATAGACCCCACTTGTAATCTTCAGAAACGTTCTGCCAGGGAAACGTTACCTCAGCCCTCCCAAAAAAGGATTCCATCAGGTTGGTGGGCAAACTTCTTCATTGACAGAATAGCAGTGTTTGAGAGGAACAAACAGCATTGCCCCCTTTTTGTAAAGATGCCATACTGATTTGTGGCTCCGTGACATTGTTATAAATAAGTCATGAGGAACCAATTAAAAACAGAATGCCTTCGCAGCTCCGGTCGTCCCACACTATCTGAGCTGGAGCCGCTGAGGCTATTAATGACTCCCGCACTGTATTCTGCAAGCCTGCACGCTTTTCTTTAATGACCGGTTCCCCTCGCTGCGCTGAAGGCAGCGATGACATCCTCCTGTCTGAAAGCTACGCTGTGATTACAGGAGCAATGTCACAAATCAGAGAGCTCCGCGCGCGAGCAGAGCGGCAGCTCCACAGCAGGTAGAGACAGCCTTGGAGAAATCTTAACTACAGGTCTGCATGTGAAAGCAGTCAAATGGGTCTTTAAACTTGGGCATAAATATAGTTACAAGCTCACTGTAATCCTCAATGGCAAATGCTTCTTGCTTTCTATCATTGAGGATAAAGTTGCAAGCTTTTGGTTCTCTAAAGCAGGTGGGTTTTTCTCAATCTACAAGTGTGATTTCATTTAATTAGGACTAATCTCTGGTTGTAAATCTTAAAAATGTCCCGTACTCTGATTTACGTTGAACACAGATAGCGGATTTACAAATTCCACTTCAAACAAAACCCAAGATTAAGAGCTGCCCAGAAGACAGTTCTGTCAGTGGCACCATTCAGACCATTCCAGTTTCCTGGCTGGAAGTTCCACAGCTGGAGAGCATGTGTTTATTTCTGTAGCATTCTGGCCGGTAGCAATCTCCCTCGCCCTCTCATCCTTATTGCTGAGAGAGAGAGAGAGAGAGAGAGATAGACCCTGTGATCTGTAGGCACTCCACAGTGCACTTTCAGAAAAAAGACTGCTTTTTCGAGCTTTGCCAATTGTAGTTGATGATTATAAACATCATATTCTCTAGATAAGGGACTACGTCTCTAGCTATTTCCCCCAGACCCCATTTTTTTTACTCACCTGGTTCTGCAAAGGTGATGATTTCAGACGGCTGCTCATCACCTGCGCTGAGTCCTCCGAAGTCCTCTGCTTCATCCTCGATCTCCACCGTGCCATCCTGTGCAACACGGCCCACGTGCAGCTTGCGCAGGGCATTAAGCAGGGCAGCACGGGGCACCGGATGGCTAATGTTAGGTGGTGCACTCAGGTGCAGCATGTTCAGGATGTGCCTCTTCACCGCCTCCACCATGCCAGGCTCTGAATCCCTGTCTAACTGGGCGAGGGCGCAGGACGGACACGGACTCACCGCACCACCGTCCTCCTGCTGCTCAGCCCCCCGAGTCCCTGCTTGTCTCTCGCTCTCTAGAGGAGTCGTGCCTCGCATGCCCGAGGGCGTTGGGGAACAGTGTCCAGAAAGGCAGCCGGAGAGGAGCAGTGCCAGAGCCATCAGCAAGGCGAGAGAGGGCATTGTGGGCACCGCCGCTTCTCGCAATCAGATTCCAGCTAGAGTGGATGAGCGCCCGGCCACCCTCAGAAAAAAAAAAAAAGTGAGCGTGGAAAGAAAGCTAAAATAATCCTGATCCGAAAGGTGTGAACATGCTGGAAAACAGGAAGCTGTCGTCACGGTCCTGGAGCTTCTGATCCTGTGTTTTTAGTCCTGGTCCCGGTTATGGTTCGGTCCTGATGAGCTTGGAGAGACCAGAGATGGCAGAGCTCTGGAGAGGAGAAACCTGACAGAGTGCAGCTCGTTACACCGGAGCTGAATGGTTTTGTAGAAAGTGGGCAGGGTTAGACAGTTCTCTGACTCTTTTTTTCTCTCTCTCTCTCTCTCTTTCCCTGTGTCTCCACTGTGTGTACCCTCTCGCTTTCTCTCTCTCTGTAATTATACCTTCCTCCCCCTTCTTTCCTCCCTCTCAGTTTATTACTATCTTCCTCACTACTTCTGAGTCACTAACTTCTACTTTCCTTTTTTGCTCTCTCTCTCTCTCTCTCTCTCTCTTTCTCTGCAACTCCCCCAGTAATATGTGTAACAGTTTTTTTTTTCTTCCCTGGCAGAAAGATCCTAACACTCACTCACGCATGCTTTCTCTGTCACACTTTCCTCATGCCTGTACATCTCTTTTTCTATCTCTCTCTCCCGGCATCGATCCATCTGCTGCTGTCCTGCTTGGTGTTTTAACTCTGTCCCGGGATGGAGCGTTATGGAGAGGTGAAGGCTCAGCATAGCTATCGCAGCACACACAGACTCATTCATGCTCCGTCTCTCTCTCTATCTCTCTCTTGTATGCACACACAAGCACAGCTTGGGCATTTCCTCTACCGCTGGGGGTGTTCTCTGCACCGAATTAACTACTCTGCAGGACGTTATCATAGGCCACATGGCCCAAACCTCCAGTTTGCTACATATTTAACATTTAATCATTAAACCGAGAGTCTGACTGCTCACAGGAGTGATGCAAACATATGTCATGTCACCTGTTGGACTCTGTTAAAAATAGCTCGGCTATTTATCCCAGCCCGTTGATCACAAGCAGAACCGAAACCTACTGAGCATGAACTTATTTATTTTAGGCCTATTTAAGATAAATAAGAGTTTGTCTGATGCTGGAACAGAGCAGAAACATGACACCTGTGACAGGTTCCACCTGTGCCAAACGCAGCTTTGCTCTCAACAGGAGGCGTGAGAGTGACACCATATGACTCCCTCTTGTGGTACATCCCCTGTAACACCATTTCATTCTGTGAAAAAAAGTTCCCAAGAGACATGAAACAATTTAAGGAAGCTCTCTCTCTCTCTCTCTCTCTCTCTCTCTCTCTCTCTAATAGAAGATACCCACATTCCCAATATAAAAGACTCTCAAACTTAAAAATCTGTAAAATAAACAAAGACGGTTTTGCACTTTGCATGAATATCATCATGAATATGACTGTACTAAATGCTGTGAAATCAGTGCTAGGCTTCACGTCTCTCCCTTTACAGAAATAAAGACAAAACCTCCATCAATCCGTCCTGATCGCTCCATCTCACTTTCCTTCAAGACTATGCCAGATAGTAATACTTTTCCAGATGTGTTCAGACACCAGATGTGAAGAAAACAATTGCTCGGCCACGGCCTGTGAACATGTGATAGAGTGAGAAAACACACCACGTTCAACAACCAGAAGCAGAGACAAACTGAGAAGTTTGCACCTTGTAAATTATGCTCGGTTCTAGAAAGAAGGCTTATGACAAAATGAGGGACAGCGTATGACAATAGCACACCACAGCATGGACAATATGTAGCTATACTGTAGTAATACATCTGAATTTATGAATGGGGAGTCATCTGTTAGATGCTTGTGGTAACTTGGGGGGGGTGAAATTCTGCAGAGATGCATAGATACTCGTCAATAGTATGGTGCAGGACACGGTGGCTTAGTGGTTAGCACATTTGCCTCGCACCAGTCACCTCTGTGGATGAGGGTTTGATTCTTCCTGTCTTCCTGTGCTTTGGGGGTTTCCTCTGGGTACTCTGCTTTCCTCCTCCAGTCCAAAGACATGTGTTGTCATCTGATTGTCTGTACTGTGTGAATGGATGTGTGTGTGATTTGTGATGGGTTGGCACCCCGTCCAGGGTGTCACCAGCCTTGTGCCACGAGTCCCCTGGGACAGGCTCCAGGCTCCCTGCGACCCTATGTAGGATAAGTGGTACGGAAAATGGATGGATGGCGGCTGTTCCAGTCTGCTGCTAGCAATGAACTCCTCATGCTGAGGTTTAATATTTAAAACATTATCCTTAATAGAGAGCACAATGGTGGCTGACTTGAGCATGCAGAGCAGAGTCATTGAGCGTACACCTTGGGGATCAAGCGCATGGCTCAGTGCTCAGTTCTCACAGTACTGAATTGCTCTCATGAGTGACATGCTTCTGAATACATATGCACACACATATCTTTACTCTCATTTTTAATGATTGCACTCACTAATACTGCTCTGATTTGTGCTCCTCTATTAAAGATACCGTTTAAACTCCACATTCTATAAGGATATGTTTATTACAGAAAGATGCTGTAGTTTCTCCTCTTGATATTTTTACAGAGCAGTTTGCAGTCTACTTTGCGTTCAGATCGGTGTCATTTCGTGTCATCTGTTCATCAGCGAGAAAACGTACACGTCACATAGGATCACGTGGTATTAGATGTTGATATCGGAGAGCACAAGTAGGACTAAATGAGCATAGTAATGGACTGATACCTGATACCAGTATCAGTATAGATGCATCCCAACTCAGAATACACTACTATATTCTTTTCTGTTCTACTATACAAGAAGTTTTGACCTCCATTCATGAACCATCATGATTGAGCAAAACGTTGAGAATATACAACCCTGTCATTCAGGTTTGAACTTTTTTTCAGCTCCTTAACATGTCTATCATGCCTAAGTGACTTTTAGGCTGCAATTGGATGTGTTCTCTGTACGTTCTCAAAAAGGTTTGATGTAAATCAGTAGTAATTGAAAATCATGGTGAATGGTCTTACACTCTTGAAGCGCATGTTAAGTGGAAAAGCATGACCCATATTAAGGCTCTGTCCCAAATGGCACCCCAAGCCCTGTGGTTTTAATCCAAGTCAGGATGTTGGTGACGTCATGGAGGTACAGACTTATTTGGTACAGTTAGTGTTTTCAGAGAGCTGTCGCCAAGAACGCAAATAAAATAATATACCAAAAAAATCTTTGGACCATATAAAGGCCATATCCAAAATGTCAACCTGAGCCCTCCTTCAAGTTGGTGACATCATTGTAGTGCGGACCACTGGTGTGCAAAGAATTTGGGACAGGGCTCAAGTTGGACTTCTTGTATACAACCACAACATCGTCAGAATCGAATTTTAGATGTTTCTGGCAAACACCTACTTTTTCCTACTTTGTACTCTCTGGAATGTTCTCTCTCTCTCTGGCAGATTATGGTGATCATTATATGATGTGGAATAAAAATTCTAGGTTGTGAATATCAAAATATTCCAATCTTACAAGACAGAAGACGCATCTTATTTTCCACATCTTATGAGCCTGATTTTCAATACCTAAAGCTTTCTGAGACTCTATGTGTCACAAACTAACTTTCCTCTGCTGCTATACTTTTTAACTTTAAAGTACAGCAGCTGATCTGTCAGTGATGTGGGCAGAGCACACAGGCATCCCCCCAAACAACCCCCCCCCCTTCCTCCCCTCTAACCTCCATCAGCATCACATCTATTCTGGGCATGTTGTTCGTAAGCGAACAAGCACACTTTCATATAACTCCTTAAAATCATATTCTTAGCACAGCCACATGTTTGCCTGGGCAGTGTGTATGACTGAGTGTGTCTACGTGCGCATGTGTGTGTGGTGAGCATGCTATTTCTGAAAACTGCCCATAAGGTGCCATCACACATCCCACTGACTGCGGTAGCTCCTCTCTGAAGCTGACACACTCTCACTACGATGTGTGCGCGTGTGAGTAATAATGTCCTTGTCATTTATAAACTTCACGTTTCACCGATATGTAACTGATAAGAAACTTTCACTCTGCTTTGCTTTAAATAAGGAATAAAACACTTCAGGAAGTGCTGTTACGGAAAAACAATCAACGACACAAAGCACAATTACTTACCCTGTTACAACACCTCAGGGAGCGTTTTGTCCATCTAATACTACAATTTGTCTATGATTCCATTCATGTATTAATTGAAGAACAACATGTCATACTTTTTATCTGTTCATAGTTGTGGAATGTTTACAAAACAAGTTCCTGTCATCATTTATGCTACAGCAGCTATAAACATCTCCAGCCTCTGGTTTTCATCTATCGAAGATAATTAACAATTGACTCCTCCATCCTGAAGACTTTCCCATGGCAGAAAACTTAAAGTTACAGCTTTCCCTTCTGACTGTTACACTGACACTGGAGACTCCTTCCATAAATGCTAAAGAAACGTCTTCCGTTTCTGTGGCGTGTCCACCATACAAATCCATATTAATGCTGTTACCATAGAAACTATAGTGTATTAGAACAGGCGCACTAATCTTAATCTGTGATTTGCCTTGCAGCTGGAACTATTGTGAAAGCTGCTGCTGTTATAGAAAATGAATGAACATCTTCTGACCAATCGGAATTGTGAACGGAGAAGATATAATTATTAAATGAGTGTTCCACCCGGTCAGCTTTTGCTAGAGCTGTATCAGGGACTGGATGGAGAGCCTGGATTATATCTCACAGTTGCCTTGGGAGCGTCTGCGGATCCTGCAAGAGGAGGTGGAATCCGTGGCCAGGGATCGAGAAGTCTGGGCTGAAGGAATCTTCTCAGCCTGAAGGAAAATGAGTGAATGAATATATTTACACACACACCCCAATGGATGGTCTGGATGCAAGAGAAGCAGCTCTGTGCAAGATTAGCTAGAGTCTGGCTTTGACTGACAAGTGAAGGCTATTCACCCCACCCAGAGAGCAGGACAAGTGCTCTTTCTTGGACTTCTGGCTACGCATGGCTGTGGCATCATAACAATTCAAACTTTTCAGATAAAGCAAGACTAGGTGCAAGATGGGAATACACCGTGGATAGAACACCAGTCTGTGGGAAGGATTTTTGGGAGGTGGGATGATCCTAGAGAACCTGGAAGAAACCCACGTGGACACACGGAGAACATACGAAACACCACACTGACAGTAACTCAAGCTGAGGATCAAACCAGGGAACCCATATTGTTGTTGTGAGGTGACAACAATACCCACTGCGCCAGCATGCCAACCCACCAAAGTGCTTGGCCCCCATAATCGCTGTTATAGCTTTATTTAGAGCTCAGTGGACGGTGAAGGGAAGAAAAAAAAAACCCTCACCTGCAGTGAAACAAGGAGGTGTGAAAATCAGACTTTGAAAGTTGTTCAGAGAAGCAGTCACATGGTTTCGCATATTTACATACACAGTTCCTGTGGTGGGGTGTTTTACTCACGTTCTGTTGGGACGCAACTGATCCGTGTGTGTGTGTGTGTGTGTGTGTGTGTGTGTGTGTGTATGACGATGATCATGATGATGTAAAAAGCAGTAACGAGGTGGCGAGGTGCGAGTTTTGGCAGGATAGTCCTCACCCACTGCTACTGTGCTCTGAGTCAGAGCCTGGGAGAAATTTCGGTAGGCGGGATCCCTCCATCTCTCTCTCTCTCTCTCTCCTCACTCCAACGCACTCTCTCTCTCACCCTCTCTACCTGTTTCTTCACACATGCTGCTCAGAAGCTCCTTGATCGCCGTGTCTGACTCATCCTCAAGTCACGTTTGTGTCCTTCCACCTCGGCCCTGCCTCTGCATCTCCCGTGGGAGCGACATCCTCATCTGCGCTCGCAACTTCTCCGTCATCGACTACAACATGAGTAACAGCTTCAGTGAGCTCGCTCATCGACTTCAGCATCTCAAACACGTGCCGTGATATATCTAATCTAATGACTAATTTAGCTTCGTCAAAAATAAATAAATAAAACAAAACACAAACTAAACACAGACGATGACTAAGTCAAGAGCGAACTTAGCTAATCGCTAACTCACAGACGATCTGCGTGTGACGATGTTGTCGTCAGCTGGTGGGGAAACACTCCCTCTCAGCGCTCTCAGAGTCAGAGGCGGGAGTGAGGGAACCCTCTCCATGCCTGCCGTGACTAAACGTGGACATCTTCCTTCGGCTGCTGAATCACACGGCGCATGGTAGCTATTTCTGATCGCTGCGTGTTTTCATGACACAGCTCAACACATGCACTCGAGCTGATCGTGCTGTCAGTTCAGAGGTTTCCTTTTCTTTTTTTTTTTCTTTTCTTTAGGCAGCAGTAAGTTTCAACTTGAACTGCCGAAGGGTAAAGTGTGCAAAAGTGGACTGACTCATGATTCTAACAGTTAAGAACACTTTCAAAAGCCCAGAGAAGATCTGAGGTCTGATCTCTTGCTGACCAGATGGAGGAACCTAAGCTCTGGAATAGTTTTATAGAGAACATTAGGAATGGTTCATTTAGGAATAGCGTATTACGATCCAGATTACTTCTTTAACCTGCCTTGTTTGGAGGGATTGTTATTCCTATAGATATATGCCCAATTCATTACATATTTTAATCCTTCTCACTTTAAGATTGAAATTTATAACATTTTGCTGTTTATTTACCAAACAAAATAGTCTTCCATTCTTGCAAAAATTCAGTTTGAGAAATGCTTCCAAAAAATCATAACCGCATATTTATCTACATTTATTGAAACACTGAAAGCCATTTTCCACAAAATACAAGTCCAGGTATTATTACACGATCCAAACTCAATACTACCGCAGAAAATCCTGATGCTGATAGTGAATGGATCTGTATTTAGATATATTGTGTTATGAGAATTAAGTAATGAATAATGAACTCTGTGATGTGCCGTTATAGGTAAATAATCAATGACGGTGTGGTCTGATGATGCAGAGTTACCGTTACCACCCCGAAGTTGATTATTCTCCTGATTATTAACAACACATCCTGAAGTGCTTTATTCCTCTTATACCACAGCCAACAACTGCATTTTTTTTTTATTAATTCAAGAATTAAATGGCATACTTTTAAACCTGTTTATAGTTACATTCAATGTCGTGGAACATCCATGAAACAAGTATGTTGTACAGTACCCGTTATGTCGCTTATGTTACAGCAGCTATAAACAGTTGTCGCCTCTCTTTTATGTCTCTCTTGAAGGTAATAAGACATTTGCTTGTCAGTATAATCTGCCAAGCGTGTAATATATAAATTACTAATATATTAAGCCAAATCAAAAATTAGGATTGCCTTTAGACGGAAATATACATTTACATATAAAGGCTTATAGAAAATACACAGATGATGTAAGTGCCCGCTTCTTACCAGTTAAAGCAACACTCCTGCATTTTTTTAATCCAATATCCATCCACTACATCTGTAGTTACCCTGCACTGAGAAAAGAACCGATAACCTGTTTACTTAATCGTTTAATTCGGTCAAAAAACGTTTAAAATATGACCGACACAAATTCAAAGCTACAACCTTAAACATGAAAGTAAATTCTTTATATAATTTTCTAACACTAGCTCAAGAGTAAAAAGAAAAAGAAAAAAAATTCAATCAAGTTACTAATCATGAGACTACATTAATCAATTTGGTAGAGACAAAGTATAATAATATGAATTATGCAACTTTTAGCTTAACCAGCAAATACATTTAAGCAAACAATTCATGAAAACGTTGTATAAAATTATGTTTCATTGACACTGAGCCAACAATAGTCGTCAAAACGTTCGAGGGCAAATCTAAGTTCCTTATGGAACCATTATTAAATTTCTTTCTCAGTACAGGGAAACTCTTATCCTTCGTAACTGCACATTCACTATAGATGTAATAGACAGGCATTAGATTAAACAAAACACTGAAGTATTCCTTTGAATAAATAAAAAAAATAACGCGGAAGATGCAGTAAGCAAGTGCTCGACAACAGTGTTAAGATGACATCATGCTTCTTCTGCGTTATGCTAGAAATCAACTCTTGTCTCGTATCTAGTGAACACCTAGTGAAAACGTTGTGTTGCTTTCCCAATTGTCCGATTTACAAAGCAGACATGAGTGATGCATTGTGTGGTATGAGATCTTCACAGAAGCAACTATGACCAGGAATAATTTAATTTAACGATTTTTTTTTCATACTTCCTTTATACACATTTTCTTAAGGAAAATTCATCATACATCACTTCTGCTCATTGTAGTCAGTGAAGCAAAATTCAAAAATATGGATCTTCAGCAGCGTGCTCCAAAAACCCACCTGCGCGTCAGTGACCAACAGCTAGAACACCACCTCTCCATTTAAAAAAAAAAAAAAAAATCACCTGTTCATCTTCAGCTATGCAGAACACACCAACCTGTGATACCATGAAGGTCTGCATGTGGATCAGGAAGGTCACATGACCAGCCCTGACCCGACCCTCATTAAATTTCCCACTCACTGCTGTAAATGTCGGCCTCTGGTGGAGGATTGCGTTTAGAACGGCATGTCGCCCGAGATCTGGCGTGCCACCTGCTCCTCCGTGCTCTCCTCCTTCTCGCTCCCTCGTTCCTTATTCCAGTCTTTCAGTCCCTCAGGGAGTGACGTGTCCTCGTCCAGTCCTCCTGTGCCCTCCACAAATTCCTCGTACGTCGACTTCTCGGCGAACGGCCGCCGGCCCAGGAGCTCTACCATGTCGCTCTTATCCAGCACCTCCTTATCCAACAGGCGCAGCGCCACCTGGTGGTTAACACAAATACGATTTATTATATCCAGTTTACATGCACCCTTTCTTTCTTCTTTTTCTAAGAAAAAAGATGTTACACACAGCAATTAATATGAAAGCGTGCATGTAAACTTTTCTAGCCTCTACATTTTAACTAAAACGAGCTCCTTGTGGTTACCGTAGAACCCTGTACATACACACACTCCAATTTCCACAGTAACAGGTATGACACGTTGTCTTAACACGTTTGCGCTGACCGACACATGAGAGCGTTTTTAATCACTTTTAATCAACATTACCATTAAAATGTTTTGTAACGTGACAGTTTTTCCTATCTGACCAATTTTGGGAGAAAATATTCGGTGACATCCCTAATATATATTCACTTAACTGATGCTAACTATATACGCTTTTCTAATGTTAGCTAAGTCATACGGAGCCGCTGAAGGAGTCTTTAGGAGAAAAAAAAAGAAAAAAAAAATTCTTGTGAAAATTGACAAATGTAAAGTGTATACACATATACATATACACACACTGTATATTTCATGCTGGTCTGATTACTGTGAAAATTTCAGTGTTGGATTAGTATCAGGAATTGGATACTGCAAAAAGAAAAGAAAAAAAAAAAAAAAAAGAAGTGGTGCGTCCTCAGTACAAAAGCTACAAAACAAGCCTTGTACCTTTTCCACGTCGGCCTTCTTCTCCATCAGCAGCTTCTTCGCGCGCACGTAGGCGCTGTTAATAAGATCCCGAACCTCCGAATCGATCAGACGGGCCGTCGCTTCGCTGTACGGCTTCTCCAGAACCACCTCTCCCTGCCGAGGGAGGTCGAACGACACCTGACCCACCTTCTCGTTCATCCCAAACTGCACTATCTGTGGACGGAAGCGAACGACACACTATTAACTAGTCTCATAAAAGATGATAAATGGACTGATTGGATTCTGTATCACTTGTAAACTGTTTTAGATGAAAAGAGTAAGGATTGTACATGGAAATTTGGAATGCAATAGCGAATATTCATTAGAAAGATTATATATCAGTGACCTGTTTTTGGTTATTATTACCCTGCATAAATTTATAACAATTTTACTATATAAATATTTTTAAATATGCATTTTGTTACAGCATAAAATCCGTCCTGGATCCATTTTGGGTTATTTCATGTACAAGAGGAAAATATATACTATATTAACATGATATAATAATAATATCAAGAACAGACCCAAACCGGTCCTCAGAAGTAATACCATGTTGAACATAATCTGAAAAATGTTGGCCTTAATTTTTTAAAAGATGAAAATAGTTCTTTTACAATGTTTTGACCACCATAAAACCATATAAACAATTTAAAAATTGCATAGTAAATGTATAGACTTGGCATTTCCGCAATAAAGAAATGTCCTTAAATGAAAGAGAAAGAAAGAAGAAATCCGTTACCATGAATTTAGTCCTAACGTGTTAAAAGCGGCCCACCTGTGCGTACGCGCTCTGCGTCACCTTCCTCAGGTCGTCCTGCGCTCCGGTGGTGATGCGGCCGAAGAAGATCTCCTCAGCGATACGGCCGCCGAGCGTCATGCACATCCGGTCCAGCAGCTGCTCCTTAGTGTAGAGGTACTGCTCTTTTGGTAGGTACTGAGCATAGCCCAGCCCTTTACCACGTGGGATGATGGACACCTGAAAAGACGGCGTTACAACATCATTAAGATACTACGTGTTTATATGTATGGCTAGTCGTGTGCTATGCAAATAAAGAGGACGGGCTTGTAGCATTTCAATGAACAAACGTTAAAGTCCACCAAAATCCTTGTTGTTTTGATGGTGCAAGCACCTATTAAACCTGTATTTAAAAAATAGGAACAGATGGCCTGCATTTGCATAAGGGAACATGATTGGCTTTCATATTTTATGACACAATAACACTAAACACAAAATCAGAATCAATTATTGGTACCTTTAACAGAGGGTCTGCATGCTCCAGGTACCACCCAGCTACGGCATGTCCTGCCTCATGGTATGCTACGGTCTTTTTCTCCTCAGGCTGCAGCACCTGTGTCTTCTTCTCTAAGCCTACACACACACACACACACAGAGCATCTGAAGACTCAGTACAAAGGATACCAATTGTATTACTAGTGTACTATTACATTACATTACATTACATTACATGATCGTGGAATGGAGCTGTATGCAGTGTTAGGTTACGTTTTCACACTCACCTCCGATCACACGCTCGATAGCCTGCTCAAAATGTTTCTGTGTGATGGCGTCAGAGAGGTGGCGAGCTGCGATCAATGCTGCCTCGTTACACACGTTAGCAATGTCAGCGCCTACCAACAAACAGCAAAACAGTACCATGATCTCATGTAGTGTCCTTACTGAAACTTTTTATACATTGGTCTTAAAAAATATTTGCACCCCACTATTTGTTGGTGTGTTTAACAAATGATACTATCTATGTTACAAAAAGTAAGTCCTGATTAAGTGTTGTTATTTCAACAACAGTTTTTTAATTACTCAAGTATTAAAAAATGAACTCTTACCTGAAAAGCCAGGTGTAAGGGCAGCCATCTTCCTAGCTAGATTCTCCATGTCCAATTCTGCCTCCAGCTTCAGGGGTCTCAGATGAACTTTAAATATTGATGCTCTGCCTTTGATATCAGGAGGACCTGCACACAGTGGAAGAACACAATATGGTTAGTAGGGGTGGGCGACATGACAAAAATATCATATCATGATATCTTGAAGGCATTTCTCCAATGCACAGTAGGTATCACTAGATAGATAGATAGATAGATAGATAGATAGACAGACAGACAGACAGACAGACAGACAGATTGATTTATTGACTGATCGACTGATCATTAGAAGTTTGCTCACAAACTTCCAGCAATACAGAAGTGTTCCATTAATAAACCTGTTTTAAGATAAGATAGGTTTTTTTTTTTTTTCAATATTAAGGATTAAGTACAAAAGTTTAACATTTTAATCAGCTGAATAAAAAAAGTTGAGAAAGATATCTCAGAAAAGAGTATTGTGACATAATTTATCACAACATTGATATCGTATCATCATATTGCACTGCCCTAGTGGTACGTATGGGAATTACAGGAATTATTAAATGTTATGAATGAAGGATTATTACTAATGTTTTAGAATCTGTCATTATTATAATCATTGAATGTTGCTGTAAAAACATAACCTACACTACACTAAGGATTTCGGATCGAAGTGTTTATTGCATGGAATATGCATTATGGGTTTAAAGAATTTATTACATTGGAGAAAAATTTGATTTCGAATTTGATTTCGCATTCAGTGTGAATGAAGTTAACGTTCATAGCTCTAGAGAATCTAAATCTGTCTGTTTACGTGAGGAAATTAAGGCCAGTGTGTATTTCTTGCGTCAATGGATAACCTCACCTTGATACTACAGATTTGTATCTGCTGCTGTGATCATAAAGACTGTCTTGTGCTCATCCCAGGACTCCCAGGACATCCTCTCAACACAATTTGTACTGTTTGTCTATGTCAAGGAGTTTTTCCTTCATGACTGTCACCTCTGGTTGTTCATTAGAGATCTAAATCTACATCCAGATTTCTACAAAGCTGCTTTGTGACTATGTCTACTGTTAAAAGTGCAATGCAACTCTGAAAAATAAAACTGAGTTGAATTATATACCGATGTATATCTGCCTGTCGAAGCGTCCAGGTCTCAGCAGTGCTGGGTCCAGGATATCCGGTCTGTTTGTACCAGCCAGAACCACTACGTTGGTGGCAGTGTTAAACCCTAAAGTGTGACACCCAGGGGAAAAAAAAAAAAAGAATGAGCATGGTGTTCACAGATGACCTGGATCATAAATGCTTGGTTAATTATCAGGAGTGCTAATGCTAATATTAATGTTAATAATAAGTATCAGAAGCCCACCGTCCATTTCCACAAGTAGCTGGTTGAGCGTGTTCTCCTGCTCACTCTGCCCTCCGAAACTGCCCCTGCCTCTTTTCCTCCCCACTGCGTCGATTTCGTCTATGAAGAGGATGCAGGGGGCGTTCTTGCGTGCCAAAACAAAAAGGTCTCGAACCTGAAAAACAATAAAGACAAAAAAACAACAAAAAAAAGATGCATGGCTGTTATGAAAAATGTGCAGAAGCAAATTAAAATAGAATACAATACACACCCACTGATTTTTTTTTTAAGGGAAACTATATAAAATATAATTTTTGAACTTGAGAAACTATAACCACAAAAGATTTTTTTTTAAATACCTAAAAGCTTTTCTTACAACACTTACAATTACCCAGAATTAAAAATATGAATACATGTTCCATTGCCAAGTAAGATGGCATCTTATGAGGGAGGTTATAAGACAGACCAATATAATATCTATATATTGTCCCATCTGGTGGCATGGCACAGAGGACACGTCATGTTTATATGGAGGCATAATTATCCTCAGGGATGTCAAATTGCATTTGGCAGACATCTTGTTTTCTTTTTACTCTCAGAATGACTCTGGCACTCACAGCAGGAGCAGCAGAAGGCAAACTGATTTACCCAAGTGTGACTAACGACATTAACCTAGTCGGCATGTCAGTGTGAGGTCACTTACCCTGGCTGGACCGACACCCACAAACATCTCTAGGAATTCGGAGCCATTAACGGTGATGAAGGGGACGTCCGCTTCGCCTGCAGTCGCCTTCGCTAACAGGGTCTTCCCAGTACCGGGAGGACCGGTCAGAATGGCACCCTGAAAACAAAAAACAGTGACTTTTAGGCAAATAATATTTAAGGGAACACATTAACATGCTAACAAAGACTGAAAAATAGAACAGACGAATTACGGTCACTAGTCACTACTTGATTCATTAATGTATGGAACACACTTCAACCCAAAGTCAATTTGGTACCTTAGGGATCTTGGCCCCAAGGTCCTGGTACTGCTTGGGGTTCTTCAGGAAGTTAACAAACTCCATGATCTCCAGCTTGGCCTCCTCGCACCCGGCCACGTCCTTGAACTTGACGTCGATCTCGTCGCGCAGCACTTTGGCCGTGGTCTCGCTGACGCTGAACAGGCCACCCATGCCCCGGCCGGGCCGCCCGGCACCCGCGGGTCCTCGCCGCAGCATGAAGAGCAGGAAGCCGATGATGAGGGCGGTGGGAAGCATGCTGAGGAGGAAAGAGCTGGAGAGAAAAAGTAAAACCGACTCAGCGGCACAGAAGCTCTGTTTTCGCTTTTATACATACGTACTGACTGATTCCATCAAATTACTATCCCACAGCGCTGCTGAATTCTGATTGGTCAGAATGTGTAGATTCACTTTCTATAACAGCAGCTCTGACAATATTTCCAGATCATTGTCAAAGCACAGGAAAATAACACCTCACACAACCCTGATGTGTTTTATTCCTGACATAATTAATGACTATTATATGAAGTTATGTTGCAGTATTAAAGTCACAAAGTTACCCATCACTCTCGGTGGAGTAAACCACAGGCAGTCGGTTCTCCATTTCGATACCAAGCTCCATTTGAGCCGTCTCCAGATTCCGCTCAAACGTGTCCACACTGCCGATGTTAAACCACACGTATGTCTAAAAAAAAAAAAAAGAAAGAAAGAAATTCATTTGGATTTTCATTCTCTGACACCTTGCATCATTTCATTCCTGTTTAAGACCCAGTAAGAACCAGTTCATATAATGCAGATTAAATTGTGCCAGTAAACAAGGCTTAATTTACAATACTCCTGTAAACATTATTGGACAAAAAAGTTACTTTCGCTTTATGATTTGCAATGCAGAATGATTACAGATAGCAATCTGTTATATAAAATAAAACAGTACAACCAAATATCACAGATTATCATCAGGAGTGGCGATAGATGATAATTTTTATCATGTCACGACACTTGAAGACGTTTTCACGGTACACAATTGCATATCACAATGTATAGGTTTAACGACACTGTTTCACACCGAAAAGGAAGAAATTGTAAAAATGTTAACATTATACAACTTTAAAGATTCAGTACGAAATTTCAACATAGAATCAGAGTTGGTAATTGCGATAAAAATTATTATATAAAACAATTTTTTATAATTTATCTCGGTATCATTTAAAGGTCGACCGATTGAGTGACCGGTTTTGCCAATTAATTGGTACCGATAACTAACTGCTGGAACAATCGGTTATTATCAGAAATCCATTGCGTGCATTGCGGGAGCGGCTGAGAAGTGTCCGCTGTCATTATACAGTACGAGAGCGGCCTCTAGAGGCAAAATAAAAACTAATACTGACCAATTTTGTTGTGTTATTTGAAATGTTTTTGATTCATTTTTGGATGTCTCTATTTTTATTTGTTATTTGGAGCGTTACTTTTTGGTTCAGTTTGTATGTATATCTTATATTTATGTTTATTAATAGTTAATATATATTTATTTCACTTAAAAAAGTTCAGTACATTTTCATGGCACTGTCAGTACTGTTTATTTTTGTAATAAAGTTCATCGATATTTTACTTTGAGTGTTATGTTTTCATTCAGTATCAATTTTAAAAACTATCGGCTAATTAATCGTTTATCAGCAGGTACTTCCCAACTTAGTTACTGGTTAAATCCACTATCGGTCGACCTCTAGTATCAATGTTACGTATTAATTTTTTTTTTTTTTTTTTTTAAAAGACAAACCAAAAATCCCAAAATAATTTTGATGATGCTTATAACCGGTATGATTGATATATATATATATATATGTGTCTTTAAACTCACTTCTTTTTTTTTTTGGAAAGCGTATTTTTTTTCTCCAAACAAAAACTCACCCCATCAGCTCCTGCTTTTCCCGGAGAGAATACAACTTTCACAAAGCGCTTGTTCACAACCTCCAACCTGTCGACCTGCGGGAGCACAAATCAGAAAATCCAATAACACAACTGCGTCCATCACATGGAATATCAACACACTGATCGGATAGAAAGGTTGGATAGAAACTCACGACGCCTTTAGCCAGGTAGCCATTAACAAAGTCCTTCCAGGTGACTTCTTTTCCTGCATCCCGGAAGAAGTAATAACTGACCACCGCCCAAAAAGTCGCTGAAACCATTAAGTACATGCGGAAGTCCTTGTCGTCCCACGGAATTTCGCCCTACAGCAGAACAAGACGATGATCAACATCGCAAAAGGTTTAGGCTAGATCTCGTTAAGATTCATGGTGGATGGTGTGATGAATTCATAAAGTCATGGTATGATGACACTAAATGCCATATAACACTGCAGGGAACATTCGTGGACACTGCTGGAATAATTTTTTTTTTAAATGTTTGGACAGAAGTGCTTATGAGAAACGCACATGATTTTTTTTTAGTTCTATATTTGTGTACTTTTAACTACTACTTCACTGGATGATCAATAAAGCTATATATATATATATTTATATATATATATATATATATATATATATATATATATATATATATATATAGGGACTGACTGATGTTTTATAACAGCAGCTCTGACATTAATGCTCATGCTATAGAACATCACAGGTTTATATTAACGTGCTTGTTTACAGGCACTGGTAAACATAATAAAATGCATAACTGTTGATGTGGTAAGGTTTTCTGAAAAGTTGAGAAGCTGTTAATTTAACGTTTATGGAAGGAGTCTCCAGTGTCAAGTTTTCCGACATCTTCAAGACAGTTTCTCAGTCAGTTTCACGTTAATTTCTGTGATCACTAAATTGCAAAATCGTGGAGGGACTTTTCAGTAACATGAGGCTGGTGAAGGAACAGCTGTTTACAGCTGCTTTAATGTAAGTGATAACGTCATTAAAAAAAAAGTGTTGGCGTAGTGCTGTGGTATAAGAGGAATAAAACACTTCAGGACAGTAAGAGTAACTATGCTTCATCACACCTCTCCGTTCTTGATTATTTTTCTACAACAGAATGCCCCCCAAGCTTTTTATTCCTTACCTAACGCCACACGTTCACTTTTTTCTTTCTGCCATACTGGTATATTATCACAACTTTAGATAAGACCAATGATCCTAATGAAAACTTCAGAACTGATCTACAACAATAACCTTTCATCACACCTTTTGGACACGGTTGAACCAGTTGTTCTCATCCTTCTTTCCTCCCTTTTTGCCTCCGCCCCCACCAGCTCCTCCTCCTCCACCATCAGACTTCCCAGAGTTCTTCTGTCCATTGTTTGGCTTGGCCTCTGGATTTAATCCGAGATACAAAATATGTGAATAAACTTCACATACATTTTCACACCTAACCAAATAAATATAGCAATGATTATGCTGCAATTTAAAAAAAAAAAAAAAAAAAGAAGAAAAGGACACATCACCTTGGGCCTCTGAGTTGGGTGGTTTGGGCTCGCCGTTCTTCGGGCTGCCGTTCTTCGGGAAGTATTTTTCAAATCCTTATAGAAAAAATGATATGAGGGGAAAGAAAAAGAACAAACCCAAGCATGTCAATAACATTTAGATTTATTCAGCTGGTAGACACTTTTTTCCTAAAATTAAAAATCCTAAGCTTGTCAGTATGAGGTATAAGATTTCAGGTTTAAGTTCATCCAGTCGGCATTAATCACTGAACTACCTCTGTCCCTAAGAATAACACCTACATTTTTTATTTTAATGCACATAACACACCTTTCGGGGGCTTTGAGCATAACCTTCTGTACGTATCCAACACCTGAGAGAGCAACACTCGTTTCTGCAGGGCCTCAGTCTGGGTAGATACCTTGGGGGAAAAAAAACACAAACAGTCCTCATTTAAAAAAAAAAAAAAATCAGGCCTCATTTATCAATCTTTCAATAAATTTGTGTGTAAATGTTTTGTGTAAGCCAAACCAAACTAAAATGTTCCATGGAATTTAGAAAAGTTTCAGAAATGCTAATTTTCTTCATACTCGTGTACATATGTCGATCACCCATAATCTTCCTGACAGATTTACATTTAGTGACGCCCACAAAACTCCATAAAAGGTCAACGGAGCAGGGAGCACGAAATGAACAATCAGGGTAAAAGCTGAAAGGCTGAAGTGGAAGTTATTTTGACTCACTTCTCTACCAATAAACATACTTAATAATAATAATAATAAGAGTAAACGCTTGTATGAACAACTTACGAATAAATAGCATAGCATTTTATTATTTACTAGAGAGCCGAAAAGTGGATTTAAAATTTTATATCATATTACCAACACTTTTCCAGATTTCGTAAATAATTAACTGTATTCATGCTTCAGATTAGAGGTCAACTGATAGTGGATTTTACCGATAACTAAGTTGGGCAGTACCTGCCGATTCATCGACCGATTTTAAAATTGATACTGAATGAAAACATAACACTCAAAGTAAAATATTGCTGAACTTTATTACAAAAATAAACAGTACTGACTGTACCATGAAAATGTACTGAATTTTTTTAAATGAAATAAATATATCAATATTAATATATATTAACTATTAATAAACATTAATGTAAATAAAAGATATACATCCAAACTGAACCAAAAAGTAACACTATAAATAACACAAAAATGAATACAAAATGAAAAAAAAAAAAAATCACTTCAAATAACACTACAAAATTGGTCAGTGCTAGTTTTTAGTTTGCCTCTAGAGGCCGCTCTCGTACTGTATAATGACAGCGGACCTTTCTCAGCCGCTCCCGCAACGGATGCAACCAGGAAAAACTATCGGTGCGGATTTTTGCCGATAACCGGTAGTTGCAAGACCGGTTATCGGTGCTGATTAATCAGCAAAACCGATCAACCGGTCGACCTCTATTTCAGATTACTAAATTAAATTCCCACACGCATTAAAGTGACTGGCATTATTTCTTATCTTACAACCAACTTTATCATTTGAAGTGGACTATAATTTAAAGCGTCCAAACAAATGCTCTCTAGAACGCATTTGTCCCGCAAGCCAGTAACATCCAATACAGGACACTTACTTCCTATAATAATAATAATAATAATAATAATAATAATAATAATAATAAACTAGCCTATGTAGTGGGTTGTAAATATTTCCGATTATCTGAATGAGGTGTTTATATATGAAGAATAAATAGTAGGAAGACATCATAAGACTCCATGAGAAATAAACTGTCTTTAAGCAACACTCAGGAGAAATAAATAAACCGTGCATTAACATAACAGTTCGATATTGTTCCCACCCGCATTCTCACTAATCCCGCCTCCTGTGCATTAATTGGCTCATCTTCCGTACTAACGGAGATAGTCAAACAAACCGGCCAATCGGAAAGCTTGATGGTCTGCCTTAGTGACCAATCCTGGCTCAGCAGGAAGTATTTCTCGGAATATGGGTAGGACAAAAAAATAAAACCTTACACTGAGCATTGTTAGCTAACAGGTCAGCATCACTACACAACGCAGGGAGCTAGCAACCTGCTAACACACCCAAAGCAGCAATGTCATTTAGACTAAACGTTTTGTACGGCATAAACAACAAGGCAAGGAAGAAATCTTAGTATCTATTTTCGTACTTAAAACACAAAACAAAACCGTTAGGTAAATGATATGAATGCTGATTTAAGTGTAATGTGTAAAGTGTAGCTAATAATTGCTAGTAAGTGCAAGACTGAGGCTGAACTCCAAACGACTCCATATTCCCTATATAAATACACTACATTGGTTATGAAAGTAATAGCGGTTTAGTCAACCTATCCAGAGCACTAGATATTGACCAGTGAGCCATTTAGAGACTCGTCCGGCGTCACTTCTTGCACCTTACCAGTCGCGCCACATTTGGTGACCTGAAATTAGGCAAAAAAACGCTGTAAAGGTTCCTGCAGCCTCTGGAGAGGTGGAGATATCTGTGTGCCATGTCAGCGCTGAGCGCACAGAGCTAAATTAGCAAATAAAAATGGATTTCAGATACAGTGAACAACTTCGTCAGTCATCGTACAACACATTCAGTTTACTTCCGGTGCATGTTCAACAAGTTCACCACTAGGGGGCGCGTTTGGGTTTCATTCTCCATCATGGTGCCTTCAAAGGCACCTGGAATTGTTCCGTCTTCTTCTTGGAACATCTTGGCATTTAAGTGAACTAAGTTTCCTAACATTTCCTCAAACTGTAAAACTGTACATAAAAGACCAAGTACTGAGAGTGTCTATAAGATAACCGATGACACTAACAAAAATAAGTTGTATTTAAAAACAAATAATAATAATAATAAATACATAGTTCGTTTCTTCCACTATGCTACATTCAAGTGCTATCTGAATTGCGGTAAATACGAGTTTCCAACCTAAATATTGCACACGAACGTCCATTTAGTTTGTACTTATAATATGGTTCTTGCACAGATCTGGAACAAAATATGGAAAAGATCTGAAAGCTAGTCGTTTTCATACCTTCTGGGGAAATAATTATTCAAATGAATTAAATAAATGAAACTCTTCACAAAATGACCATTCATTCATTCATTCATTCATTCATCTTCAGTAAGTTCCAGGGTCATTATGAATCCAGAGCCTATCCCGTGAGCACTGGGTGTGAGGCAGGAATACACCCTGAATGGGACGCCAGTCCATCGCAGTGCACTATGCATAGACTAGTTTACACACTCTTTCATGCCTAGAGGGAATTTAAAGTAGTCAATCCAACTACCTGCTTGTTTTTGGGTGGTGGGAGGAAACTGGAGAACCCCACACAAACATGAGCAGAACATGCAAAACTCCACACATTAAAAAAAAAGAATAATATATATGATCTAATGATGAAATAAATAAATATATGATCAGTGGATCCAGCCTGACAAGGCTTCTATTTGATGTGATGCTTTCCACATCACATCAAATCCTATGTGTTGTAAGAACACCTACAGTGTTGAGATCGCAGTTCGGTGAAGAAATAGCACTTGAAGTTTTGAGAAATATTAAATCAAAGATTTCCAACTGGGCTTACATACTTATACAGCTTGGACATTCAAGTTGTGCGGCTTGCCGATTATTTTGTATAATTTCTACATATGTTTCGACATTAAAAATATTGACTATTGCACCTTTAAATGTAACTATAAACAAATAAAACAAAACAAAATTGTATGGTATGGTATAAGAAGAGTAAAACCCTTCAGGACATGCTGTTCCCATCAACCAATCACTGAGTTTCCATCTACGTATTTTTATGCAAATTTTGGGATCTTGCATTTAAAAAAACGCTGGATGGAAACACTAGATGTGAATAAAATCTCCAAAATGTGCATAAAAAACTTATGCGTTTAATTGAGGCGGATCATTTTTTTATCCGATAAGAAGACATACACATAAACTACAATGGAATGACATTTACTGAATAAATTCCTCGATGCACATCAAAAAAGTCATGTGATTTCACCTCAACAAATCATGCGTTTGGATAATTGCCTCAGAAAAGTAAAAATGGCGGAGAGTGAGAGGTATGTTTGGGTAGACGACTTTGCGCCAGTTTTCCCAGAAATTACGATATTGTTCTCTTGAACACATGGAATGGAAACGGTTTTGCAACATTTGCTAATGTTTTATGCGATACTCCAATTTTTCACATTTTTCACATAGCTACGTAAAAGCGTAAAAGGTTAGCTTGTGGTGCCGTGACCCGAGACAACTACTTTCATTTAAAGTTTTGTGGCTTTTAGTATGAATATGTTCGCCTTAAGGTTATCTATAAGCTAGTTATAAAACAATGACAAAATTCGCATTTAAAAGATCTATGCATTCAAAATTTACAGTCTCTCTCTATCACCAATATGGATCAACAATTTTGATGACATCATTCTGCACTTCAGCTTCTGTCCAATCAAATGCTCTAGAATCTGAAGTGTCCCGCCCCCAACATCATAAAAATCCATGGTACTAGCGGCCAAATACGGCTTACGGTAAGTGGGCTGTAAGATAAATGCTATTGGCTATTTAAAAAGAGGGCGGAGCCACTCGATATGTCCCGCCCTGATTTCCTGTTTCAGTGGAAATTACAAATAAGGCTGCGCGTGTTCCAGGCACTTCACAGGGAATTTTAATAAATTTGAATATATTAATCTGTATTCAGATAAACCCAGTTATATTGTATTTTATTCCCTTCTATTCTAAGTGTCTCCAGAAAATCTGTCTTCTTCATGTAACCTAATGTGTTATTTGATATGCAAATGATCATGATGAATCGATGAATATGCAAATTAGCCTATGGCGTTATCTGCGCGCGCTTCAGCTACTTTTCTATAAGAGTTGGGAACGCCGTTTACCTCTGCAGGTGTGCTCATTAATTACCGTAATTATCCGCTACACCTGGACCACCCTTGCAAACACAAACCGGTGACTCCGGAGGGCGGCGCGAGTTTTCATCATGTTTACATGTTTAAACACAGCTCTGTGTGCAAGGTCGAGCTTAGTAGAACTTGTGAACTCCTCAGAGCAAGAAGTCATGTAACCTTGGCCTCTGTTTCTTTTAAGTCTTATCAAAACAACCAATTCCGCTGCGTTCCCTGAGGAGAGAAAATTACCACGCTAGCTGCTCTGAGGTAACTGGTGACGCGTTTATCAGCCTCGTGTTTGTGTTTATTCTTGTTTTTCCGCAAGTATTTCTGACAGCATGGGATCCAACGGCACAGCAACACGACAAGGTAAACTTTTGAAAGTTAAATATTTTTTTTAAATTAGGAGTTAAACCGGTTTCCTGTCCAATTATTATTGAGAATCTATGCTACAAACGTCTTCGGTATTCACTTCATTAAGACAGGTGCAGCTTCCACACAGGAAAAAAAAAAAAAAGGGCGTGTTTCATACATAACAGTTTTATTTAATTTATAAGTTGGAGCAGTTTATTTAACACGTTATTTGGCTGCTTCTTTGTAATTTATTAAATGTAAACTGCTACAGGGCTTTTCCTTTCAGACTTCATGTGTAACAGAATCTAAAACGGCATACTAACGTATTACATAGTATACTAACAAAATTAGTATGCAGGCTATCCGTAACTATAGCAACCATTTATGATTTCAGCATTTTTTCAAAAGTCTGTCAGACGAAGTGAGTTGACTAAACGATAAAAAAATAAATAAATTAATAATTAAAGACGACAAAAAAAAAAAAAGTCTAACACCAGAGAAATAGTTAAATATCCTGTTTAATGAACCAGATTAATTGTAAGCACTTTTATTTGGTGATATGACCACTACTTAGTGCTGTTTAGGACACAGCCGGACAGGGCATTCACACACCCTAAAGCGCATGTGGAACTGTAGGCTCGGGTCGTGCCGTAGTTTTATAGCCTTATTCGTGTCATTGTACGTGGAACCTCAAATAGTACACAAAAACCTCCTTTATCCTTCATTTTTTGTACTGCACTGATTTAGATTTGTGGATTGGCCATGACTGTGGGCGGGGCCCCACGAAGAAGATTCACAATTCAACAATCTGATTGGCTGCTTCTTATGACATTACAATGCTCACAGACACCCACGATTGGCTAGTGTCGCTGTGATTGATGGGGAGAGAGTGTATGCCACCCATCCCACCCTGAGAGCACTGCAACTGTGCTCACTTGGCCTGGCCACGGATGGCTGTGGCACTGTCAGGATATCTCCACAACCCAGAAGAGTTTGGTTCGCTTCGTGCAGTCGAGTCGATTCAGAATCAAATCGATTTCTGACTGCAGTCAAGTTCGCTTGGAAACGATGTGAGGCCACAGCCACCTTTCCACAAGTTTCTGGTCCTCCATCTTCCCAGAACATGGCCTCACATCACACCTGGCTGACTCCACAGATAATCACTAGCTAACAGAGCACAGAGTCCGCACCTGGTAATGTTGAGCTCTTGTTCTGGATAGGAACAGGCGCTCAGTGTGTGATAATAATCAGCTTGTGAAGTGTTTGTTCATAAACACTTATTTGTCAGCAGTTAATAGAATCAGTCATGTGTTACAGGAAGGATAAATATACAGCAGTGCTGAATTAACTAGTATGAGGTTGAACTGGTTTTACTGTACATATTAAATGTTTGAGAGAGCCACACCGCCGCTGCTCACCCCGGGCTATTGCTAATTTGACCTTGGTTCTTTCTTAACGGTCTCCGAACTTCTTAAATGTTTTACCAGGCACTGTGTGCAGTGCAAGAGCAGTGTTAAGGTTCTGTGTTCAGGAAGCTTAAATCCCAAGACTCGTAATACAGTCATTATTATATGGAGCTAGTGGTACTCAAAGGTGGAACGGGCAGCACTGTTCGTTGCCAATTGATTACTCACAACGTACACAACCACATACACATCTAAAAAAAAAAAAAAAACAAGCAAACTAATAGTCAATCAAATAAAATGGTCTGATTTGATGTTGCTGTGTTGAACAGTCAGTATTAACGTTGTACTGCTTTTTTTTTTCCCCCCCAACCTACACAAATTGAACAAATACTTCATGAGTTTTCTGATCCGAATTCACAATCAAGGGTGTCGCGATCTACATCGTAGGACAGATTTTATATAAATATCTGAATAATGAATAATCCGAGTGGTCTTGGCTCAAAGACGCATCCTTCAGACGGTTTTCATCTACAAACTCGCAAACACACTCAAGCCGTCACTGACGTTCAAAAACGTCCGATTGCATTCTGAGTGCAAACCCTTATTTCCAATGTATCCAAATATAACAGGCTAAGTATAGCTAAAGAGACACACAATAATATTTAGCTAAAAACAAAGATGGATTCTGTGTATTGGACTCAGTGACACGCCTACATTCCCATCTGTGGCCCTCAAGACACGCCCACTCATATATGAAAAGGAGAGCATCTATAGATTAGACATGCCCACATATCCATATTTGGATGTGGACACGCCTTGGCGCTAGCCTGGTGCACACTCGTTGTGCTGATTCTGTTTTACGATCAGATCAAGAACACGTGTTGCTCAGTTTTGAGGAATACTCTGAACAGCCGTGTTCATTCCTCAAGCCAGGTTAATTCCTAAATTACAGTCTGGGATGTACAGTGTCCCAATTGCATGCTGGACTATGACTCGGTAGGATTGACTGCATGCCGACGGATTTGTTGAGCGTGTCGCCGCAATGCGAGACAAATCCTAGTGAGGTTATGACACACGTCTTGCTGCATGAAGTAACGTAATAGCAGTATGCGCATTTAGATGGATTACGTACGTCTGTCAATGAATGCGTCGGACCTAACTGTCTAATGTGTCCTAACTGCATACGCAACACTGTCTTTCCTTCCCATTAGTGCACAATGTAGGTGGTGAAATAACACCATTGGTGTCTCCACCCTGTGTAATGCACTGAATAATCAAATTTTGAGTCACTTGGAATTCATCCAAACGTAGATAACTTCCAGGATGATGGAAATATCAGCAAAATCATGCACTACTGAATTGTAGTCAGTCGAACACAAAAAACGTACAAATCCAAGGTTTTATTGCTTTAAAAAAGCTGTTGATGTGGTATGAAGTTGGAAACATACACCTACAACCCTTGTTTAAACTTTTTAAAAGTTATTTTACTTCTCTCATTGTTGCACAGAAGTAGGCTGTTGATGTTTTTTTTGTGTTTGTTTTTTTTAACTACAGCTTATAGTATATTACATCATTAGATGCAGTATCTTGCCATATTATCTGTTTTGTCTCATATCACTGCTTTTCTGTTTGTGCAATGATAAAAACCGTTGCAGAAATAAGCCTGTAAACTCTCTTCAGACTAGCCCTACTGTAGAAGAGATATCTTGCACCTTTTTTTATTTTAATATACCAGCCATATATGAGCAGAGGTAGCTCAGCTGTTAGGATTCTGTACTAGTGACTAGAAGAATGTGGGTTCAAATCCCAGTACTGACACGGAGCCACTTAACCTTAACCTAACTCAGTCATGTCCCTAAAAGCATTTAGTGATGACGAGGGGTGGGGGGGAAAAAAGTTACAGAAGGTGCTACTATTGAAAATATTAAAGAAGTAAATGTTTTTAACTGATGAATGGTATAGAATAGTATCTATGCCATTTTGCTTGAAAACAAACCATCATTCAGTCTCTGTATGATTGCTGCTCATTTGCATGACTAACACTACATTGTGTACTAATGAATTAATCAGAAGTAAAATATCTCATAAACAAACAATATCTCACCATTAGCTAGAATTTGAGTTGCTGCCTTTGACCAAATTGTTAGCTGCTTAAATTGATGCTAATCTAACCTGGCATTAGCAAAGAAAACAGGCTAAATATAGGGTAAATATAGCCAGTTAATGTCAGCAAATTGGTGAAACTCGCCTCCACAGACTTTTTCAAATTAGATGGAGTCCATGCCTTCTAGAGCACTAAAGGAAATGCGTAATTTTACAAGTCTTTGCTTACTCCAACATATTGAAACGTTTTCCTGAGGTCGGGCCAAGGGGGCGCTCATCGTAAAGTTCAACACATCAGTCCAGTGGATTATTTATATTCAAATGCACACCCACAGCTATAGCACCAACTACAAGATGAACTTGATTGGATGCTAAACTCGGCCCATTTAATTGATGTACAGTCACTGGCTGGATGAGAGAAGAAGAGTTTATCATTTGTAATAAGCAGTTTTTGAAGTAAAAATGCACAGAGTAAAAGGTAAGTTTTGTTTCCTGGAAATGTAATTAGGTAAATGTACAAATGTTCAATTTCAATAATGCTCGTTTAAGAATAGTATTCTCCACCCCTGGTGGTGATACATGCCTCATCATGGTGCAGTATTTGTAACGAAAGGGGCGAATTCTGGCACCGATGTGTTTACGTTACCTCACCCATGCTCAAGTGCGTGTAATCTCGCTCATCTTTGCAAAACCTAGACCTCAAACCACACGCTGCTTAATGACCATCAGGAATGTGTGGCATCCTAATTGCATGCTGGACTGATAAAAGCAACCCAGTGAAGTAAACATCCGTTCCCTTTTCAGTGGGCGGACCGTCTGCATCCCTTTATTTATTTATTTTATTTATTTAAATAAAAGTAAAGCCTCTGACTTTTGTTTCCCTTCATACAGTATTCTCCTGGTTACACTGCACCATTTCAGAGCTTGGGTACAAATGACATTTAAATATTCAATTCCATTTTCTTTGTATAGTGCTTTTACCAGCTTTAACCAGGAGCAAGAATCATTGTCTCATTGGATTTATAATAAATAAATAAATAAATATTCTACTAATACATTCGTTGATGTAGTTAGTTCTGTTTGTAATGGAATGAATCAGGTAGTGTGTTAATGGGTTACAGGAAGAATTTTAATTTATGACTAGAAGAAATAACTTTAATTTATATATAAAGTTCATTTATTTCAGTAATTCAACTCAAATTGTGAAACTCATGTATTAAATAAATTCAATGCACACAGACTGAAGTAGTTTAAGTCTTTGGTTCTTTTAATTGTGATGATTTTGGCTCACATTTAACAAAAACCCACCAATTCACTATCTCAACAAATTAGAATATGGTGACATGCTAATCAACTCAAAACACCTGCAAAGGTTTCCTGAGCCTTCAAAATGGTCTCTCAGTTTGGTTCACTAGGCTACACAATCATGGGGAAGACTGCTGACCTGACAGTTGTCCAGAAGACAATCATTGACACCCTTCACAAGGAGGGTAAGCCACAAACATTCATTGCCAAAGAAGCTGGCTGTTCACAGAGTGCTGTATCCAAGCATGTTAACAGAAAGTGGAAGGGAAAAGTGTGGCAGAAAAAGATGCACAACCAACCGAGAGAACCGCAGCCTTATGAGGATTGTCAAGCAAAATCGATTCAAGAATTTGAGTGAACTTCATAAGGAATGGACTGAGGCTGGGGTCAAGGCATCAAGAGCCACCACGCACAGAAGTGTCAAGGAATTTGGCTACAGTTGTTGTATTCCTCTTGTTAAGACACTCCTGAACCACAGACAACGTCAGAGGCGTCTTACCTGGGCTAAGGAGAAGAAGAACTGGACTGTTGCCCAGTGGTCCAAAGTCCTCTCTTCAGATGAGCGCAAGTTTTGTATTTCATTTGGAAACCTAGGTCCTAGAGTCTGGAGGAAGGGTGGAGAAGCTCATAGCCCAAGTTGCTTGAAGTCCAGTGTTAAGTTTCCACAGTCTGTGATGATTTGGGGTGCAATGTCATCTGCTGGTGTTGTTCCATTGTGTTTTTTGAAAACCAAAGTCACTGCATCCGTTTACCAAGAAATTTTGGAGCACTTCATGCTTCCTTCTGCTGACCAGCTTTTTGAAGATGCTGATTTCATTTTCCAGCAGGATTTGGCACCTGCCCACACTGCCAAAAGCACCAAAAGTTGGTTAAATGACCATGGTGTTGGTGTGCTTGACTGGCCAGCAAACTCACCACACCTGAACCCCATAGAGAATCGAGAATTGAGGCAGTAATTAAAGCAAAAGGAGCCCCTACCAAGTATTGAGTACATGTACAGTAAATGAACATACTTTCCAGAAGGCCAACAATTCACTAAAAATGTTTTTTTAATTTTTTTTAATTGGTCTTATGAAGTATTCTAATTTGTTGAGATAGTGAATTGGTGGGTTTTTGTTAAATGTGAGCCAAAATCATCCCAATGTAAAAAAAAAAAACCAAAGACTTGAATAAATTCAATGCACACAGACTGAAGTAGTTTAATACACGAGTTTCACAATTTGAGTTGAATTACTGAAATAAATGAACTCTTCCACGACATTCTAATTTATTGAGCTGCACCTGTATATACAATATACAAATTAATAAAGATAGTGTATAAAATGAGACAATATACAGGACACTATACAAAATGTCAGATGATGTACAATATACAAGGTATATAAAATGAGACAAAGTACAAGATGAGATGACAATCTACAGAATGATGTACAGTATGCAAGATATATTAGGCCTATACAAGATGTACAAAACAAAGCGATACACAATTTACGATATTAAATACAAGACTATATAAAAGATGTATAGTGTGTGTGTGTGTGTGAGAGAGAGAATAATAGTGGGAAGAACAGTGTGTTAAACTGCCTGGTCGAACGTGTGTGTTTGTGTATAATGGTAAGAACTGCAACTGTATGAATATGGCACAGTGTAATTATATTATTAATCTCTTTCTCAGTGGATAAATAATCACAACAGGGTGGCTTCATGTCCTTTTGTGTGTGTGCTTATTTTACACAGTTTGACCAATAGATGACGCTATTGTGCTTAATGTAAGCTCTCGCATCAGTCCTAAAATTGGTAGGTTATCACTTGGAAAGATTAAAATTTTGGGTGTTAATAGAACATGTTACAGCCATTACCACTACTAATACTAACTAATGCTACTGTTTTAAATCCCACATTTTTTCATCTCACCTACTATGCAGTTAGATGTATTAACTTTTTTTTAGCATACATATTTGCCATATAGGTTATTTTGTATGTGTAAAATTATTTATTGCTGTGCATAATATATTGGCCCCCACTAGGGTTCCCAATCATGTGGGGTCTCTTGATTTACAAACTGGGTTGTGAGACAAACACAATCTCTCCCTTTGTTTAATTCATTTATTTTACAAATGAATACAAGCATAGCTCTAACTGTGAAGATGGATTGTGTGGGCAAATGATTTTGAAATGAAGTCGAAACCATTTGCATTTAAGTGAGGAGTGCACATGCTATTTTAGTGTTTGTAAAGATGCACCGATCGACCGGCCAGGGACCGGAATCGGCAGATTTTCCGCATGCCGGTCCGTGTTGTTGCCAGCGGCACAGGCAATAACGTCGCAGCCGCATGTAAACATGTCGTAGGCAAAGACGCGAAAACCCATTGACCTACTGGAGGATCAACAAAGATCGTTTCCCTGCACTTGCTCCACTTGCCCACTTATGTTGGCAACAAAGAAAAGGTGCCTTGTGTAACGCTTTACACAGAGAGGCCGGATAGCCTGAATGGTTGTAGCCAGGTGTAAGCAAAACTCACGTATCTGATATTTCACAGTGGTTTATTATCAGCGTTGTCGATCCCCCGCACACATGGGGCAGTTTGAAAAACACTCCACTAACAACTGCATTACTGAACATAAATAAAACAGGGCAAACAGCAACAGAAATAAAACCGGGCTTTACACGCATACACGCGATGATCATAGCTCGCACTCCGTCTACCGACTGCCCACTCATCAGTGAGGGAGTAAGAGAGAGCGTTCCGCCTTAAAGGAGCAGTAACTCATTCTACTTGTTACACTTGTTATTTAATTATTAGCCACTGCACCTATTAATATTTGGAACAGTATTGTACACTTCAGTTTTGTTCATAGGCTTGTAATCTTTGGACTTTTGTGAGACGAGTAAAAAAGAGAAAAAGGTCAATTTATAAACACAGTGGAAAATGATATCTGTTTTGTTCTATAAAGCAACTCATTTTCAGTGAATTGTTATTTCTACCTCTTTCCAGTCACAGAGCTCTTTATTTTGAGAGTTGTTTAAGTGAGAGAAGATCCTGTAACTTAGTGCAGTTTGGGGGAAATTGTAATGTTTAATAATTCTTTTATTATGAAAATAAAATTTTGCATTGAACAAAAGTAGATTTTTGTTTGTATATGCTGTCAATTATAGTTCTTAAAGAAAATCGGTATCGGCAAAAATAGGTATCGGCAGGTCACACTTACAAAAAAAAAAACGGAAATCGGAATCGGCCAGAAAAATCGCAATCGGTGCATCTCTAGTTGTTTGCAATCCTGACGTTAGCGTAGAAGTTCAGCTTTTTTTTTTTTTTTTTTTCTTTTTCTAAAACAAATCTCTGTTTGTTCACCGCTGCTAGTTCCTCGCTAACATCAGGTGACGTCTGATTCGGCGGAATAAAAGGAGTCAAGAAAATACAGATGAGAATTTGGTAAAACATTTATGGAATATGGATTTACCAGCATGTGTATATGGATTTACCAAAATGTATAATGTCCATTTGGGGTCATTTCCCCAAAATGTTTGAAACCTCCTCACTCACACATTTACACATTCGCATGCCACATGATTACTTGAATTTACCTTCTGTAAACTATATTATGATGAAACGCAGCTTCATCTTGTACATATATTTCTCACATGATCACATGTGAACCTCGTGATTTCTCTAAGTGTAGGACTACCGCTGAGCGGATGTTATTCGGGTGTGTGTGGTGAGGTAAAACAGTGTTGTAGGGGCGTTCAACCCTGTGTTAAACACAATTTATTGCGCGCTTCTACCTTGCTGGTGTTCAGCTAGAGACTAAAGCTCATCTTATTCCATGCCCAGTGTTAATCATTCTCCAGTATTCATCAATGTAAGTTTCTGTTCATAGCAACACTGTTCCTGGATGAAGAAACGTAGACATTTGTTATTGGACTGTTTTTCAACCCGGTGCTTAAGTAATTGTTTAATTGAAGTGTTTAAGAACACAGTAAAACGTCTGCACCTGATACAGCCTAACAAACAGTTATGATGGGTGTATCTAATAAAGGCTCATTTTGGTGTCTCAGTTTTATGGTAAGATAGGGCATATATGTGATCAGACGGTTTATCTCACTGTTGACTTAAAATACGGATTTGAATATACTGATTCAAATAGATTTCTGTCTTTTATTTTAGCTGCTCAGGTCCCTTCCTGCAGTGGTTCTCATCCCTTTTGTCTCTGGCTGCGACTCCCCAAAAATGTCCCACGCTAACCCACACCACAGCAACCTCTGAATCTCTGTGCAGGAACACGACTGCCCAGAAAACACCTTAGCTGTGTTTAATCCGCTACTGCTATAAGCACGCTATCTCTGTCAATAGCATGTTTGTAACTTTATCATAACTTTATTGTAACAACAATGTAATAAATACTTACAGTGGGCCTCCTTTATAAATCTTTTAGTAAGGTTGTGTAAATGTTTTGCGTAAGCCAAATCGATTTACAAACGTTTCAGAAACACTGATTTTCTTCGTACTCGCTTGCGTATGTTGATCACGTGTTGATAAACTGCAAAGCGTGTTCCTGAGAGCTCATTTGCATGTAGTGACGCCCACAAAACATAAAAGGTGAAGTGTACAGACAGCTGGGAGCACGGAATGAACAATGAGGGTAAAGGCTGAAAAACAGAAGTGGAAGTTATTTTCCACTCACTTCCCTGCCAGTAAAAGTATATAATAATAATAATTAAATTATTAGTTAACATTAACAGTAATAATAAGCGAGCGCTAAATCTTCCTTCAGCTGTGGCATTTGTTTGCAGCTCACAACTGGCCTGTCCTCTGTTTATATGGCACCAATTATATTGACATAATTGAATGATTAGTTTCATTTGACTTAATCTATGGGTTTGTGTTGGCTCGCTTTCTTTATTTTTCGTATTCTCCAGGTGGTTTTCACACTGGGCATGTTTGCTGTGGTTCTAACTGAGAGTGTTCCCCCCCCGTGGCGTTGATCTGGCTTCAGACTCCCTTCAATCTACTGAACCCTGGTGCATTTACGTTCATCTTATGTCATCACAAACATGCTTGGAGAACACAACGTGACTCACCATATTTTTTTTATTTTGGTGCGATTATGCACAGCAGTGGACCTCCTTTGTGTCCCACAACCTTCCCCTGCCACTCATGGTACACGTGTGTTGTGGAAACTAATGACGTAGTCATCGGGTAAAACACACGTGCAGGTTCCTTCCTGAACAAGTACGAGTTTCACTCACATTCACGGGAATCGCAGGAAAGTTCCAGTGCACCCGAACTCGGGCCACTTCCTATAGGTAGTCCCGGGTTCGGTACCGTGGTGTACTTCCCAATCCGCTTTCAGATGACCAATTTCTTATGCAAACCATGCTCTGTTTCGGACTGAACTGCCAGTGTGAAAGCCGCCTTAATGTCAATAATCTAAAACGACTAGTTTTTACAAAGTTTCTCGATGCTACTCGTAGCCGCTGACCGAGTGAACTAGCATGAGGATGTGTTTTTGACAGAGACTCCAAAGCTCTTCTATACATCGCTCTGGATAAGGGTGTTTGCGACATGCTGTAAAAGTAATTTTAAAAAATCAGTAGTTTTAACTCTTAAATATTCTAGATATAAAAGTGCATATATTAGATCCATACACATTATATGATCTGAAGTCGATCAAACCCGGGAGCACAAGTAGGGGACACACATTTTGTCAGAATTTGATATTTTAATGCATACCAAATTTCTTTTGTATTGAAACAAACAAACAAACAAAAAATCAGTTTATACGATACCCAGGTCTAACCGCGATATTTTCACACTAGATTATCATATCGGGTCGTTTTCAAATCGTAACACACGAAGTGCGAGTGTGTGTACACAAGATGCGTGTGTAGTTTAGCAAACAACAAACTGTGCAAATCATTAAATATATTACAGGGTGCTCCTAGAAATAAGCAAAAACACTAAAATATGTAAAACTAGCATATTAGTGCAGGCTGTAATGTGGAATTTATATACGCGTCTACTGTATTTTCCTGAAACGTGGCGCGTGCATCTCTTTCGCTTTCTTTCCGATCCGGAATGTCTCTCCTCCCCCTTCATAAGCGCACTACAGGTGGTTCAAAACAACCGCTCCAACATCCTACCTAGTGCACTACCTGTGCAGCAGGTGGTTGTTTGTGATCGCGGCTTTAATCGGCGCACACCGACGCGGTTCGCTCCTTCCAGGTTGCTTTGCTTTGTAATTCTAGGAGAGAACTTTGCATGGTCCACGCCCCGGGCGTGAGATATGAGCTCAGCACTTCCCTTGGCTGTGTTTCTTATTCAAGTTGTGATCCTGTCAGGGGGAAAAGGGCCGCCATGCAGTGCGTACGAAAGCAGCCGAAAAGGAGCAAGTCGCAGGAATTACTTCATCAAGAGCAAAGCGAGAAAATCACCAGCGTTAACCTGAAGCTCCTGGGTAGGACCGGTGTCGCTTCATTCCTCTTCTGACTTGTGATGCTGTGTTTTTCTTTTTTTTTTAAAAAGCCGACTGCATTTCTGTTGCACCATGCTGTTTAGGGCTTTTAATGTTATTTTGTATTTATTTATTCATTTATTGCTGAATTGTGTGAAATGTTGCACGGAAATGCGCCCGTTTCTTAATTCAAGGAAGCTCCATTTCTCCTGGAGTTCAACCTTCTGAAAACAGAAAGCCTCGCTTTCTTACATAAAAGATGGGATTAAATAACACAAACCCAGCATCCGTGCGTGAACGAGCATTCAATGCAAGTCACTACATGTAGGCTACGGTGTGCTCCTGTTTGTTTGTTTTCCAGTGAATGAAGTCTAGTGGGCATGAAAATGAACCATGTTTTGTGGTTGTTCTTTCACAATGCAGTAGTGTTTCATAATGCCAAGTATCGCTTCCTGGTCTGCTAGGACTGCACAATGTGTCACGTAAATGTTATCACGATAGCAATGATTTTGGACTGATGTATCAAAATGCTTGCAATATGCAAAATGTCTCCTACAACTAGTCTCTAAATGTTTTACTGCTGTGATTTATTATTCTGACCTTCAGAACCTGCAAACAAATTTGTGTGCATGGGTAAATCACGGCGTTTTGCATGATCCAGTCAATTGGTCTGAATAACGCAGGTCCATCGAAAAGATGTTCGACGTAATCGCCAACTTATTCAATTACGATTCTTTAACAAATGATTCAATGCGCTGTAATATCTTTTGATTTCACCATGACTCATTGAAAAAGCAGTGTGACGCGATTTGGTCCGTGTTGTGCAGCCGTGCCTCAGACTTCTCCTCTCTTCTGCAGGCATGGACGGAGATCCGGATTTGAATTTTCTTCTGAACGGCGCAGAGCTTGTGAAGGTTCGCTCGGGCTCGTGGAGGAAGGCGCGATTCTACAAGCTGCAGGAGGACTGCAAGACCATGTGGCACGAGTCCAAAAAAACCCTGCGGCCAAAGCACACCTGTGAGTCCATCCCACACGCGTGTACACAGCACAGTGGCCTGCGTTGAAATAACACTTACAGTGTTTGTATAAAGTCCAGCTGGAGGCAAATGAAGCCTGTAAGAGAGAATGCAAGCGTGTAAGAGCTAGATGAACTCCTAGGGTGCTTGATTGCAATGCTTATTGTCATATAACCGACATGTGCAAGCGATGATATTTTTACACAACAAATTCACCAATGGTACATTTTAGTGGTTACTGTAGGGATGTGTATCTATCCTGACTGCACAGGGGACACGCCTCCATCAGTAGGACTGACGGGCACAAGCATAGAGGACACACCCCCTTCACTGTGACTGACCGCACAGAGGACGCGCCCCCTTCACTGGGACTGACATAAGTTGTGGACACGACTTACTCATTGTGACTTGAAGGCACAGAGGACACGCCCCCTTGCTTCTGCCTTTGTGCCATACAGTATACCACAATAGGTCTTTATTGTTTTATGTCTTTTACTATTTTCCTGTTTTATTATCAATAGTTTTATCAGCATCCTGCTCTCCAAGTCTAATATATAAATCATATAATCTTGCTGAGGCCAAGGTTTATCTGAGTAATGCTTAATCATTTAGACTCTTTTCGTTTATCGTTTAGTACCTTTCCAATTAGTCACACTGGAGGTACTGAATAATTTATGATTGTTACTTAAATATGTATTTTAGATGAATAGCTAAATTATAAGCTTTGATTTTTAGGGCTTAAGGCTATAATAATGACTTGTTCTGTATTTGTAGACTTGTCATGCATTTTATATATAACCAAGATTTCTTTTTGTAAGTATACGTCTCTTATTCAGAAGCTAGTTTGGAAGCAAGAAAAAAGTGTGATAGTTGCCATAGCGATGCCATTTTTTTTTTTTTTTGTTCAGACATCTGTGATGAACCATTAAGACAAGCCGACTGATTGCTTTATGCAGGTACTATGCAGTGTTTTTATAGATCTGATCACGCTTCAAATCACAGACTACTGTACATACAGTGCTGTTTATGCTGTAAAACTGGACACCACGCGGGATGATTTGTTGTGTATTGTGTCCAAGCAAAGTACACAGTCATCAGGTTTGCCAATGCTTCAGGATTGCCATCTGTTTCTGTTACCTGGCAATTACACTTGAGTGGAACTATGAGAACTTTTTTTTGGTTTTATTAGTTTTACTGACATTTATAGTATTTACAATTTACAGTATCCATGTGCTCAAAAACATTTAAATGGCTAACACATATTGGATGGCTTAATATAATTTTAGAGTTCATAACGATAAGTACGCTAGTGTTGTACCACAGTTACGCTCCTGCTGATTGGTCAGAGGATTTTGATTCATTTTCTGTAACAGTAGTTTTGATCACAGGTTTATATTAATGTGCTCATTCTAATTAATACATTATCGTTTCCACAGTAACAGCTAATAAGTTACAGGGACTTGTAAGGTGGGTGCTGTACATAAATGAATTTTAAAAATCATTGATATGAAGTTTTCTGTGAGGAAATGGAAGACTCCAGTGTCAGAAACTTGGAATTTCAAGTTTCTGCCCTGGAAAAGGCTTCAGGATGAAGGTTTTTGCAGTTTTTTCAGTGAAATGTATGTTTTTTGTTTGTTTGTTTTTTTTGTTTGTTTGTTTTTAAAGAGAAAAAAATTTACTGGTGACTGTTTATAGCTGCTATAATCTTATAACAGGAACTAACTTATCTTGTGGACATTATACATCTATAAATGGATAAAAACTGTATTTTTAAAAACATTGTTGGCAAATTAACATAGTACAAGAGGAATATAACAATTCAGGATGATTCAGGTTATAGGAAACTAATCACTGTTGTGGTAACAATAACCACTCAATCACACCACCTTGTTGTTGATAATTTTCCTATACCAGCATGTCCCCAGAATGTTTTATTCCTTACTTTATTCATATCATCAGATTCCCCAGCCCTAACTGAAATGTTCTTTTATTTTTTTATTTTCTTTTTCTTCCCTCCCTCAGTTTCCCTTGAGGATGTAGTGTGTGTGCGCACCGGCCGGCAAACAGAGGGTCTCAGGAAGTACACAGAGGAGTCGTTTGAATCGCGGGCATTCTCCATCCTGTTTAAGGGCCACCACAAAAACCTAGACCTGATCGCCAACACCGAGGAGGAGGCCAAGCACTGGGTGTCAGGCCTGGAGAAGATCATCTCCAACATGAGCAAGCTCAGCCAACAACAGAGGACCGAACAGTATCCTTAGCATTTCTTTTTCATTATGTAGCTTTCCAGCAATTAGACAGTTTGACTAAAGGCAAAAAGAGGATTTTTACTGGAGATTCTTTAGGAACCTGTGATGTTATTGAACATAAACCTTGTACAGCTTTAAATGATGATTTGGGCAGTGTTGTTGTTAGCCTTACATCAGTGCATCAGCTGGATCTTCAACTGTTTGCGTAATGCTGACATAAACTGTGACAAGAAGATGAGTCCAGAAGAGGTGAAGAGCTTCCTGCACAACATCAATGTAGAAGTGGACAACGAATATGTCAATTTGCTATTTGAGGTGATTTTATATATTTTTATATATATAGAGATATAGATATATAGAGATATAATTTTTTTTTTTAATAAAATTACCCAACGCACTGCATACTCAGTATACACCTTGCTGATTTTGTGTTATTAAACATACTAGTGTCTTTCTCCATTTGCAGAAATGTGATCAGTCCAAAACTGGCTTACTGGAGGGAAAAGAAATTAAGCTCTTCTATGAGATCCTCACTGACAGGGAAGAGATCAGCGTGATCTACGAAACGTACGCGAAAACCGAAGGACTCATGAGTGCTGCCAACCTGCTGGACTTCCTGGTAAAGGAGCAGCAGGAGAAGGTGGATCTGACTCACACCGCTCAACTCATCGAGAAATATGAATTGGATGAAACCGGTAAACACGTTGCTTTCTTTCAGACACCATCCTTCCACATCAGATATCGCATACTGCACATTATTCTACAGCAGTGTTGAATCCTTGAATCTGATTGGTCAGAAGGTGTTGATTAAATCTCAGGGTTATATTAATGTGCTCATTCTAAACATATTCTATAGTAATGACTGACACTTTTTTCTTTTTTTTTTAACTGAAATTGTAGATTTTTACACTGATCTCATCTTATGCATTACACTATTTACACTTTATGTGGTCGTGTGTACAGGACTCCCGTATTGTCTCTTATTTTACACTGTGATACTTGAGGTTTGATATTTCATCTAGTGCATACATATAGATAAGTAACTTTCATCACCACAATAGGTTTTTAGATTAAAATTCAGGAAATACACCGCTGCACTTCCAAACATTTTGAATAAAAAGTGACTTAGTGACTGTGGCAGCACAAGGTCGTCTAAAGTTCACATGATTTCAGTGTTTTGCATGATGCTCTGCAAGCAAATCTCTGCACGGCAGTAGGTGTGTCCGGTAGTGTGTTCTTTCTGCTCTTGTTATTGTGTCAGCAAAAGTTAACATGTTTAAAATGCATAAAAAAATACGACTGCAACAGTTAGAAACATGAAGTTACTAATATATAACGAATATTACTTGCATTACTTTTTTTGTATTGCAGTTTTGTATTTATGCGGGAGAAAAGAGCAAGGCAAAAAAAAAAAAAAAAAATCAGAAAGTGCCACAAATCCCAAATCAAATTCAAATCCCTGACAAAGACATGACTATAAAACTGGACTTCACGTTTAACAGAGCATCTTCGTTCAGCAAGTGGCACCTTTAAAAATCCTCTCTAACAAACATTTGCTTTTGCCCGTCATGCGCTTCTGCACCTTTGCATAAATTTGCTTGTCTTGCCTCCACCTTGACAGCCAAATCAAAGCAGCTGATGACGAAAGACGGCTTTCTGATGTTCCTGAACCAGCCCGAAGCGCTGATCATGAGCCCGGCCTGTAAGAGCGTGAACCAGGACATGAGCCAGCCGTTAAGCCACTATTTTATCTCCTCCTCTCACAACACGTACCTTCTGAAAGACCAGCTTAAAGGCCCGAGCAGCACTGAGGGCTACATACGGTACGTGTGGCTCAGTTTTACACACAGACCGGATGCCAAGGCTATAATTCTATAATTTATTTTATTTTTTTTAATCTGCCATGTTCTGTTGTTCCCTGGAAATGTAGTGTTACAGCTGTAAAATGTACTTAAAACACTCAGGATATCTTATCCGCATCTCATGCATTAGCAATATAAACAATATTTATGCAAATACACACCAAATGCCCATTTCATGCTGTACAATAGAGATGAAGTGAGTGACAAAAACAATTTAAAACAAACAAACAAAAAAATTTAGATCGACAAATCACACTTTCACATTTCATCTTGTGAATGTCCGGGAACAAAATGCCCTCTGTATAGTGATTTTATAAAATAAGGTAAAATAACTGTTCTATCTTAATTTAATATGTAATATTTTGACCTGAACACAACTTAAGTTACAAAAAAGCTTTTCTTGAAGATCATCACTGAGCATACATATCATGCCAGAACTCTCTAGTGGCCTATACCGATGCATATTACACATGACTGTTATAAGCTGTTGTTATAACCTCCCGACAGAGCACTAATGAAGGGCTGCCGCTGCGTGGAGCTGGACGTCTGGGACGGCTCGGACGGGGAGCCGGTTATCTACCATGGCTACACGTTGACCTCCAAGATCCTCTTTAAGGACACCATCCAAGCCATTAAGGAGTACGCCTTTAAGGTAACAGCAATAATTATTGAAGAAATTTCAGGAAGTTGAACGAGATGTGTTTGTTGTTTGCCTCTTTACTGTTTAACGCTATTTAAGACTTTTACATGGCAGGGGGGGAAAAAAAGAACTAATATCAGTGAACTAACTAACCTAGCTTGCTCTCTAGATTAAGATTTATTATTCTCAGTAATGCAGATGAAATAAAGATTGGTGCAACTCTGATGATGAAGAGTTTGTTTGCCTTCTCTGTAGCTGCTTAATGTCCCCGAAATAGACCTGCTTTTATTTTTAGTTACATTGCAACATTGGAATATTGGCATCGATATTTTTTCCATTCAACGTGTCACATTCACTCACTAACAAGACAGAACTTTCACCAGCACTTTGTCCTCCGTGTTTCTCCCTCCCCCACCCCCCAAACCTGTGATCTGATTTGTCAGGAGGTGAAAAAGCACTAGCTTCCAAAATTCTTCTTATTTTTTTTTTAGAAAAAGTGCAGTTTATCAACACACTGCTCACGCAGCTTTATGACGCTGTATGACTTCCTGAAAACATGTTGAAGCTGAATGACTTTCTGGTGTCAGTCTGCACCAGCATCAGACCCTGGTAGGAGTTAAGTAGGCCAATAAATGTTGTTTCCCAGGAGGCTAAAGAGTGATGCCAAACTATGTGCTGAGAAAGAAAATAATTTGGCTACAGGATGGCTGGTGTTTTTACTCCAGTGTCCTTTTTGTCCACTTTTCTAGATGAAAGATAAAACGTCTTCTTGCTTTGCAGCATGACCCGTTTTTTTAAATTTTTTTTATCATTATTATTATTATTGTTAAAATAGTTACATCGGTCACAGTGTGCACGCATCGTGTTTTAATTTTTACACAGTGCATATGCAGTCCATATTTGCTTTCGTTTGTATTCACTCAGGTCCTATGTGGTTTCTTTCCGTCCTGTATACTTAATGTTTATTGTCTCTACCTCATCTGTTGTCATAGTGACTGCTTCCTGGGTTACTCGTGGTCGAATCTGTGCTGCTCGTCTGACAGCATCCTGTGGCTTGTTCGGAAATAATGCTCATGAAAATAAATTAGTTTCTGATTTCCAGAGTTTATAACAACGTGTGGGGACTTGGGTGTGCAGTGTGAACAACGTGGCATAGCAAACATTTTAGAAACACAAGTCAAACTTCACACCTTTCTCCTCAGACTTCAGAGTACCCAGTGATCCTGTCCCTGGAGAACCACTGCAGCATAGAACAGCAGAAGCTGATGGCTGAGCACTTGATCTCCATCCTGGGTAGTGCACTGCTCACCAAACCCCTGGGAGAACGCATGCCCACGGCGCTGCCCTCTCCAGAGGTGGGTATCTGTGCAGAGGATGAGGAATTTCACCCTTTCAGTCTCGGTCTCTCTCGCGCCAGTTTTTCCCAGTGTGGTTTTCACACTTCTGTTTATAGATACCTTGATGAGCTGTCTTTTGCCATACCAGAACCAAATCTATATTTAAAAACGTCTAAATTGTTCGTCTATACATCACCGACTAAAATGGTGGCGGTGTTGTGATTGTGATTTATTTTGAGTGACAATTCTGCGACTTTATTCTGACTCTTAATGTTGCTTTAAATGCAGTATGGAATTTTATGGCCGTCGTGGTCATTTTTAAAAACACAGTAGACTGTAAGTATTGTTTAGTTTCTTCTGACTGAGAACACTAAAGAAAACTCGGTATGCAAATTATATCAATTTGGTTGGTGGCTGCTTTCCAAAAAAAAAAAAAAAAAAACCCAAAAAGTACTATATCTCCATTATAACAGAAGAACAGTAACATCGTAGATGGAAGCTGACAGCAGAAATAACGAGTATTGTGTATACTTCTGGCGAGTGAAGCAAGGATTTACGTTCTGTTGGAACAGAAGTGTGTGTTCATTCCACACATCACTCCAGTATGTGAGGAATGCTCTGTCCACACCTACAGTCTGAAAACTAGATCTGCTTCACGGCCGTGACTGGCACGACGGCGTTTGATCAGTGTCGGTTGAGCACTTTCCTCAATGACGCATGGCGAGATAATGGCCGAGTAGTTGTTTTGATAGCAGGAGGAATGGGTAATTGTAGCCTACCCTTTGTTTGGCTCTGTTCACGTCAGTCAAGGTGTGGCCCTGCTTCTTAGCCGCCTGTTCCTCTCATAAACACCATGGTAACATTTCACCCACCAGCAATCAGCAAAACCACGTGATCCGTGTTCTCATTGGCGCAACGCCAAATTGCACCTTGTTTTTATAATTCAAAACCAGAAATGTTTGGATTCCCACTAATGTTGACTCGGTAAGGAACAGGGTGTACTAATTAAAGAGAAAATAACAAAACGATAATCTCTATTAAAGTTAATAAGACAATCATTCGGCTTCTTACCAAGAAATGCCAAAAACAGCAAGACTTTAATTTGTTTTGTTTTTTAACAAAGTGCTGACACTGGAGACTCCTTCCATAAATGCTATATAAACATCTCCTTATAGAAAATCTCACCAGATCCACAATTTAACATTTTTCTTTATTATTTATGTATTTATTTATTATTCGGCTTAGATCGTGGCACTTTTTACCATACAAATCCTCATGAAGGAGTTTGAGCATTTGATAAAGAGCCTCATTATTAGCTTTTTGCTGATCATCAGGAGCTGAAGGGTCAGTTTCTGATCAAAGGCAAATGCCTGAACAAGCTGGAGGATTACTTCTCGGACCAGGCCGCTGCAGAAGAAGAAGGGTCTGTGACAGAAGAAGAAGACGCCCGTGACGATGAAGAGGGGGATCATTCAGAAAACAATAAGGTTTGCTGAAATCACTGTCTTCCTGTATATAGAGTCCATTGGATGTGTACAAACACCATTAGTTCTTTTTGCTCGAGTTGTTGACATTTATTTTTATCATTATTTTTCTGGCCTTAGAAGTCAAAGACACTGAAGCTAGCTAAAGAGCTCTCAGACCTCGTCATCTACTGCAAAAGCATCAAGTTTCAAGGATTTGGGCACACACAGTCCTTTCACGAGATGTCCTCTTTTAAAGAATGGGATGCGCTGAATTTTGCAGAGAAGTTGGGTAAGACACTGATGTGTCGTACATGACGACGTTAAGGCCCGTGTCACTTTACATACAGACGTCTAGCTGTATCATCTGTAACTGATCAGAATTTATTTTTTATTTTTTTGCAGCAAATCAATACATTCATTATAATGTGGACAAGCTGAGTAGAATTTACCCCTCAGGAGCAGTAAGGACAAATTCCTCCAACTTCAACCCCGTGCCTCTGTGGAACGCCGGCTGCCAAATCGGTAAGACTGAGGTGTAATAATAAAGAGGGGTACTTTTTTAAAATCCCATTATGGTTACATTTAATGTTGTGCATCATCTTTCGTCTCCCCTCCAGTGGCCCTCAACTTCCAGACGCGGTGCGTAGAGATGGATCTGAACCAGGGCCGGTTCAGCCAAAACGGACAGAGCGGCTACGTCCTGAAGCCAGCCTACCTCCGCAATAAAGAGTCCACGTTTGACCCCATCACGCTCATCAGAGGACCATGGCTCAAACACATCGAGTTCCACGTGATGGTCAGCACTCTAATTCCATCGCACACCTACGAAATATGATTAAATGTGACTCATTTGATTAAGAATAAAATATTCACACCTGGCTTTTGAGGAGGTTCACTGATTGAAACCAAAAACACCACAATAGCTTTTTATTTCTGTTCATGCCGTTCTAATCGGCTGCTATCAATCACAGTGTGATGTAACGATTTCTGTTTCTCGACCATGTTTGAGAAATTTGCGCACTCTTCTTCTGGTGGATCAGGTGATCTCGGCGCAGCAGTTACCCAAAGTGAGCGAGAAGTCGTTATCCATCATAGATCCCCTGGTGCGAGTGGAGATCCACGGCGTGCCTGCGGACGCGGCCAAAAGAGAGACGAAGCACGTCCAGAACAACGGTACCTTCACAGTTCACGCTGGTTTACTCACGACATAAACACGCTCTGTGTTCTTGAGGCGAAACTGGATCGTGATATTCCATATTCAAGTTTATATAATCCATCAAAATAAACGAATCCCAGATTACACACTAAATTTTTATTTCCAGCACCTCATTCAGCCGTTGATGGACATGATTACCGGCTAACGAGCTCGCTCTCAGGCCTAGTGAAGGAGGCGGGGCCTCTGTGCATGTCAACCTCAGTAAAGTCAGTATCATGCCATTAGGAAATTGAATTATTTAGAATTTGCATCAGACCATCTGAAACTGAATTTTGAACTGGAATTGATTTTCATCGTTCGCAAAAGAGGAAACTACAAACCTGAAACGTCTTTTAGTCTCACTTTTTATTCATTCATAACATCTGGGTAATTTTTTTTTTTTACCGGTGAAGATTTATATAGCAGCGGATATTTTTATACTGAAATTTAAGACCGAATCGTCTTTTTCAGAAACCATTTTTCCTGAAGGTTTGAGTATTATTAATTTGAATTTTAAATTCAAACTCCATGGGTGTGGCCTTCCACTCGTCGCAGCAATTAAAATCTACTTGGAATCAAACAAGACTACGTCAAATGGTGTTCGGGATATAATTCTATAATTTGAGGTTGTTGAGAAAGTCGATGTACGACAGTTTTTATCTCTGTAGATCGACAAGTCCTGTTAATTTTTCTCCTCTAGTACAAGTTTGTGGGAAATTATTTTTAGCGAATTAAAACCTAAAGCGTTCAGTCTTGTTTTGATGCGTTTTGTCTCGCTCAGCACTATGACTAGCATTTGCAGTGTCATCAGAAAACTTTGCTTGTGACATACTTTCTTCTTGGGCCAGTTTCCGTTTACTAATACTGTTCCTTAAGGAACAAACAACAACTTTGTTAGACAGCGTTAAAGTTTCTAATCTCTGTTCCAGAGTTAATACATGTTTACCTGCTGATTGTGCTTGATTGACACTGTAATTTATGAAATGAAGACATCTGAAATCCTTAGCTCGAGGGCATTCTGGCACAAACCAGGATGTTTCCTGTGTGGAGAAAGTAATTATGGAGGAGAATAAAGCTTTAGAGTAACACCGATTCTCTCTCTCTCTCTCTTTTCTTTTCTTTTCATCATCAAAGGTTTCAACCCCATGTGGAACGAGAATTTCCTGTTTGACCTGTATGTGCCTGAACTTGCACTGGTGCGCTTCGTTGTGGAGGATTACGATACGGTGTCCAGTAACGACTTCATCGGCCAGTACACGGTCCCCTTCACCAGCCTACAGACCGGTCAGTGATCACACCACAGCATTCAGAACAACCTCAACAGAGTTCATGACCGTGACGTTATGCTAACTGGACCGTACTAGATTTATATTTTTTGGGAGCTTGATTTAAAATTTATTCCATTTAGAATGGAGAGAACAAAAAAAAGAAAAACAATAACAACAACAAAGAGCCCTGTCCAATCACAGAGAACCTGTTAAGAACGAACGGCGTGATTCCCTCCTTCTAATACGTTATCGTTTCTATAGTAACAACTTATTCAAATGTACTTGTACAGCGGACGCTCCACATAATCTAAGCCTAATAATAAAAGCGCTTTTCTTGTTTAACTTCGTGGTTGTAATGTTTAACTCTGCTTAAATCACACCTCCTTGTCATTTATTTCTTTCCTCTAACAGCACAACTCTCTAATTTTCTTATTGATATACGTTCCGTTGTGAGACTTCACTGCCTTCGGTTTCTTGTTGGAGTTTACTTTTGTAAATGGGTGGGATTTTTACAGGCATCGTGTTAAACATTCTTATTTGCTCAAATCGATAATGCCAAAAAGGTCATAGCTACGGAATAATCCGTCACTGCAGGGGCAAGGAAATAAACAAACCTGCACCACTGCCATTATTATTTGCTGTAGCAGTCAGCATGTGACGGAATTTCAGTCACACTCATTATTATTTTTATTGTTTCTCCTTCTAAGAATTTACTTATCTAAGAATTTTTTTGAGGGGGGGGAAAAACAAAACGCATTCTGAATTTCTTTTCCTCTGCAGGATATCGCCACGTGCCGCTGTACGACCAGAACGGAGACCTCCTCTCTTCAGCTCAACTTTTTGTTCACCTCATGGCCGTGGAAGCAGAATAAGTCTAAAGACCGAGGCAGAGAAGGCTAAACAGAAGACTTGGTTTGGAACTGGACCAGAACAAAACAAAAACTGAGCAAAAGCTAGATTGGGGACCGCCGTTTTAACCAGTGAGACACTGTAGAGCGTTAAATCTACTCGTAACATCCACCACATCAACACTAAGCAACTAAACATGTAGCTGTAGTACAATATCCTGACCAGTTAATGAACTAGTTTAATATTTTCTTATAGATGTTTTTAAAGAGTGCTATACTTGGCTTCTAATACATTCCACTATTTAAGATTTTACGTGTGTGTGTGTGTGAACTGAAAAATGAATAAAATTGCCAGCTGTAGTCAAGACTACAAGCTGCTACTTATGAAGATCTCAGTTTGCTGTAAGACATTCCTTCTTCTTTCATACAGCGCCAGGTTGGAAGGGTGAGCTGTAAACAAACCCTGCGCCAACAGGAGGATGGCATGCAGGAAGCGGATGATTTCAGCTACTCTGAAATAAAACCGTCTGATCAGAAGAGTCTCTAGGCAGCGTGCATGGGTTTGATTTTAATTATGTAGCCAGGTGTTTCCTGTAGGACGATCAAGGATGGAGAAGAAAGCCGTTTGTTCATCATTAGGGATAACAGCGTTTGCATGAATTTGGTGCTAGAAAGTAGGAACGATTGCAGAATCTGGGTCAAGTCCAATACCACAAGCCACCAGAATGTTTTATGCACCATAGCATTGATTATACAAATCCTAGATCTTAGATAAATCATAGACTATAAAATGTACTAGAGTGATAAACACCATTCTTCCTACAGATGTTCCTCAGTAGGAGGTGCTTTGATCATTGAGATGGAGAGTGTTGTCCCTATCCAACACATTGCTCCAAAATCTCCCGTAGCTGTTTAACTAGGTTGAGAGCTGGTGAGTGTGAAGGCAAGCATTTGATTTATGATCATCTTCAGCCCTCATGCACTGTGAATGGGGGGGGTGGAGTGATCCTGGGAGAAACCACACCCATCAGGATAGAAATGTTTCATTTTAGGATAAAGGTGATCAGTCAGAAGAACTTTCGGGTTGATTTGCAGTGACACATCACTCTTAAGGGGACACAAAACCATGTGAGCAGAAATATAAACAAAGTGTATTTACGAGTGCGATCCAAAAATCCCTGGAATTCGAATGCAGCCTAAATGTGAAGTGAACAGTGAAGTGCTTCGATGTTAAAAACATCAGGAACTGGATCTTGCACCAAGACAAGGCACATGCACTCGTCAACCAAGGCGTTTTTAAACCAGAAACAATGTGGTTTCATTTCACATCCACCGTATTCAGCAGATCTCGTGCCTTGTGAGTTCTTTTTGTTCCTGAAATTAAAAATGAAACTGAAGGAGAGAAGATTCGCCATTGTGGGGGGGGAAAAAAAACAAAACAAATCACAGGATGCTCTAGCCATGATGACAAAAGATGACCACAGGAAATATTTTCAGGAATGGAAGAACTGGGACAAGTGTATTGTATCACAAGGACTTTGAAGGGGATTAAAGGAGAAATGCTGTAAGTTTTATAACACTTTTTGGGTCTGTCCCCCCACCCCCAACCCTCATATATACACTTCTCTGTATGGAATTGAGGGGGTGGGGCAACAGTCCAATGTTATTGTTGACATTTACACATCGATCATATATCAAGCTGCACATTAGATTGTTATGGAAGAGACACACACAAACCTGCTAGAAAACATTTGATAAATTTGGTGAGCCTCAGGCCTGGTCCACATGTATATGGATATTTCTGAAAATGTACATTTACATTTTTTTTTTTTTTGTAATTTCATGTAAAAAATAAATAAAGCATAAGCCTCTGATCTGAGCACACCAGCCCGAGGATAGTACACCATAAACTGGTGAAATGTGGAAAATACGGCAGTTCTAAAATGACTGACACAAGGGTTTGCATGTGGTAATGGATTGGGGAGTAGTGTAACATATTCTGGCGCTTAAATACGACGGTGTAGTGATAAAACAAAGCCGATGGAAGACGCCGTCAAATAAAGAAATTATACGCTGCAAAAAAGTAACAACCTGGTCACACGGGTCACACTGTGAAGTTTACATTTCAATAACACACGTTTTCCATGTCCACGTTGATATTAAAATGTCATCACTGAAGGGTGTCTCCTTTTCTGTGACGCAAGGTGCTGTTTTTTTCCCTTGTAGACAGGAAGCCAAAACACAGATGTTTTGTAAAACTATCCGTATACATGGTGGACATGGTCTCAGTGGTCAGGTCTCACATCTGTGGCAGAATATACCGGAGCTATACGAGAAGTCAGCAGGAAAGCCCAAACTGAGAACGTGTGCAGTGAGACAGACCACCCACGCTGTCATAGGAGAAGTATGCACTATTATAGTGTCATCTGAAACGTTCCAGTTGTCAGCAGTTGGTTAATGAATGACAAAGCCAGCGGGGGATTGGTCCCTCAACCAGCTCTTTTCCTCCCCACTGTATTAGGAGAGGGTATGAGAAAGGAGCCGATCCTAACAATAGGAGAATGAATAGGCGTTATGGATATCACAGCACCTGTGTAGAGTTTCTGGGCCAAAACAAATACTCGGCATACAGAGCACTCCAGGAGGAGATGCAAGTTTTGGGATTCCGTTGAGTTTTTTTTTTTAAGTAAAGTAAAGAGTAATGGATAACCTGGTCCCTTTTAAACGTAAGCCTGAATATTGAATTATAAACAGGAGTCGTTTCTTTTTCCTAAAAAGGTGCTTTAATATAACGTCATAGTCTGGAAGAAAATTTGCAACAAACCGTGGATCACATCACCTCGAAACATACTGCAAACGTGGCAGCGTGTAGCCTCTCGTCACCAGTTTTCAGAGCTGCAGTGAATGTCTACATGGCTTTCCAAAGAAGAAAAGAAAATCAAATAAAAAAAATAAAAAAAGACAGAACCAAGTGGATGTAATGCTTAGCAAGTCTAAATGTAATCTTGACACGATAACTAGTTGTGCCTTTAAATATTAGTGAAAAAAAATTTTTTAAACAAAAACTGGAAGAACAACAACATAAAAACATCCTTGACCAAGACCAAAAAAGTGCTCCACCTCTGACAGCTTGTTTATAATGTGTGGGTGGGTTGGGGAGGGGGATCGATGATACCAATGAGGTAAAGGAACTCTGCAAAAGGGGCAGTGTTTCGTTTTACAATCTATAAATGCATGGTTTAAATTTTACACCATTTCTGAAAAAAGCAGAAACCACACACAGGGTTCGAATGAGGAAGAAACAACAGCAGCAGGATAATAAAGATGTCTATTTGAAATTAAATACTGACAGATTAGCAAACTCTCTTGCATGGTGCAGAGAAGGGAGAGAGGGAGAGAGAGAAGTAGCATGAACGAATAAATAATTGTGAAAATATGGGTAATTAATGCGAACAGGTCATGGTGTAGTGTGTATAAGAGGAGAAAAAAGAACACAGAGAGATTATTGCATGTTTGGCGGCTCTGATACGCCGCTGCTCCTCTCCTAGGCACCGTGGTGAGAGAGGCTCAACACACACACACACAGCACCCAGAGCCAAAAAGCACCTCTGCACTGCTCAGAACAAATCTGCAGATGGACCTTCACTTCTACCTGCACAACCGAGGGCATGCTGTCACTGCTCTGGTGTGTGAGGTACTGAAGTCATGTGCGCCGTAGCTGCGGCAGGGTGCGGATCAAAACAAGTTAAAAAAAAAAAAAGAAAGAAAGAAAAAGTAACGACAGGCAAGTGCTGATAACCTGGAAATATATAACACACAGCGCAAAATATTATTCCCCTTATTAAAAGGGATGCTCCTGGGCAAGTGTGTGCGTCAAGCCGTCTTGCTTATGTTGGACGAGGAGCTTCATACGAGTTCTAGAAAGAACCGCATCTCTGATTAAAACTAGAACAAGATCATAAACTGATGCAATGACATGAAAGTGAATATCAGCAAACACCTGAGGGACATGTTGGCGATTTTGTGCATCTTCTGATGATCAGGATGCGTCTCGCTCTCATACATATATATATATATATATATATATATATATATATATATATATATACATATATATATATACATATATATATATATATATATATATATATATAAATAAAATTAATTAAAAGAGTGAGGGGATCTGCATGGTGTCTACGTTACACCAGCTTTAAAATGCAATCTAAAAAAACAAACTAAAATTCAGCTTATCCATAACTTGTGATATTCACCGGACGAGCTCCGAGACGACCCGACACGATTGTCAGCATGTTCTGCATCATCACAGGACCCAGGCTAAAATCCAGCAACCCGGTACAAACAAAACAAGCCTCGGCATGAAATGACGTGGCAATCCGTTGGCACGATTTAGATGATCTGCGATCCGAGTCTCCGATTGTTCCTCGTCTCGCAAACCGATCGAAGAAGCCGAGTATAAAACGTACGAGAGCAGATGCATTCCTTTGCTTTTACGACACAAACAAATGCACGCGTCTATAAAAGGAACTGTGTCTATATGATGATGGCACGAGTGAAAGCAAAAGAAAACACTGATGGAGATAATGAAAAGAAAAAACCCTCTAGCCTCGATAACACTGCCTTTGACAACAACAACAACAACAAAAATAATAATAATAACCTGCCTCTGTTTTTAAAGAGTAGAATTCTGAAAATCTCTGGAAATATTTTCATGTACAAAAATGTTTTCCCAGTACAAATGACATTCAAAAAAAAGGCACTTTGTTGTGTAAGCAAAGAGGAAAGAAAACCCACAGTCCTTTAACGCCTGCATAGCAACAACCCAAAGATCTGGATTCTCTCGTGTCGTAAGGGAAAAGAAGGGGTTTGGCGTTTTTTTTTTTTGGTTTATTATTAAGCACTTAAGCAAGTGGGTCTCTTGTCAGCTGTAAAGGTCTGTAGTGGACGTTCGTCGCCGTGGGAGCCGCAGACAGGGACGGGGCGGGGCGGGGCGGGGCGGGACGGGACGGGGCGGGGCGTCTGCGCTTCCTGTGTAGTGAGCAGTGGGCTGCTGGGAGGTGAAGTCTGCGAGAGCAGGAGGGACTCCCTCTACCCTCCGACCTCTCCGCTGTGCCCGCGTAAGGCAGGACGGTGCAGCTTGCTACCTGCCTCTGAGGTTCTGCAGAACTCCGTACACGTCCTCTTCCTTGCTCAGTCCTTCAAAGAATGGAAGCAGGTCCAGCAGCTCTGTGTCAGTCATGTCATCGAACCACGACTGCACGGGAACCTGTGGAGGAGAAAGCACAGAGGTAAAGGATCTGGTACGGCTAACCGACAATAAGGGTTCTTGTGCACTAAAATGAATTTATACTCTCGTGTCACTCATCTGACGAACCTAAAAAGTCATCACTAAACAAGGCCAAGAACTGTCTTCCTTCACAGAAAGCGCGACGACATTCCCCCCTCCCCCCCCAGCCCCAGCCCCAGCCCCAGCCCCAGCCCCAGCCCATCAGGAAACGTCTGAGAATCTCATTTATTCACCACTGACTGTTTCAAACAAATCTTTTAACACCACAGCGCTGCTGAATTCTCGATTCCGATTGGTCAAAAGGTGTTGATTAATTTTCTGTAACAGCAGCTCTGACAGTAGTGCAGATTTATATTAAAGCACTTGTTCTAACACATTACGGTTTCTATAGTAACTGCATACACAAGGACTCATATGGCGTACATAAACGGATTACAAAAGGAGACGTTTATTTAACATGGAACAAGGAAATTGCTGTGGTATAAGAGGAATAAAACACTTCAGGATGTACCGTCATTCAGGATGGTAACAGTAACACCACTTCATTGATTATTTTCCTCTAACAGCATGCCACCAAGTGTTTTACTCCTTACTTCGAAACCTTATTTTGTCACTGCTTAGCGCCAATCAGATTGCAGCCTTCTACCTTCCAACAGAGTATTTGAGGCTGAGACTACAAGATCACTAAGAAAGAACGAACAAACAAACTAACTAATATAAACTGAGCAGTTTGGTCAGGTTAATGAGGCTCACAGCATTCTCAGGGTGGAAGATGTAGGAAGCTGGTGAGTTGTCCACTATGATGACGTTGCGCAGCTCTCTGCCCAGCCGACTCAAGTCTTTGACGTAGTTTCCTCTGTGGAACACGCAGGATTCCCGAAAGAGCCGCGCCCGAAATACTCCCCACTGGTCCAGCAGGTCAGCCACGGGGTCAGCGTACTGCAGCACAGAAAGTCAAAGGTCAAAGATTTATAGAGCTAGCAGAGCAGCAGGATTTCTATGTAACACTATAAGCTGTCATACTGCTGATTTCTCCTCAGTAAGAACAGAGCAAATAGAACTGGTTTGTCTGCTAGTTTCTAGGAAGAACCACAAAGTGACATGCAAATCACCTTCGCCATAATGGTTTTAGCCTCAGGGGACTTACCTGCTTCATTTAAAATCAAGATAAATACAGTCAAATGAGAGTGTGTAGATCAGAAAAGCCGAGCTTATAAGCATACAGCCGTTTGACTCTCAGCCTACCAGACATTACAAAACGCAGGCTAGAGCGCCCTAGCAAACAAAGCGCTAATCTACAAGCGCCAGCCTTTGACTCTTAAAAGCTACAACTAAACAAGACATACGAAAAGCAGCATCTGAGACATCAGACATGGTCACGGCAACAAAAGGAAACTTCACGAAGCGTCCCGGCTGAAAAGAACAAGACGTGAAAGCTGGTGTAGGCTCTGTGGGCTAACACGCTAACACTACCAGCGCACATTCTGTACAAGTCGTGGAGGCTGGAGAGACACTTACCCATGCATTAGCGGCTAAAACAAATGCTGGCCACACAGAGACAGAAAAGGGTAGGGGAAAGGGGCAGATATTAGGTGGAAAAAAAAGCAGGAGAATAGTTCACAACTTATTCACAAGCCGTCTGACGTGCTACAAGTCAAACGTCACATCAAGAAGCCCTGGCGTACAACGAAAAACTGTTCAAAGGGTTAAAAATGCTGACGGGAGAAAAACAGGATGAATTTCCACACAGTCTCACAGCATGATGATCATCATGAGAAATCTAACTTCCTATAAGGGCTTTTTTTTCCACTGCACAAAGCACAAAGTACAGAAACTTGCACCAGAAATCCTGAATGGTGGGACTTCTCAGGTGGACCATGACCCTGGTTCATTTGCACAGTGTTTTGTATAATTTTGTCAAAGGTTGGAATTATTTGTGTTTTATCACACAAAATTTCACAATAAATTCATATCATAAACTAGTCAATAAGAGCTGGTTAATATTTACTGTTCCACTTGTTGAAAAATGAACTCAAGCCTCGGGCATCCGTTGCCTTTTTGTTTTTGAACACGCAGCTGAAACACGCCCACGGGGGGGGTGGGGGTGGGGTGGGGGGTTTGATCTTGGAGCAAGCTCCCGTATAGTGTGTACGAAGCTAAAATGTATTATTAAGGGGTATTATGGGATGTCGTGAGGCGATCAAACCTTGGCTAGGCTGGCTGTGAAGAGCACGCACTCGAACAATTCTCCCATCTTCTGCAGGAACTCGTCCACGTGCGGTCTCTTCAGGACGTACACCTGAAACGCAGACACGCCCTTTACTGCAACTCGGAGCAAACACAAACACAAACTCGAATTCACTCAGGATGTGCATTTTACAAAGAGACGGGGACAGATCCTCACTATGCAAACACGTCGCTAATGGCGGCAGGAGCACTTCTTTGTAGATGTGAAGCTGCCACCCAGTGCAAGTAATCATGAATAGGCCAACCAGGACAGACACAGCCTATCCTGGATTACTTGAACAAGGTAGCAGCCATTTTAAAGCTGCATTTTTAGACAAGCAAAAAAAAATCGGCACACTGAAAATGACTTTTGGTGGAGGGTGTCCTCTAGGCATGTTTGAGCCATATTCCTCCCATGTTTTAATAATGGCACTCAATGCGATGTGCACTTTCTTCTTTTGATAGCTGTTTCCTCTTCAGGATGCTGTTTGTTTAGGTCTCTGCCAAACTCTGGGTTCTTCCTTCTTCCAGGAACAGGTGTATTTACACTGAGATCACGTGACACTTTAATCACATCCAGCTTGACTCCACTCAACAAATTATATGACTTCTGTTGCACCAGAGCTAATTCAGTTGTTCCACAACAATGAGTGGGTGGGGCGTATACTTATGCAATCACAATGTTTACATTTGTATCATTAGTAAATAATTTCGTAAAAACTATACTGGTAATCCCCTCAGTTCAATATTACAGGCTATTTTGTGTAGATTCATTACAAATAATTCCAATGAAGTCCATTTCAGTTTCAAAAATTCAAAGGGGGTGAATACTTACGCACGGTACAGTATAGTGTATAAACATAATCGAGCTTTTGAAGAACTAAAGTCGCGTCTGGTTAAATTACCTGATGCACTGTGCCGTCGATCTCCACCGGAACGATGAAGTCAGCATTACTAATAGGCTGTGGGAAAAGAAATCACCATAATAAATCATTACTCATTAAAAATAGCACTTTGTAAAACAGACACTTCGAAAGTGGTGTAAAAAGAATTTATTGTGCAATCTAGTGACATGTACAGTCATTACAGACACTGTATATACTGTAGTAGTCACTTTAGCAAACAGCAGGGGGCGCCTGTGTGCAGCACTCAATAATATGAATACGGATAAAAAATAATACAAGTTGGAACCACTGTAATACAATAAATTATACAGTACATCATTATTTTGCTGAAGGCAATACACGTTAGGCATACTTTTGCAAAGCAGGACTACTCAGTACGCTGGATTATTTAAAGCAGAGTTCAAGACTGCACATGCCCTGTAACTATTTGCCTCCCGGACAGTTTTGACGTTCGTCTTAAATTATCTGCAGAGTCGAGGAATCCCCCTTCCGAAAATACCTGTTTAGTCACTACATCAGCCTCTCCTCGACGTTCTTTTCACCAGGATTAACTAGACGACTAAGGAGGATTAAAAGCCCAGACATATTTAATCTGAACAAATCGAGCTAAGGGCAGCGATTCGCTCTGAAGCTTTCGTTGACCACTAATGCTCACGAGTTCACGCAAACCGAGAGCAGGGGGAAAAGTTCATATCTCACTAGGGGCAGCAGTGATGAGGCTCTTAATTCTCAGTAACTTTTTAATCACGGGATATAGAGGATCAATCACATACATTTAATCTAAACCACACTCCATGTTTTCTAAAAGCAGAAATGATTATTTGGTCAGACTATCAATCAAAACAGATGTCCGTGTCACTGGACTTCAAGATATTGGCGTTTAAAGACAAGTACCTACCTTAGACACGATACGAGGGTGAGTGAAACCTTGAGAGAAAATCTTAAAAGCGTGGCAAATTTTAATTTATTCATATTGTTTTTCTAGATTAATCCAGACACTCGTTAAGCTCAGAAACACTCGCACCGAATTGAAAAAACTGTAGACTTTTGCGACACCTCTGTTTATTTGCAATAAACAATGTAATTTTATTTTATGTTTTTAATGAATCGACTCACTCTCAAACACTAAACTGAGTTTAGCCAGCTGCAATAATAATCTAAATCTGTACACACATGTGCATACTATTTTTTTCCTCTTCTATTTTTGTTTCCTCTACATTTTCTTTCCTTCCTTTTTTTTTTTCTTTCCTCTCAGTCCCTCTCTTAGCAGCGGTTTTAACAGTCCAAAAGAAAGGAACTTTATGAAGTCCTTATTGTGCTCTGAATATGTTGGGTCAAAACATAATTTAAAAAATAATATCTGAGCTTAGCATGAAGACGAGGACTTTTAGAAATACAGCAACAACACGACGACACACAGCAAACACTTAGCCATCATGTTTCTCTGAATCCTTGCTTACTTTTGAATTTAATTGCACGTTATCTTTAGGAAAAGGATTGAGAGATGAAACAAGGGCCGACCAGCCAGAACGTGTTCTGCTCAAAGCTACCAAGTGAAAAACATAATAAATTAAAAACAACTACAGGATGTCCAAAAAGTCAGAAACCAATGAGAGTAAAACTACATATACTTAATTTTTTTTAATTATTTACAGCATATGCTCTACATGTTCACCCTTACCCTGTAAGCATTTTCTCCACCTCTGTATCGTGTTTTTGAGGATTTTGCTGGACATATCCGGATTGACATATTTGCTCAACATGTTCTCGTTCGTTCCTGACTTTTCAGACACACTGCACGTTAGGAAAAAAAAGAAAAAGAAAGTTAAACTATTCCTGTAAAGCAAGCAAGAGGGAATAAGGAATCTAAAGAGTATGAATTTCACTCCAAGGGCTCGATAATGTTTCATTTCACATCTCAACAATTACTTTCATTTTAAAATTTTAATTAATGATCCACCGTCCTTGCTAAATCCCACCTGGATGAACCAGTCACTCCATCAGCTCCTGTTTTCATCACACACACACACACACACACACACACACACACACACACACACACACACACCATACACGCTGAGAACCGTCTATGAAGACGCCCAGGCACCCCAGACAAGCAGAGTTCACATCTAGACTATTAGTGTTTTATTCCTAAGACAGGTAGGTTGAATTATTTGTAGACGTATTAACAGATAGGAAGCTGTCGTTCGTCCCCCCCCCCATGGTGGAATGATACCGTAAGAAATATCTTTACTAGCTGTATAAAACATGGAAACTGTGAACAAACCTGAGCATAATACAAACAGCACAAAACCTTTTACACATGTCGATGGAAATAAAGAGCATCAAAGACATCATTAGGTGAGGATGAAGAAGCACAATCCTCCCCTCTCCTCACTGCCAGGAATCGGAGTGTTCATTTATTTTCATTACTGGGCATTAATACATTTAACTAGATAACTATCTCGAGCTTAAATTTCATTAGCCTGTGGGTCACCAGGCAACCAAAACACGAGACAGGGAAGCACTGGGACGGGCGAGCTAATGAATTTACAATTTTGACCGAATAAGCCTACCTTAAACGAGCTGTGCACCAGAGTCTCGTCCAGATCTATCACCACGCACTTCTTTCCGTAGTCGTTGATGTTCACCTCGGGGAGGAGGTATTTCTCCGGAGGCTGGAGGGACAGAACACAGGATGAGAATGAGTGTCTTGGGCAAGGAGAGGGTGTTAAAAGAGAAACTTCTGAAGCTGCAGCAGCTTGAGGTGGATGTTAAAATGTCAAAAGGAACGCAGTCAGCAGCGACATTCCAGCTCTACACCACAGATTCAATTAAAAAAGGGAAAAGGTCACACGCAAACAGGAGATGACGGTGGGTCAAACGGGTGCAGTGCGATCATGTGATGGTGATTCTACGCTTCCTCAGTGCATGTATTAATATACAGTCTGTCAGAAAATAATCACTAATGAGCAGGTCCAAGCTCTGGAGGGACAAACCCGTGCAAAAATGTGATAAGCACCGAAAACATGAGAAACGTCCTGTGCATACCGCAGAGTGCAAAAAAAAAATAAAAATAAACCACTCTTCTATTCCAGCCTGGTATTTTATCGGTGCTGTAAAACTTTGGCTCGGATTAATCACCAGAGAAACGCTGCATGCATAATTACGGCATTAACTACAATTACGTAGCACGGCTGTGTGATATAACAGAAATATCCTACAACCATTATGTCAGGATTTTTTTATATGTATTACGATATATAGGTTCGGGGGGGGGAGGGGGGGGGGCAGCAAAACAAGTGTTACATTAGAAAATTTGAAAATTTTATTTTAATATTTTGACGTAAATTTTATTTTATTTTTTAAAAACACTGAAGAGAAAAATAAAAGAAAAAAATCTGAAAAAATGTTACAAAAAATGAGAATTTTAAATATTTTAAATAAAAAATAAAACGATTTAAGATTTTAGTTTTTTTAAAGATTTAAAATTATTTTTAAATATTTTAAATTTAAATATTTTAAATAAAAAATAAAACGATTTAAGATTTTAGTTTTTTTTAAAGATTTAAAATTATTTTTAAATATTATTTAAAATGAATTTTAAAAATGTTACAATTATAATTTTAAAAATATTTACAATTTTAGAGATTTTAAACAGCATAGAACTTAAAAGTTTGTAAATAATAATAATAATAATAATAATAATAAAATAAATAATAATACAATATTCTAACAACAAAACTGATTCTGGTCATTTTTCAAACACCACAATCTGTAAAAAAAAAAAAAAAAAAATTGAACGTATTACAATTTTAAAGATTTAAAACTTCTAATCATCTGCTTCTAATCGCTGTGTAAAAAATATAAACATTCTACAGTTTTAAAGATTTAAAACTTCATTTTAACAACAAACTTGCTTGTAAACTAAAATTTAACAAAACATCAAATGCTTCTGATTAGTTTGTAAACAAAATCTGTAAAATGTTATATACAATAGTGTTACATTAGAAAATGTGAAAATTTTACAGATTTTGTTTACAAACAAATTTTACACTTTAAACATTTAAAACTACAATAGTTTAACAGCAAAACTGCTTCTGGTCATTTTTAAAAACATAAAATCTGTAAATATGTTAACATTTTAAAATTTTAAAGATTTAAGAACTATTTTCGAAAAAAAAATAAAAAAATTAAATAATAATAATAATAATAATAATAATAATAATAATAGTTAAACGAGCAAAAAACTTAAAATCAGTTTGTAATTGCCATTTAAAAAGGGGAAAAAAAGTCATGATATCACGATACCCGCAGAAGAAGAATAACAAAGAAGAATAACTACTCTGTTGTGTTAACGTGTTTTTTATTCCGTGTTTCATAATGTGAGCGTCTGGTATGTGAGAACATAAAGCCTCGCTACTGCATACGCCTGCTTAAAAAAACAAAAATTCAAATAAATAAATAAATATACAAACAAACAAACACCCTTGACCCAGGAAGCATTGTCAGAAACATTCCAGTCAGCGCAGCAATTTTGGAAATGTAGTGCGGTACGTGCAGAGTCCAGAGCAGACAGGAAGTAGATTGGTGAAAGGAACTGAGCACCAGAGCCAGCGCAGGGAAAAACCCCTGAGAAAAGCGCCTCAGTCCCTCAGCATGCACAAAATAAATGAATAAATAAAATTGTAAAAACCACACACAAGCATGGGGAACAGAAAAGGGGTAATACATACACCAGGCACAGGGATGACCTCAGCCTGCTCACACTGGGCCACGACACACCGGGAGAGATGAAGACAGAGAGAATACACAAACACACGACAGGCATGAGGGGACACAACAAACACACAACATGTTCCAGTGCATAGAGTCAACAATGAGGCTGAAATGGGGAACGCAGAACCAAACTGAAGGTGAAAAGAGGGGGCGGGACGGTCTGGGCGTTTAGGGTACCTTTAAGATGTCATCTAATTTCAGTCCAGAAAAGCAACAGCAATGGATTTAGTTAATACACCATTTAACTAAACGGCTGAAAATGATCTAACAGACGTGTTCTACTGGACTAATTCACTTAGCGATAGTTCAGCCAAAAGAAACATGGACTAAAAACAAACAAAAACTAAATTTCACTCCAAATGCAGTCCATCAGCCGACGTGTCTGTAGTGTAACGTAATGATTTGGTTTGAAGCTCTGAGCGAGGGACTGCGCACGACTACATCACACACTCGCCTCGAAACGTGTGGAGGAATCTCACACACACTCCCTTATCTGATCTCTGACACTGAAACAAACAGTCACAGCTTATTATTATTATTTTTTCTTTAAACATTGAAGCCAAATCACTTTCTTTCTCAGGATATAGTGTGAAAGTAGAATTGTACATTAAGATAGTTATTTATATATATATATATATATATATATATATATATATATATATATATATATATATATATATATATATATTTTTTTTTTTTTATTATTATTATTTATATATATACACACACACACATATACACTCATATATACACACATATAATAATATAGCTGAGTGGACCAGTAAGTTTCATTGAATTTATACTGATTATTCTGATATTATACAAAACTGATTCTTCTTCTTCCTCTTCTTCTCATTATCATCACACTTGCCACAAAATAAATAAATAGATGATTAAAAAAACAACCATTTATATTCATAAAAAATGTATTGCTATTATTTTATTTATTTACTTTAAGCCAAGTGTGATGGCAATACATTTATTAATATTATTGTTAATAAAAAATATATATAATAATAATAATAATAATAACAATAACAAATTATTATTATTATTATTTTACTTCACCTAAAAGAAATAAAGTAATTAATTAATTTATTTAAAAAACAAAATTTAAACTATCTAATTATTATTATTCTATTTATTTATTTTGAGTGTGATTTTTAAGTTTATTATAATATTTTTATGGTTGAGAAAATTAACATTTGCATTATAATTTGACTTAAATTAAAGTAATTAATTATTTTAAAAAACAACAGTTATAACAGCTAGAAATTGTACTATTTACTTATCAATTTATTCTGAGGTAGGAGTGATAAGTTTATTATTATTGTTGATCATGTTATTTTAAAATATCATCATCACAATCAAACTTGCCTCAAAATAAATTAATAAATAAACGACTAGAACAACTATTATTATTAATCAAATTAACAAACAACAAAATAAAATCATCATATTATTATTATTATTATTATTATTATTAATTGAATGTCTTTTGAAGTAGGTGTGCAATGATTTAGACAGAATTGTTTGTAAAATATTAAATCGGCAGCTCAGAGCTTCTCCTTCCTGAAGAAGTAAAAGTGTCCTGGCTGATAAACTGTAGTCTGGATCACGGGGGGGGGCATTGATTTTTAATTCTGAATTTTGGCTAAACTACCGCATCAATGATAAACAAGTATGTGTGTGCAAGTGTGTGTGTGTGTGTGTGTGTGTGTGCAAGTGTGTGTGTGTGTGTTCCTCTCTCTCTCTCACCTTCGTCGGCGCTCCGTTCTCCTCCACAGGCGGAGGCAGAGGGCTGCTGGTGTTGTTGTTGGTGCTGGCAGGAGGATCGGCTTCATAACTCCGTAGGCAGCAGAAGAAGGAGCTGAATAAACTGCGGTGACTTTTCTTCTTCAGGCTGCTGCTGGACAGCGAAACTGGACCAGGAGAAAAACGCCACAAAATATATTACAGGGAAGAACTGATAGGAATAAAGATAACACTAGGTACAGGGGGGGGAAACCCACTTGGGTGCATGCCGTTACAGGAAAACAATCAAGACAAGTTGATTATTTTCCTTTAAAAGCATGACATGCAGTGTTTTATTCTTCACAGCAACTTGCCAAATGCTAACAATATTTTACGTATTAAAAGATACACACGTTGTACTTTTTCTCCATTTATAGTTACATTTAATCTGCAAAACATAGAAATTTCTGTAATCACTTACATTATAGCAGATATTAACCTTATTTCATCACCAGCCTCTCTCTTTTTCACTCTCAAGGTTAATTAGACCCAAAAAAAAAATATATATATATATATATATATTATTGAGAAACCGGAAAGCGCAAACTCCTCTGTCCGGAAAACAAAGCGCTGACACTGGAGACTCCTTCCATAAATGTTAAACAAACATCTACTCCCAGAAAACTTCACCATATCAACAATTATACATTTTTTTTCTCTGATTATTATTATTATTATTGATTAGTGTTAGATTATGTAAAGCATCCATTACAGACGTGTTTGTGTAAACTGTTACTATTATCAAATTTAAAAAAATAAACATTTCATCAACACCTTCTGACCAATCAGAATTGAGCATTCAACAGCGATGTCGGATAACAGACATCACGCAATGTGTAAACAAGATTCAGTCGAATAATTCAGGTTAAAGATACCCAGTTTGTCACACTGGACTCCTCCCTTCAGCTCACTGGTGCACACGTGTAGGTTTTAGAAGGTTTAACTGATGAACGCGACTTAAAATTTTTTAAAAATTTGCAGGACACTGCTTCATTAAGACAGGATATAATAACTATAGGAAATAGAAGATGCATCAGAGCAGCACGTGTACACATCATGTGATAATGAAAATGTCTTTCTTTTCAACGGCACGCAAGTGGCACTAAAGGTAACGTCACATCAAGACACATGAGAAGAAGTGTGCTGTAAATAATTTTAAAAATTTAAACAGCTAAGTGGTGCTTGGAGATATGAAAGTTTACACTACTATCCTGAGTTTTTTTTTTTCTTCTTCTTCTTGGACTAAGAACGAATTCACGCTCCGGTGTGGCGAGATGCCATCCGAGTCACTCGTGTGTGTGTGTGTGTGTGTGTGTGTCTCTCTCTCTCTCTCTTCTGCACTAATAATAATCTTGTGCATACCAGCGAGCCGCAGCGAGCGCTCCAAACGCCGACACTGAGGTCACCGGAGAGAGAATGCCCTTTTAAAAATAGGAACAGGAGAGTGAAGGGGGGAGGCGGGAAATAACAGGAGAAAATGAAATGAGAGACCCTCTCTTCCTGACTCCACCCGGTCATCTATGGGCCTCCTGCTCCATTTTAAGGGCATGCTGGTATTTCGTTTCTTTTCCGGACAGAACAGAGAAGGCTCCGGTGTGCAGAACGAGAGCAAGCGAGAGATAGAGGAGAGAGAGAGAGAGACAGAGAGAGTGAGAGAAAGAGGCAGCACCACATGAAGGAGGGGTTAAAAGGATCACACAGCCAATAGAAAGGCTGGATTCCTCTTCTGCCCATTTGGTGGAAAAAACTCGGACGACTTTCAGACAAAAATATTACAGCAATCTGTTCAAAGGCTTCAAAACTAGGACGCAATCAAATCTTATGTTTAATATCACTCTTAATTACCACAAACATTACTAAAAACATATTTTAAAAATAACATTTTAATTTAAAAAAAATACTAGACACTCAAAGGAGGTACAATGTTAAAACTGTCTGAGACACTTAAATCTCAACCCAAACCATTTTCCTTCAGTATGATCAATGTTACAGCTTTGATACGTCAATATTAATGATACTAAATAGTACTAAATAAAAAGTCTTTAAATGCAGTTTATGTTATCATGATCTTTTGTTCAAGTCCGAATTCTTTAAAAAAAATTTTAAAAAAAATTTTTAAAAAAAGACTTGTGCGATGCTCGTTCAGATTTGTCCAAAATAACAACGCGTAAAAGACGGGCTCCTGTTTTTCTCCCCAATTTGGTCAGCCAGCTCTCCTCATCCTACGACACAGGTGCATCTTTTCAAGCTTCGCGTCAGCCCAACACACTCTGGTTAAAGCGCTATCCGCGCTCTTCCTCATACACGAGCTCACGGACGCCGACGATTGGCCAGTGTCGCTGTGACTGACAGGAGAAAGAGTGTATGCTCCTCCCACCCAGAGAGCACGGACAATTTCGCTCTCGGCCACAGATAGCTGTCGCATCGTCGGGATTCGATCCGACAAAAACGCCAGCTCTTCTCAAATAAAAATCACAGGAGTGCATGCTGAATGCAGCTTAAAGACTTCTGCAGCTGAATATCAACATGTTGATCAACAAACACCGAGGAACAAAACACAATTTCATAGAAAAATCTCAATAAAGAATGTGCAGTGTGTCAGCGAGAGATGATATTTCCTTCGGTTAGTGTTTAGCCTTAATGGTTTGGAACACACACACACACACACACACACACGTTCCCTTGTGAAGAATTTTTCTATTCTCACGTTTGTGCAGGAGGACGTCCTCGACAAATTCAGACCAAAGGTTTTCAATAAGCTTCAAAAATTCTACTACTCTCGATATGAACATTAATAAATAAATAAATAAATAAATAAATAAATAAATAATTATGCAAACGGTCTTCCTGGCCAAAGTGTTCGATTTTGGTTTCATCGGACCACAACGCACAGTTCCAAACATAGCTCTAATACTTGTTCTTCCCCAAGGAGGATTTACTGGCGTACATTTTTGAAATATTTTAAGGTATAACAGCGCCACATGTTTTGGAGAGAAACACAAGAACTTCTTAGAAGAACGACGCTTCACAGGAAAGCAGTTTCTCGAAGTTGGTGCAAAATTCGAACCCTTGCGTGTAACGTTCCTAATACGATCGGTCTCGCCCGTTCTCTCCTGAAAGCTGCCAGTAATTCTAGAGTCGTCTAAACACCTCACAAGACCCACGAGACCCATGAGAAGTCACTGAACACCGTCACAAACTGTCAAAAAATGTAACTCTTCACACCACTTTGTCTTTTATAAACAACACTCTTCTCTTGAAATGACTCAATTTAAATAGTTCTACTTAGAACCCTGTGATAAACGTATAAAAAAAATTTAAAAAAACATGGTTCCTCAAGGGTTCCTTGGATAGAAAGGAAGTTCTTCACTTTCCGAAGAAGTCAGAGTTTTGAGAATCGGGTACTTTCAGTAGATAGACATCTTCACTTCACACAAAATGGTGTTCTACTTTTTGTGAATCTTCTCTGATTGACATTATTATTTAAAAAAAAAAAAAAGTCAAATTAACCATTAAATTCTTTATTATTTAGAAGTGTAAAGGTTAAGTTGGGAAATCAGAAATTTTGACCCATTACAATTGTTCTTAATTTATATTCAGAAATCAAAACTGGTTCGCTCTTTCATTAAACTTTTATCCAGTGATGAGAATTATTGGATTATTCCGTCTTCCTTAAAAAAACAAAAACAACAACAAAAAAAAAAACCTACTTAAATTCCTTTAGAAGTTTGTCTAAAATATGAAACCTTTACAATCTTTACATCTTCCCTGATGAGACGGACGTTATATCAGGGACAGAAACGCTGAAACAACTTACAGAATAAACACTATAACACTGTACATGTTGAAGATTGTGACATCATATAACTAATTACCAACACGTTTACGACCCGTCAGCGTGAACATGGATGTGTTACACAATCCCAGCGTGCAGGATCCTGACCTCTGCTCTCCGCCCTGAATGAGAAAGCAGCTGTTCCCGAGAGGTCAAAGGTGAAAGCCTTGAAGTGTTCGATGCTCAATTTGTCAGAGAGATCAGACGCCCTAGATCGGACTCGGATTAGGAACGAGACAAAAAAAAAAAAAATGCCATCAGCCCTGTTACTTTTCACCACGGATAGCCGAGTGTAAACACGTCCGGTTTCACGTGAGGTGCAGAGACCCGTCATTACAGCGGAAGTGAGCGGACCTCAAACGCAGGGTTACACTTACACGATTAACATGTAACCGAAAAGGGAAAAAAAAAAAAAAAAAAAAACAGGGTGTAACTTTTTGTTTTTTATATACATGTATACACAAAGCGGTGTGAGGTTTGAAAGCACAGAAAATGCCACTGATCTAGGATTCAGATTTCACACGTCGTAGGTACTCATGAGGGTCGTCATCACCGCCGACTAAAATCAATTCATCACCGCTGACGTTTCCATAATACGGATGTCTGTTACATCCCAAAATCTCACAACCCGCTCGCTCTGGACTCACCACAGAACCTCCATTTATTCGCAGACAGACGCGACCGGACTGCACGTGTTTAATCCGCTACGTTACATCGCTGCCTGCCTCGGCTGTCACTCCTCATCCACGTCTTATAACTTTATCATACGCAACAACTATTAAACTCGCACTAAAACACGGCAAGGCTGAAAACAACTAAACCAAACAACAACGTTCTATGTCCGGCTCCAACACGTCACTTTTCCCTCACAGCCGCGCTCTCTCTCTCTCTCTCTCTCTCTCTCTCTCTCTCAGCTCATAACGACGTGATAAATACTGACAGTAAAAGATTTTACAGAAAAGTGTTTCTCAAAAATATCTAAGAATGAGGAACAGTTACGGGATTTGCTCTTTTCGTACGTTACACACTCAAATACAAGGACGTGCAAAAATTCACACTAAATATTTCCCCTTAATTTTCACCATCGCCTCGCGTTTCTTTTTAAACAGTTGATCGACGCGGTGATATTTTTAGACGAGGATCTCATACGGTGAAAACGTACAGATCGAAGTTAACTATCGTAACAACGTATTCAACATGATCGAGGGCAACTCCGTGATCTCGCTGAATTTCCCGTACAGTCATGGAGGACTTAGCCATACGTTCTATTTCTTGTACAAATAAACACAAGCAGGAGCTAACATTATTTATTACTTATTAGTGTTTACTCTGGATAGTTACTTTACTGAGTTATGAAGGTTACATGTACGTCTTGTGCGTACGTTATATCAGTGGTACAGCCACGCGGGCCGTGATTATTATTTATTACAGTCTCTCCGGGATTTTTCTGACCGCAGAAATTAACGGAAAATCAAGCAATATTCGGAGGAGATAGCGATTTTTCAAAATTATCGCGGACTTTTCGCAGATTTGGGCCAAGACGTGCCACGTGATGTCATCAAAACACGCATTCAGCCAAAGCCCTCTTCGATTCACGTGCATCGAACATGAGAACAGCTAAAAGGTCTCATTTACCAACAAACATCACTGTGAAAGACCGTGCAGAACGATTTCAGGCGACTGCAATTTCGCCAATTCAAGTAGTTCTCTGGAAAAAAAAAAGCAAAAAACAATCCACAAGTTGCATCGCAAAATATTTTAAAAAGCCACAGCAAAATTAAGCATTTTTGGCTGCAACAATCACAAAAAAAAAAAAAAAAACCTCCATGAAATCCTGTACGGACTGAAATTTATATATTTTTTAATTCTATTTATATTTATGGTTTAATTCTATTTATATTTCTGGTTATTAGTAGGGGTGGGGTGATACGACCAAAATATCATATCACAATTCTCAAAGGCATTTAAACTATACACAAAATGTATCTTGCTACAGCTGCAGGTTTGCTCACAATTTCCCTGTTCAATACTTTATTTAATGTCTGCAAAAAATACTTTAAAAAAAATAAATTTAAAAAATTTAAAATAACATTTTATTTAATACAAAAAATAAAAATAGTCAGAACAAAAAAGGATAGAAAATGTTTGACATTTCACAATTTTAAAAATTAAATATAATACTTTACTTTTTATTTTTTTATATTTAAAAATTACTTTTTTAATATAATTGATTAATTTTTATTAGATTTTATACCTTTATTTTTTTAACGCGAACAATTTTTGTGTGTGCGAAAGATGTGGTTTTGTCCAAGTTCAGGGTTTTTAAAATCATTTTATAGCTTAGTCATTTTGAAATAAAATAAATATTGCATGGTTATCGATATCAGCTGATGTTTAAGTGGTACTACTTTTAACATCACTAGTTGTAATATTTTTAAATAAAAAGATATCATGACACCCACGATATCTTAAATAATAATAATAATAATAATAAAAGTGTATCGTGTTGTAATATCGCGATATCGATATTGTCGTCATATCGCCCGCTGACACTAAATCAGTTTAATCCGAAAAATATCTCGACAATATTTCAACTTGGACCAGATGTGTTTTATGGGTTGGAGGTTTAGGAATAAAAAAGCAATTTGTCTCTTAAAAAAATAATTAGATTACTATTGAAATAATCAGAATAACATTTGAAACGTTGAAATAAATTTATTTTACAATTAATTTGGACCTTTTTTTGTTTTGTTTTTCTGGAAAAAAAACATTTGAGTTATAGAGTGTATAACTAAACGTAAAAGAAATACATTAATATTGTTAAGTAATAAACTAATAACACTAAAGTTTAAGGAATAATCCCACTCAGTGAATAAATAACCTGAAGCTCGGAGCTCAGCAGTTAGCTGCCACGGTTAGCTTAGCATAGCGGGCGCGCGCGCGCACGCGTACACACGCATACATACACAAAACTCAAATCTTACCTTTTTCAGGATTCGACGATAGGATCTCCTCCTCCTTTGGATTCGTAACTTGCGTTATGATGGACGTGTTGTCCATGGAAACGACAGGTTCTTCCTGTTTCCTAAGCTAAGCTAAGCTAGTTATAACGTTATCTTCTCCACTCCGAGTGCGTAGACGTAGCTGGGGGGGGGTGAAGGCGAATCCCGAAAGCAAAAGCGGACTGGCGAAGCGAGCCCTGAAGAGATTTTCTTACCAATAAACCATTTCTCTAGTCAACCAACCCTGACGTGTGCTGATTAGCTAGCTAACTAGCTGCGTGGTTGTTGTTGTCTTCTTTTCTTTCTTTTGCTAACTTGAGTTGAGTCGCGAGCTAGCAAAGCGGCGGCGGCGTTGTTGTTTTGGAGTGAGCGAAGTCTCTCTCGCTCGCGCGCGCGCTCGCGCGCTGGTTTAGCTATCCTTCAAACCCCTGTATTAATGGACTGAAACCGGGTCATTTGAAAAGCTTAGACATTATCCACATAAAACAAACGTCGGTCTACGCTTTATATATCTATAAATATAATAAGCGCTGTGTTGCTTTAGTACTAGCTAGTTAGCTAACTGGTTAAAGAGCTTCGCTGCTAAATAGTTGCAAACTGCGAGTTAAACATTTACCACGAAACCCATAAATATGGACCGGTCCAAAAAATAAAAATAAAAAGGGCGGGATTCCGGTGATCAAGAACAACCTAATAACTCAGGTTATCATCAAAACTGTTATTGCAATGTCCGTGTTTTCAGTATTCTCCTTCCAATATGGTGGCGGCGAGAGTTTAAAATTCAGCAGATACATCGCAGACACAGCAGGAGGAGGTGGGAGTTTCTAGGAACCCCCTCCCCTCTGATTAAAAATAAAAGCATGCCGAGCATAACATAACATAACAGCCGCCGCCTCCAAGGACTTTTACGACACCTCTAGGCTAAACTAGATTTAGTTATTTAAAAAAAAAGAAGATATTTTAGGCAGTTCAATAAAATATTTGCAATACTGTTTAGTGTTAATCTGTCACTCTCTCGAATTTTTCATCCAAATATCAACCCACGTACGATAAAATAATTAGTTTGCAGGCAATTTGATTGTGTAGGGTTTCAATTACACGCCGCAGAACTATCCATGTGAAGTAAAAAATGTGAAAACATGAGTTGCTCAGAAAGGACCGAAAATATAACCCAAGTCCCTTTTTTTAATTTGCCACTGTTGACGGGGATTTCCTCACCGTGAACTTGAGATGTAGAAATGCGTAGTAAAACGCCCTCTAGCGTTGAAAAGATGTTATAGCAACTATGTTCCCGAGCGTACTGCGCATGCGTCGTAAACCACATCCTCTATGTAACCAATAGTGTGAAATACAGTATATCCTTAATATCTATTAATACTAATTCTTCATATCCTAAATATAATTTACTTAATATCTATCCCTAACATCAATCAGGCCGAGTTTATAATATATTTATTCCCACAGGCCCTGAACTAGGACAACACCTAGGAATAGACTTTGGATTTGTTTGCACAACACACACACACACACACACACACACACACACACACACATTCCTGTTAATATACCTGTATTATCCCGTATTTGTAAATATTTATTATATATGTTAGCTATTTCACTGCACCCACCTCAGCTCGATGTTGCACATCATTGTATTGCACATACTATACGACGGAACATATCTGCACTTTATTCCACATATAGTCCATACTTTTTCTGCCATCTATCTTTTACATCCTTTATGTTATATATTTATTTATATTTTTCTACTTGTATGCAAGTAAATTCTGTTTTTATGTTACCGGACAGTCACGAGCATTTCACTGCATGTTGTACTGTGTATGGTTGTGTGTGACCAATAAAATGTGAATTTGAAAATCTATTATTCTTAATAAATTTATATGGCCAAAAGTATGTGGACACCTGGACATCACACACATATGCGGTTCTTCCTCAAACTGTTGCCACAAAGTTGGAAGCACCCAATTGTATAGATTGTCTTTGTATGCTATACCATTACCATTTCCCTTCACTGGAACTAACGGGCCCAAACCTGTTCCAGCATGACAATGCCCCCTGTGCACAAAGCATGGAAAAATTCGAGCGTGTCCTGCACAGAGCCCTGACCTCAACCCCACTGAACACCTTTGGGATGAACTGGAACACCGACTGCACACCAGACCTCCTCACCCGACATCAGCGCCTGACCTCACTAATGCTCTTGTGGCTGAATGAACACAAATCCTCAGAGCCACGCTCCAAAATGTGGTGGAAAGCCTTCCCTGAAGAGTGGAGGTTATTATAACAGCAACTTGGGAATAAATCTGGAATGGAATGTTCAACAAGCACATATGAGTGTTATGGTCAGGTGTCCACAAACTTTTGAACATATAGTGTATCTGTTAAAACAATAGCTGTTTATTTTGCTCAGACAGGTACACTATTGTTATAAAAAATAATAATAAAAAAAAAAGATTAATTTGTTCATTCATTCATTTATTTACTTACCAGAATGTTTTTGGAAGTGGGAGGAAACCAGAGAACCTGAGAAATCCACATGGACATGAGGAGAACATGCACAAAAACGATGGACATTAAGGATACTAGAAACGGAAACTAAATTTGTCGTATTTATAATAATCATATGGTCATCAATAATCCATGTGTTTGGTCCCTTCAGTGATGTCCAATCACCTTTGAACGTTACTGTTGAACATCACAGTGGCTTAAATATTCTGTCTTTAGTCCTACATACATAAATAACTCTACTTTTACACAACTCATTATTTCAGCTTTGACCATCCTGGGTTTTTTTTTTTAACAATGATGGATGGAGTCTCAATGTCAGCTTTCCATTTTCTCTGTAATATGCCTTAATAACTTCAAGAGAGAGAAAGAACATAGAGGCTTGTGAGGGAATGACCGTTTATAACTTGTGTACGTTCCCCAATATCAAATTTATCTATGAATGGCTATAAGTTGGTTAACAGTAACTTTTTTTTTTTTTTTTTTTAAATTGCAGTCGTCTGCAAATGGTTGAGATATAAGAGGAAACAAGTTGAGATGTACTGCTATTAGAAAATAATGAAGTTCATGGTGACTGAAATTCGGGCTGCATTACACCATCCCTCATTGATTATTTTCCTATAACAGCATGGCACAGTGAGAGTGTTTTATTCCTTGCATATTTAACTAAACTAAACTTTCCCATCCACACAAACATGCACCCACGACGAAAACAACTTTAGCGTGTAAAATGCCATGCTGAGCTTCTCCTGTAGCCTACAGCAGGCTTATCTTACACAGCGCAGCACAGTACAGCCATCCACTGCAGTGCTGGAGTGAGTGAGAGCTAAATATACCCCACAACCCCCCCCTCCTGCCTCAACATCCACCACCAGCCACACTGCCGGAACATCGGCACTCTCAAATCAGTACGGATGCATTAAGACAAACTGCAACTTCACCCCTTCCCCCTTTTCTTTTCTTTTTTTTTTTTAAGTTCTTTTGGTGGGAGGTTGCTATCTGCTCTTCTAATATCTGGGCTTCCCACAAGAGTGGACCTGAGGTTAGTACTTACTGATCATCTTTCCTTAATCTACACACACTTTCACTGCAGATTCATTGAATTACTAGGAAATTTCTCATGCGATCCATCATTAAAAATAAAAAATTTCAGTGTGCATGCTCTTCATGTTCACTTTTAGGTGAAAAGTAATAGCTGTGAAATGATGAACTCACAATCAACTGAGCTCTATAAAGGTTCCATGTGTGTTATTTATTGTAGGCTATTATAAAGACCACCATAGTGGAGTGAAAGCCCTGTAGCAATGAGCAACTGCTCGGGCTATAATAGGAAGAGGTTGCTCTGAGCAGCTGACGGTGCTGTTTCTGAGGAGCTGTGAAACGGACACCCCCATTTAAGTCGCTCTACAGCCTTCGAGTTCCTCTGCGAATTTGACATGCAAATGGTTGCACTAATTTTATTGAATTATTTTTGCATCTAAATAAGATGTAGTCAGGTCTTTAGGTAGTACGGGACACATTAAGAAACTGTTGTTTATTCTGATTAAGTTTTACATGGTGCTTATCATTTCTAACCGTGCAAAAAGAAACATAAATATAAATAGTTATAGTTATTTTTTTGTGAGAAATTGGATCATTTAGGGGCGGTGGCATGGTTTTATTTTGATTGGAGAGAACAATGGTGCATCAGATCATTACTCACACTTATTCCCAGTAAGTCCACTGCAGTATTGTCAGAAGACAGATGCCCATTATGAATCAATTTACTGATTCGACTCCTTCGAACAAACCCGTTTAAGTGCAAGGAACGCAGCAAGATGTGATTCACCTAGCTCACCACTCAGAGCGGAAATATCATCAGAATCACATTTACTTTAGTCACTTTCTTAAAAATAAAATAATCATTTCTATGGCATGCAAAGTTGTTCCTACCTATGATACAATTTTAAAGCCACAAATTCAGTTCAAAAAAGAGAAACGTTCTATCTATTCGCCATCTGAATTGATTCATTTGACCCGAGTCGTTTAAAAAGAGCCGATTCGTTAGTTTGAGTACTTCACATAAAAGAATCGCTTAACATACTTACTACATCCATGGTCATATTAATTAACCGATTAATTGTATTAATATCGATATTGCAATAATGTATAATAATGTATACAATGATCATAGGCTATAATATCATACAAAATCCTAAAAACAGAGACATTTGTGCTAAGCTACTCCTGAGACGCCTTTTCTATCTAAGTTTCCCGACAGATGAATTCGTTAAAAGCCGTTTAAACCGACACAGGTATATAAAAAATATTATTATCAATGTTAACAGAATGTCCTCAAAAGATTTACGTTTTAAAAGACACATAAAACCGAAAAGTTTGTAATGCACGATGCAAGTTAGTTGACTCGCGGGAGCACGCGCGAGCTCAAAACATGTACTGTATAGCAGGTGAAAATAGTAGAGTACTTATGGTAACCATGGAAACGAATGGGGGTGGGGGGTGGGGGTGGGGGTCTTTGGCAGTAGGGTGGCAAAACTTTAAGCCAATCAGCGTTGAGATCGCTTGTAGCGCGTGGGATAGAAGTCAGACTCAGAGAAACGTCTCTCTCTCAGTAAAAAGGTGACCGTAATGGATGTTTTAGATTATTGGTAAGTGTTTGATATTAATCTAATATTCTTGTACTGAATGGAAAACAAATGGAAACGTGCATTTATTCCAGTAATATATACAGTAAATATGCATTAGGATTTAGTGATTTCTGGGCCCTAGGCAAAAGATAGGAATGGGGCCCTCATTTCAGTGTTTTAACGTCGATATTTAAATTTTCAGCATAGGTTATTTAGCATTAATAGCAATAATCAGGGGCGGACTGGGATCAAACCCGGCCCACAACACGCCACACACCGGCTCAATGATGGTTAGACCAATTTTTATCACCACTTACTGGCATAAAATATAACACAATGCAGAAATATAAATGCTATTTAAACATATTTATTTGAAGTGGCACTGAACAGATATCAAGTCATGTTTGTAAGATATGCAAACAAACAGAAGAACATGTATAAAACAACCAATGCAGCATGTTAGCTAGTCAGGGGGCATCATCTGGGTGCCGTGTAGGAGAGCTGCACCACTCAGCCGTACAGCTCCTGAATCAGCCGTACAGCTCCTGAATCAGCCGTACAGCTCCTGAATCAGGACTGAAACTTTATTTTTTTTAGCACTAATATGAATCCACGTCTGAATGGCACACTATCATCATGTGACATTAAACTCAACTATGATCATGTCTGGAGAGTCCAGGGTTTCTTTTGGGAGCAGGTCAGCAGAGCTTTATGAGGGAATGAGGAAGAGGAGAAGAGGGGTGTATACATATCAGTGTGTGTGTGTGTATATGTGGATGAGAAAATGTATATTTGAAAGAGCATGTCTATGTGTATGAGAAAGAGAGTTTGTGTGTATGAGAAAGAGAGAGAGAGAGAGAGAGAGAGAGAGAGAGAGAGACAGAGAGAGAGAAACCTGCTGCCTGTCCCAGCCTCACTGTTCTTTGGCTGTAATGTTAGAGTTGTTAGCGCCTGCAGAACTGCAACTTGCCTTCACGCCAGATGCAAGATCTGTTCATTTAAAACATTTCACAGCATCTACCTCTAACGCCTTAAAAGAATTTTTCGCAGAGCTTTTCAGCTCCACCTTTTCTTTTCTTTTCTTCCCTTTTTCATCCATGGAACTCAATCTCACTGTGTGAATTACGTAAAAGGGGGCGTGTTTCAAGATACGCAACGGAGCAGACCAAACTAATTATTGAGATGGGGAGGAGGCAATAGATTAGAAGAATTTTGATGGAGACGAACAACAAAAGCCGCCCCATCCCCACCAAGTTGGGCCACGCCGGCGACTCACCCGCGGCAAAGGAAAACTCCCGGTGCTCCAGATGGCCAGTCCGCCCCTGTTAATAATTAAAACTAGGCTATATATAATTTGCATTTTTAGGGGGCCCTTGGCTTCTGGAGGCCCATGGCGGTTGCCCACCTTTGCCTAGTGCTAAGCCCACCCCTGCTAAAATGAAGAATAAAATACAGGATATAAATACAGAATGCAAACTGAAGTTTACAAATGAGAAAGCACTTGCGTCTAATTGAAGAGAAATTGAATCAAATTAAGCAGAATTGAATTATTTTACATATTATGTCATGTTATTGTATTAGTGTCAGCAGTGCTGAGCTCTGTAAAAGCACAATACTTTTTGTTTACAGAGTAAATTATGTGTTTACTTGCCATATTCTGAATATAGCTCCATAATTTCTATAATAATATATTTTCTGTTCACACAATACAAATAAAATGTTGAACATGACTAATAACATTGTCTAATAGACTGTAAGTAACACTGTATGTATCAGTGTCATGTACAGTAGTCGTGCTAGTTTGAATAATATTTGTTTGTCTATCTGGTTTCATTCCTCTCTTGGCCTGTAGTTTCCATTTTGGATTTCGGTGCTAGATTTGAATCATGGGGATCAAGGCGGCTCTGCCTAAGGCTGAGCTCTACCTCTACACTGCCGTCCTCTCTCTGGCTATGCTGTGGGCAGGAAGCTGGATCATCGAGGCATCTAGCGGTGAGTTATTCCACATTTCTTGAAAAAGTGATGAGAATGTTGTTAATATAGACAGTTTTGTGAAGGATACTACTATATGAGAGGATCAGAGTGAAACACATTATATCACACACAGAAGGAGGTCTAATTAGCATAATCCCAGTAAGGATTTTGTGCTATTTTAAACATGACAGAGTATTAAAAGGGATGAAGTTCAGTATAATTTTAGCCCAGCTGTTGAAAGTGGAAATGAAGAGCTCAGTTCAGTGCACTTGGATTCTGTCTCATTTGTAAGTCACTTGCCAAATGGATAGATGAGAACTTGCAGGCAGCGGTCATGAATCTGTATTAGATCTTTTGTGACCTATCACCAGAAGATGCCAAGCATCAGATCTACCTCTTGTAAGAGTTAGATTGATAGATTCAGACTGAATCATGAATCAGTGTCGTCTCTGAATGACATAAATATCGCAAGGGGTTTTTAACGCCCACCATCCACCCACATATTATGTAATACCATAACTGTTTATTATTCATTTTCCAAGAACACAGTAAGATTTCTGATAAAATAGAGATGGAGATCTGAATTATTACAGTTTAATAAATATATCGGTAAGATCTCTGTGTCAGGTTTAGCTCAGTAGTCCTCCAACCAACCTTTAATCAGTATATATGTACATTATATAAGATATACACTGAGAATGATTTCTGTTTAGATATTTTATATATAGTTGCTTTTTCACAAGGAACAAGTCATATGTCATGCGATGATGGACATTCATTCATTTATTCATCTTCAGTTACTGATTTATCCTTGTCAGGGTTATGGTGGATCCAGAACCTATCCCAAGATTGTCCTCGCTGTAGAACCAAAAGTCCAGGGGGTGGAGCTGGACCTGATCCAACTCCTCCTATAAAACTACCCCAACCCCTAACCCTACAACATGGAACAGCACAAGTAACAACACATACAGGATTTCCAGCATGAAACACACAGAGTTGTCTCGACTTTTGGCTCGACTCTGCCCAGGTAGGAGGAGCTGGATCAGATCTGACTCCACCCCCTGGACTTTTGGTTCTGCAGTGAGGTGTACATGTTTATCCCAGGAACACTGGACGTGAATTGGGAACATACCCTGGAATGGGATGGCAATTCGTTACACGGCACCACACACATTCACACACTCATTCACACCTTTTAACGTTGTCAGTGTACATACTGGCATGTTTTTGGGAAGTGAGAGGAAACCGGAAAAAAGAGGAAACCACACAGACACAGTGTGAAATTCCCCATAGACAGTAACCTGAGCTCAGGATCGAACCGTGGACTCTGTAGCTGTGAGCTCCAAGATGCAATATGTCCACACTAACAAATATAATTACACAAGGAAATTAAATCTACAGTATTTTCTTCACTATGTGCATCCTTTTTATTTTTATTTATTTATTTTTTTTTTATTTCCAGAGAATGTTAACAGGAAGGCCTTTAAGGGGAGTGTGAAACCAGGATGGCACTACTTTGGCAGAAAAATGGTGAATATGCTAGATTGTATTCTTAAACATTTTTACTGAAAGAGGTGAAGCTTATTAGTGGCACTAAAAGCCATAATAAAGCTCACTGGGATTGCTCACGTCAATTATTCAGTACAAGAGATGCACATTTCAGCATTTATGAAAACTTCATTCCATTTTTATTTGTGATACTTGCTATGATTATATATCATATCAAGTGTCAGGAATAAAACTTTTGGGAGTGTGGTGCTGCAGGAAAATAATGAACAGCAGGGTGGTGTGATGAGGCCTAATGCGAAAGTCCCAAAGTTGATTATTTTCCTATAACAGCACATCCCTAAGTGTTTTATTTCTTTTATACCACAGCAATTTGTCAGTGATTAATTTTGAAAAATGTTTTAACATTAGTTACATTTAGTGTAACATCCACGAAACAAGTTAGTTCCTGTTATCTTTTCACAGAAAACTTCAATTTCAACAATTGTTACTACAGAAAGAATATTTGAATGAACGCATACATGTAAACTACTGGAACTACTGACACAGCTGCTGTTATAGACAATTAATCAACACATTCTAACCAATCAGATGTATGATTTTAAAAGTGGTTACATTATTATCATATACAATCGTTATACTATTTATCAAGGGCTTTTATTTTTTAAAAATATGTGAAATATTCATGTGCTTCATTTCTTAGAATTGTTATACCATTGTTATACCATTGATTTTCTCGCTTCAGGACGTGGCTGACTTTGAGTGGGCGATGTGGTTCACCACCTTCCGAAACCACATCTTGTTCGCCCTCTCTGGTCATGTGATCTTCGCCAAAATCTGCTCCATGATTTCTCCCAAGGTGGGTCGAATTGTTTCCCAGTAGCGTGTTTTGCCATAACAACTATAACTATTTATGCATGTGCATTTACAGACTGCATGCGTTGATATACACATAGTTGACAGCTTATTTAGTTATTAAATTGTACTTAATAAACTGGCACATGTGTGTATATTACTTGTGAGTGTGAAGTCGTTTACTACATCAATAATTGTTTTTGAGTAAAGCACTATAAAGCTGTACCAAATTGTCAGTGTATTGTAATAAATAGAAAATGCATTATTTTTTGCTGTCTGCTTCCTGTGAAGATTGGTATAAATGGATATAAGGTAACGATTATTTTTAAATGCTTTAATATGTGCGTATTTCCATTTCATTTCCATTAACTCATCTTAATTAATAAATGCATGCTTTCTTTATGTTCTTCTAGTGCTTTAGTAGTACTACTTTATATTAGGTCTTCTTATTAACTGCATTCTTATTACATTTTACACCACAGCACAGTTGAAGTCTCGATTCTGATTGGTCAGAAGGTGTTCATTCAAAGCGCCTGTTCGTTTCTATAGTAACAACTTACACAGGGATTAGTATGGTGGAAGCTCCACATGAATGTATTAAGAAAATGCATAATTGTTGATAGCAGTTATGGAAGAAGTCTCCAGTAATGGTCAGAGGTAAAGCTGGAAGTTTTCCGATACTGGAAATTCTTCAGGACAGAGGAATTTAAAATTTCTTGGTAACGTGACAAGAAGCATTTTTGTCTTACTAACTTCGAGAGAGAGAACAGAGGGCTGTTGAGGAATGATTGTATATACATAGCTTCTAATTGATAACAGGAATTATCTTGTTTAGTGGACATTCTGTAATATTAGATGTAACTATAAATGGAGAAATAGTATGATGTGTCATTCTTTAATAAGTAAAGTTGGTTAGTGTTATCAAGTTGCTGTGGTATAAGAGAAATAAAACACTTCAGAGCATGCTGTTGTCGTGTTTTATTCGTAACGATATCAATACTGACAATGTGTACCTAAGTATATGGTAAATATATTGTTATAATTCTATGATGTCGTAATTGCCGTAAATAATGATAATACTTTTTATTCAATACTATTCATTACACTGTCCACCAACATTACTCTAATTATTTAGAATAGTTCTAGTCTACTATTACTAATGCTCAAAACAAGAACTCCCTTTAAAACAGGGTCAAAAAAGATATTGTTTTAACCCTGTTCCTGGAGATCTACCTTCCTGTAGACTTTAGCTCCAACCATGATCGTGCCCACCTGACCATCTAATCACTGTCTTAAGAAGTTCTTGCAGGGAGGTACAGGGTAGATCTCCAGGAACAGGGTTGGTGACCACTGCTTTAAAACAAAACCTTTTGTGACCATTAAATCTTAGTTCTCAGTGCGCTATAATAGATTATTTTGCTGTTCTAATGCGTTCTTTATGCTGATCCACAGCACAGGTCTGTGATCTACATGTTGTATGGCTTCGTGACCGTGCTCGTCATCATGGGCTGGACATACGTCTCTCTCATCCTGTCTCACTGCATCCTCCTCTACAGTGTAGCCCTCATTAAGAGGAAGTGGTTCTGCTTCTTGGCTGGACTTACTAGCTTGGCCACCTTCAAGATGGAGCCCTTCAGCTCTTGGCAGGTGGGTGGCTGTGCTATTGATTTGTTCTCGTTTCATTTCGCAGAATATCTAAATGTACCCTGAATAAAATTTCAGTGTTCAGTCCTTTTAAACATCTCCATAGTAACTAAAATGAAGCTTTGCCATTTTCATTTCTGACTCTGGAATTGTTCTCTGGGTTTTTTAGGCTGGATTCGTCACCGGCACCTTCGACCTCCAGGATATCCTGTTCTACGGAGGCTGTGGGTTCTCCATCATGCGCTGCATGAGTTTCGCTTTGGAGAACTGCGAGAAGAAGGATGGCCATTACAGCTTCATGGATTTGATCAAGTACAACTTCTACCTCCCTTTCTTCTTCTTCGGACCCATCATGACGTTTGATCGATTCCACGTGCAGGCGAGTCCCTCATGTGCCTTATGTCTCATTGCTAGCACCTCGATAACAAATTTGTTATAACAGCTAAACTGCTACATAGTCATTTACATAGTCAGTGCATTAGAGGAGTACTTCAGTGTTTTCCAACCTAATCGCTGTCCATTGCATGTGTGTGCATTTACCACAAACAATAATTTCAGTACATTTCCCTGTGCTGAGAAAAGAGAGAAAACATTTTCCCTCAAAGCTCAGTTATAATGGACGTCTAATGCAGTTACTGAATTCCATCAATAAATTCAAGTTTAAAACTCAACTATAAAGCTCTTAGGATGAGACAGACATGGGAGAAAATCTTATCAAAGCTCTTCTTATGGATTTTTATCAAACTTTCCAACATGAGAGCAAAACTGTAACAACTAGCTCCGGTTACTGTCACTTTTCTTGAAGGTTCTGTCATATCCATGCAGCAGCAGATCCACTCAAGCATAAATTCAGACAAGATTATTGTCTGTGGTAGTCACATATATGCTACACATACAGTAGATAAATGATGAAAATACTGGAGTATTCCTTTAATAATTTGAGCTTTGTAATGGGATGTTGTTCTGTCTTCAGGCCAACAACCCTAACCTGATTCGTAAAAATCGAGAGATGTGGAACATCACCATCCAGGCTTTGGTGCACCTTGGAGCCATTCTGGTGGTGGACGTGTTCTTCCATTACCTGTATATTTTGACTATCCCGAGTGACATGAAGCTGGTGAAAGACTTGTCTGATTGGTCATTAGGTCAGTTTCATCTTCCTACAGTAATGAAACACAGTCATCAAATGCGACAACACTAATTATCATGAATTATCACTCATTATCTTGAATAGTCCACAACAGAGGTCAGATTTGACGTAAATCCATGTTTAAAATTAGAACAGGTGAAGAAAAAAAAAATTAAAAAATACAAAAGTTAGAGACAAAGAAACAGAAACATTAGAAAAGGTGTGGGGTCACATGCAAGACTTTTTGTAAATATTGGTTTAAATGTACAGAAGCTAAAGATTTAAGCTTTACACTGTATGATTTTGGCCCGATTCTTTGGTCATGAATTCTCAGTAAGAAAACACTGAGGGAAATGTCTGGTAATTAATAATTAGCGGCTCCTCCATATTTTGATCGACCAAAGAGACCAAGTCCCACCCACTAGGTTTCTTTTGACTCACAAAAATTGCCTGGTTAAAGTTCACCTGGAGTAAAGTTGGTGTGAAGTGCAAACAGGAGCAAATGTGAAAATCTTATTCACATTTGGTTTGATGGCTCCTTTTCCTGAAAAAGCAGAAAAGTACAGTTTTCAGGTGTCTCCCGTAACACCAAAGTAAGAATTCAAAATCATCAACGCTACGGCTAAACCGTAGATATTCACACCTCAGCGTGTCTGGGGCGGAGCCAGATTAGGAGTGACGAAAACCAAACTAGGAGAACTGTAAGCACTGCAAATCAAATTCCTTTGTGTAGTCTACTATTCCAAAATTTTCATACATCGACATGGATCGTTTTTGTCTACCTTCCAGCTGGTTTGGCGTACTCAAACCTGGTGTACGACTGGGTGAAATCAGCCGTTATGTTCGGCGTTATCAACACAGTGTCTCGCCTAGACCACCTGGACCCTCCCCAGCCCCCTAAGTGTATCACCATGCTGTACGTCTTCGCCGAAACGTAAGTATAGACACGTTACGTGTACCTTGACACATAAAATAAAAAAAATTTAAAAAAGCAATTCTTTTTAACTCATTAAATTTTGTTTAAAATTTCTAGGCACTTTGACAGAGGCATCAACGACTGGCTATGCAAGTGAGCAAAATGAACCCACTCATGTCAATTGCTATAACAAATACAACATATATATTCATTTTTATGTATGAATATACAGAATGTATATAAACAAGTACTCAGAATGATATATTTTCTGGCACAGAAGGCAAGACACGCATCTAAAGGCTCGTTCACACCAAGGACGATAATTATAACGATAATGATAAAGATATAGTTCTAAAAATCGTTCTAAATATAAAAGAACAGCAGAATCCACACCACAACTATAACGATAACGGCACAGAGAAACGATATCGTTGGAATCACTTTCAGAACGATTTTTTTCCAGCTGATGAACGATAAAAACATCGATAGCCAATCAGAATCCAGCCTGCTTTAAAGAGCATGAGCATTTAAAGTGGCAGACGACATAACTGCAGCACGCGCTCAGAATAAACCGGATGATATCGTGCGTTGGTGTGGCCACTAATATAGTTATCGTTATAGTTATCGTTATAGCTATTGTTCTTGGTTTGAACGGGCCTTAACAGTATACTATTAGGTGTAGAGAACAAGTCTTCCTTTTGTTTACTATCAAGGTATGTCTATGACTACATCGGTGGAAATCATGACGGAATCTTCAAGGAGCTGGTCGCTACAATCTGCACCTTTAGTATCACTACTTTGTGGCTCGGACCTTGTGAACTGGTGTACATTTGGTCCTTCTTCAACTGCTTCGGCTTGAACTTTGAGCTGTGGGTGGCTAAGCTCTTCTCCTTGCCCCCTTTGTCTACCATTGAGGTATGATGCTTTCAATCACCTGACAATCAAAATTCAGTTTATTACAATGTGATGAGGCACAGCAGTACTTAAACATAAACATTCAGTCATTCCCTCGACAGCATCTCTTTTTCTCTCTTGAAGTTAATAAGGCAAAAAAAATAAAAAGGCAACATGCCGTTACGGAGAAACCACAAAGGCCTGAAGACTTTCCCATGACTGTTACAAAGCGCTGACACTGGAGACTCCTTCCACAAAATGCTAAACAAACTTCTCCCCATGGAAAACCTCACCATATCAACGACATTTTTTTTTTACATTGCATTTAAATGAAGCGTCTGCCATTTAAGTCCCTGTGTAAGCTGTTACTATAGAAAAGATAATGTATTAGAACAAGAACTACTGTCAGAGCTGCTGTTATAGAAAATGAATCAATACCGTCTGACCAGTCAGAATCCACAATTGAACAGCACTGTGGTATATATTGTTTTAATGCAATAAAGGTCCGTCAGGGTACACAACATTATCATATCATATTTTTTGTTTTTTAAAGGGTCTTATGTCTGAGGCAATGTCACGGCGTATCAGAGGGCTGTTCAATGCTGGTAACTTCTGGCAAATCGTCCTGTATAACATCCTTGCACTAAACAGCCTGGATTTTGCTAAGTTGGTGGCCAAGAGACTGTTGTTTAAGGGTAAGTGACATTTTAACATACTATAGAATAATGCAGAGTTATTTCTAGTATAGTACTTTAGTAATTGAGTCAATACTTAGTAATGGAATAGTTTAGCCAAAAATGAAATAATTTCTCCAAATATACTTGATTAGAAGACGAGTTTTGTGATTGTCGTTTGTTTTGTTTAATTTTGAACTGGAGCTATGAAACTATGAAGCTATCAAGTCACTCAAAATCTGAAAGAATCAAACTTCACACACCAAACATGTCTTATCTAATCAGTTGTATTCAGAACTAACTGAAACGTGTGCATTTCTGTTTTGGCTGAACAATCCCATTTAACAATTATGCTGTTTGTTCAAAATTTTCAATTGTTATACATAATGAAACGATGTAAAAAAAAATTATATTTTTCACTCATGAATAGGTCAGAGGGATATCCATTGCAAAGTAGTGAACAGAACATGAGGATCCTTTTCTAAAAGCTGCTCTGTTTGCTGTTGTTTCTCCCCCAGGCTTCCCCGTGTCTACTCTCTCAGTGCTGTTAGTGACCTACTGTGGAATACAGCTGGTGAAGGAGCGCGAGCGGAAATATGCCCTACTCGAAGAACCCGAGCCGATCAAACCCAAATCCGATTAGACGAGCAGGCAGCGACGTTTTGCCGAGTCCGAGCTTCTCATACCAAACCCAAGCAGCACCCGTCACCATGGTTACTGCTCGAAACAAGCCTGTTTAATAAGTACAGGGTGTTTTTTTAAACTGTGAATAGGCCTCAAGTGCACTTGCTGAATAATTTCTAACTCCTTTTTCAGAGACTGCCACATATGAACCAAGTGCATTTTTTATTCATTTTATTTAAATCTGTTATGGATTGTCTGGAGAATGGGCTTGCCAAAAATTTTATGCAGATATAATATATTGAACGATTAAAGATGAGAAAGTCTTTAAGGGTTTGTGTTTGTTGTCTGTTGTTGTTGTTGTTCCCATCATCAAAAATGGTAGGTTTTGTCTGGGACATTAAAATCTATTTCTTATAATCTTTTACTTCATGACCCTTGTTATGAAGTAAAAGATTATACTATATATAACCCTTGTTATGAAGTTGATTCCGCGATTTTGCGATCGCAGAAATTAATGCAAAATCAAGCAAGCCCCGCAATATTCAGAGGAGCTTGCACGTTGTCAAAATTACCACAGATTTTCCGCAGAATTGGGCCAAGACGCGTCATGTGACGTCATCATAACTTACATTCAGCCAAAGCCCTTTTGAATTCACGTGAGTCGAACATGAGTACAGCTAAAAGGACTCATTTACCAACAAACATCACAGCAAAAGACCGTTCAAAAATGTTTTCTGCAGTGTAATTTCACCAATTCAGGTAGTTTTCCACAAAAAAGCACAAAAAACTCAACAAAATACAAGCCGCAGCAAAATCAAGCATTTTTGGCCGCAACAATCGCAAAAAAAATCTGCGAAATCCTGTATGGACTGATAACTGATTGTTGAACTTAGTGTTGCTAAAAAGGAAGATGATCCATAAACCTTTTAATCCTCTATGAGAAGATTAGATGACATTTTTGTACATCATATCATATACAGTATACACACCAATTCTTTCATAAGAACCATGTCCTACATAATCAGACATAAACCTGAGCAGATTATTTTTTGTGTGTGTTATTTATGAGCCAATGGGAGTAAAGATTCTATATCAGGTATTCAGCCCACTTTCTTTAATGATGTGGGTCGTCAACATTCATTTCACCAAAAAGGTTTCATGCTGAAAAGGTTCTTTGGCTTCTCCCTTTGGAAAAATCCTTAATAAAGATTCTATAGAAACCTACAACAAAGAATTTTCCTTTCAGAGAAGGCTCCCTTTAAAATTCCTTTTAAAAATCATCTAAAGAACTCTTGAGGAACCTTTTAAGGATTGTATAACAAGGTTCCACGATTCAAGTTCTGACGTCCAACCCAGTGTGGTAATTTCCCTGCTCTAGCACAGGTGTCCTGTGGTAGACTGGTGTCCCATCCAAGCTGTATTCCTGCCTCATGGCCAGTGTTACCGGGATGGTCTCTAGATCCACCATGACCTCGACCAGGATAAAGCTCTTATTGAAGATGAATGAATGAGTAGTCCAGTTGGAAAATTACTCTAAAGACAACCATAAAATTAACTGGAGGCCAGGAAAAAAGAATGTAGTTATGCAGAGTGCAACTTTAAGCACAGATGGCAAATTGTCAGCTGCTGTTAAGACCAGGGAAGCAATTATGGAAGGAAGAATGGATGGATGCAAATTGTGCTGGAGTCTCCTGGGTTGGACTTGGGAAACGCTTCCCAATATGTAAATTAGGCACTACAGCTACATACTAATGTGTGCCAAAGTGTGGGTGATTTGCATTCAAACTCGTGTCCCTCAGCAGCATTCTCCTCTCACCGTTCAAAGCATTCTCTGCTCTTCTTTTTGATCAATAAGCATTCTTAACTCTAAGTGTTTTTTTTCTTCACCATCTTATACTTGGTATGGTCTAATTTGCCAACATGTCAGCTGTTGGTTAGAGCCCTCTGGTCAAGATGGCGGCAATAAAGGGGGAGGGAAGATAAAGGTATCTCAAATGTCAGGCCCTCCAAATGTGAGTCCTATGGCTTTACTCAGTTCTAAAATTAAACACAGCTGATAGCCAGTGGCAGCTGAGTGGCAAAGCTACACTACACCAGCCTCCATTTCTCTCTCATAGAGTCACACTGTTAATCCGACCAGTCCAGCAGTGGGAGAGGAGCCGGACACCCTCCTACTTGAATACCACACTAACGTTGCCCACGAAACCTTGACAAGATGGCTGCCGTGCCGGTGGACCCAGTGACAGAGCCACGTATGTACCAGCAGTCGCTTCTTCTGGGTGGCCTCTGTGAACTTCTTGAGAATGACAAGTTTGTGGACTGTGTCCTGAAGATTAAGGATGAGTATTTCCCTTGCCACAAGCTGGTGCTGGCCGCCAGCAGCCCGTACTTTAAGGCCATGTTCCTCTCTGACTTGGAGGAGAGCAAAAAACGAGAAGTAGTCCTGAAAGATGTGGAACCAGGCATCATGGGGATGATTCTGAGGTACATCTATACCTGTGACATCAACCTGACTGAGCAGAACGTCCAGGACATCTTCATAGCGGCCAACATGTACCAGATCCCTTCCATCTTTAGTGTATGTGTATCCTACCTGGAGCATAAGATGGTACTGAGCAACTGTCTGGCCATCTTCAGGCTTGGACTACTGTTGGAGTGCCCGAGACTGGCAGCAAAGGCTCGGGGCTACATTTGTGACCGCTTTGAGCTCATCATCCGGGACAAGGACTTCCACCAGCTGGGATCTGGAGAACTGGCTGCCATTATCACATGTGATTCCCTTAATGTGGAAAAGGAAGAGATGGTGTTTGAAGCTCTAATGCAATGGGTCGAGTATAATGAGGTTGAAAGGCTGAAGGATCTACCACAACTTCTGCACTGTATACGGTTTCGTCTGATGCCACCTGCTTATTTTAAGGAGAAAGTGGAAGGGCACCGGTTCATCAAATCCAACCACGAGGTCAAGAAAGATCTTCAGCTTATCAAAGATGCACAAAAGGGACTGCTGCCCAAAGTTAGAGGGCCATCAGGCAAGAAGACAGGAGCCAAAATAGGTGATGAAGATGAGGATGAAAATGACGAGGGTCTGCTTCCTGGGATCCTGAATAATAACCTACGCTTTGGAATGTTTCTAACGGACTTTATATTAATGATTAGCGACACGGGGACGGTTGCCTACGACCCTGCTAATAATGAATGCTACTTAGCCTCTTCATCTACTGAGATACCAAAAAATCACTGCAGCTTGGTGACCAAAGAGAATCAGATCTTTGTGGCTGGAGGGCTCATTTATGACGAGCAAAACACAGAGGAACAGTTCAGCTCTTACTTCCTACAGGTAACATTTCAGCAAATCTATTATTCTTATTATCTCATATTGGTGTTATTTTTTGCTTACTTGTTTTGTACCAACACTAAATTCGTCCGCATTACCAATGCGTGCAGTATGTCATGCATCACTTGCTCCATACACGATGCCAGTGATTCATCTAGCCCTCATCTGGGATCAGTGAGCTATTAAAACAGCTGTTAGGGCTACAAAGCTTATGAATCATTTTGGCTACTTTATACATCGTGATCTTTGAAGCAATTATCACATTATGAACTTCGTGGACTTTAATTGTTTCCTCATCTCAGTGATTTAGCTTAAAAAGTACATTTTGTGACCGATTCAAGCAAAGAATAGCACAAGCTCATTTGTATGCTGCATGTTCTTCCACTTCTCTCTCCGCCAGTTTGACCCCATGAGCTCTGAATGGCTCGGGATGCCCTCACTGCCAACCCCCCGCTGCCTCTTCGGGCTCGCTGATGCCGAGAACTCCATCTATATTGTAGGTGGAAAAGAGCTGAAAGAGGGAGAGAATGCTTTAGACACTGTCATGATCTACGACAGACAGTGAGTACAGCCAAGGATTCATTCTAATGATAAAAAATTTTTTTTAAAATCAGTTTTCTTCTTAAAAGTCTTAAACCACTATAACATACAGCTCAAACGTCTGAGCAACAAGTTCGAAACAACGAAAACAATGCATCTTCACAAATATGTTATCATTGCTATAGTTTCTATAGTAACTCGGGACTTGTATAGTGGACTCTCCACATAAACAGATTTTAAAACATGTAATTGTCGATATGGTGAAGTTTTATGCAAGGAGATGTTTAGCATTAAAATGCTTGGAAGGAGAGAGACAAAAAAGAGGCTGGTGAGGGAACGACAGTTTATATCTGCAATACTGTAAATGATTGAATGAAACAGGAACTAGCTTGTTTTTCGAGAACGTTCCACCAGATTAAATATAATTAAATTGTAATTACTGGCGAATTGCTGTAGTATAAGTAAAATAAAACACTTCAGGATGTACTGTTATTGGTAACATCACACCACCCCGTTGTTGATTATTTTCCTATGAGAGCATGTCCAGTCATGTTTTATTGTCAGTATTATCTTTGTGGGTTCCAACTTTGTGGTAATTTAAATTTAAAATTAAATGTATTTTTTCTTGTTAATATGAACTGAAATAAATACATAACACAAAGAGGGCGCTAATAATTTAATACCAGGCATTAAATATAACATAAATTTATTGTAAAAATATAACGATAGTTATAGTCATAGTAATTTTTCATAACAATTGAATTAAAAACCAGTTCACATTTGGCTCGTACTGTAGATGTTTCCTCCTCAGATGCAATAAGGACATCATCATCATGTCGTCGTTTTTCTTCATGTAGATCTTTCAAATGGGGCGAATCAGACCCGGTTCCGTATTCGGTCTATGGCCATGGGACTGTCTCACATAACGGGCTCATCTACGTCCTGGGTGGAAAATCAGACAGCAAGTATGTTAGTCTTTCTTCTTTGTTCTAAACTAGCTAAAGGAAAACAATGATATTATGCTAGCAAGTTTCGCACGAAGAATTCTTTTAGCCACCTTTCATGACCACAGATTCTGGGTTTATGTTACATAAAAGGAAGTGCCTGAGGAGAATGTATGTCTACAAACCCTCGAAGTTCGAGTGGAAGGAGCTGGCGCCTATGAAAACCGCTCGTTCCCTGTTTGGTGTCGCCGTCCACAAGAACAAAATCTACGTGGTGACAGGAGTCACTGACGACGGCCTGACCAGCAAAGCTGAGGTTTATGACATCGCTAAAAACACGTGAGTGACACGCTCATCTCAAACCACACTTTATCTCTGACTTTACAACCTTGGCCATACACATTTTGCAGTTAACTTCCTGTTCTTCTTAATCTTCTCTGAATTTTCAGCCTGGAGCAATCAAATCTTCAACTTCTTTAATCCTATTCTAATAAATTGTGAGAAAAGTCTGGATGTTGATCATTTCTGTAAGACTTACCTTTTCTGTAGTACTTATCTGAAGTGGCAGAGATGGAGATGATGCCATCATTGCCATCAACTGGGCTGGGGTGGTAGTGCAGGTTATGTTTCAGGGGTTTATCTAGAAGACAACAGCTCTAATATATTTTCTAAAACCAGATAGAAATACTAGATGCTTATCAGATACTAATCATAAAATTTGTTACACTAAAGCCTAAAAATATATAATGCCTACACCCCAATTCCAACCCAAGCTAAAATTCAGACATATTGTTTTTCTTCATTAAATACATTATTTAAAAAATAATAAATAAAGAAACAAAGTATTTTATATTTAAAAGGACAACTGTCATCCTCTGTGAGGGATGAAATGTTAAGCCAAGTTGCTAGCAAACGGATAGTCTGAAAGTCGGTTTCCATTAAAATTAGCATATTTAGCTACAACTAATATGCTAATCATCAGATCTGTTATATTAAAACCTAAAAACATATTACGTACACCTCAATCAAACCTTTATGTAGCAAAATGCCTTGCATCATCCTTATTATACCACAGTAATAATAATAATAATAATAATAATAATAATAATAATAATAGCTAGCTAGCTAGTTACCTTGCTAGCCCTGCTGATATTCCACAAGTGAATGAGGACAAAGATTTAAGCATGTATTTCATTTCACAGAAGGGAAACTGACACATAAATGAAATTTAGGTTCAAATATCATTTCATATACTTCTGTCCTATATACCAAATTTCCAAATCATCAGCTAATTATCAAGCCCAATTATCAAGTTTATTCAAATGTCAATATTAAAGGAACACTAGATTGTTTGTTGTGGCTCACCAGTACTACATACGAGTTGTGATCACATTGTCACACTGTAAGTATGGTGATTTTTATAAAACAGAAGACAACTCCTAATATTTCTAGGGTTAAAAATTTAAAGAAGCTCTTTTGTGTGACTCAGGTGGTCTGAGTTCGAGGAGTTCCCCCAGGAGAGAAGCTCTCTGAACCTGATCTCGCTGGCCGGCTGTTTGTACGCTGTGGGAGGCTTCGCCATGATGCCCAACGACACCACAGAGAAGCTGGAACCCACCGAGATGAATGATATCTGGAGGCAAGTCATCAGCTCATACGTAGATAATCATGGGTAGTATCTTTTGGGTAGTGGTAGCTCAGTGGTTAAGGTGTTGGACTACTGATCGGAAGGTCGCGAGTTCAAATCCCAGCACTGCCAAGCCGCCACTGTTGGGCCCTTGAGCAAGGCCCTTAACCCTCAATTGCTCAGATGTATAAATGAAATAAAATGTAAATCGCTCTGGATAAGGGTGTCTGCCAAATGCCATTAATGTAAATGATTATCTTTTGCTGAAAACGTCTGTGTATCAGGCAGTCGCACAGGGCCTTCTTGTGATGTGTAAAAGAATAGAAGCTGCAATTTATGTAACTAAATTAGAGAAGTAAGGTCAGAAAATCATGAAGAAGTTCATATTTAATGCATAGCTAGATAGTATCTAGAGTAAGAAGTGTTACACTAACGCACGTCAAGTTGCTAGCTTGTTAGTACTAGCTAAGACAACAGTTCCCTGTTGAAATCGACGATAATCTCCACTCAGGTTGTTGAAACAGTCAGTCAAAACGTTTCATGGATTTTTTACGAACGTGGATTCTTTTCCCCTCCTGGATTTATAAGCGTTTCCTCCAATACACAAGCTCTTTTCAGATCTATAGCAACTCAGACGATCACAGCCAAAGAAGAAATGATTTTCCTAAGTTTTCACCATTCTAAGGAGCCCTGTGGTGTAATGGTCATTTTCCAGGTGATAAAAGGAAATTTTTTGGCCTCCTGAATAAGTTGTCATCCCCAAATGTTCAGAAACAATCTTGATCATGAGGTTCTTTGTAGAGACTCGAGTCCTAACTTTCCTGTAACTTGATTTGCTTATCTATATTTTACATTTACATTTATTTGTTTAGCTGATGCTTTTATCCAAAGTGGCTTACAACTGATACAGGAAACAACTGAAGAGTTATGGGTAAATGGTCTTGTTCAAGGAGCCAACCATGGCAGCTTGATAGTGCTAGGATTTCAGCTTACAACCGTCCAATCTGTAGCCCAAAGTATTCACTACCACCACAACTACCACCACCACTTCCACCTGTCTTCAGTCTTGACTTGGACTTTAACTTATGAGACTTGTTCATGCTTTGCCATGTGTAAATAATTCATAAATAAGTGTGACTACTTTAAATCCCACTCTGAAGAAATTCTGAGTAGGAACTACTACCGTACTCTTACATCTATAATTTGGCCCAAAACATAAATTATAAGTCCCTCATTACTTCAGATGGGTTTTGGTTCTGTAGTTTTGCATTGGTGCTATGGAGGTGAATGTTCCTAGCAAGTAAAGGAAACTTATAGCTACCTCTTTAGCATCTTTCAATCCATCAAAAGTTGTTCGGTATCACTCCAACAGAAATCAATTATATTACTATAACAGCACGTCCCGAAGTGTTTTATTCGCCTCATACCACAGAAATTTGCTAGCGACTGATTACACTACACTTTTCTATTTATTAAAGAGTAAGACGTCATACTTTTTATCCATTTATAGTTACATACATCATGTTGTGCAGGGAAGACTCAGATAGGAGGCGCGGCCTAAATATTCCAAGGCGCAATTGTATATTAGAAGTGATTTGGATGATAATATGGATAATATAGTTCACATTTGATTGATATAATCTGCAAATTGACTAGAGTGCAAAACTAGGGAAGCAAACCTTAAACATTTTAAAACATTCATTTATGTCTTTTTTTTTGTCAGTGTGAATTTTACTTGGCTGATGATACTAATCCTGATCTCCTGGACCTCACAGGTTTGATGAGGAGGAAAACTGCTGGTCTGGGATGCTGCGGGAGATTCGCTACGCTTCAGGCGCAACAGTGTTAGGAGTACGCCTCAACGCTTTACGACTCACCAGGATGTAATCGACAAGCACGTGACACATATTGCACATGAAGATTAGTGTGTGATGAGCACTGGAACTATTATCAATTTCCTCAATCAAGTAGATGTGCATGAACTTTTAAAAAATAAAAAAAAATAAAACAGAAACAACAAGAAATGACCCTGGAAGATGTACGAGTGTAAAACCTGGACAGCAGGTGGAGACGAAGAACGGACCATTTTTCATTCGATATGTGAACTTTTGTGTCTGCAGAAAGGTGTGACGTGATTTCTACATATTCGAATTAAAGACATCTTTATTAGAGAGTTATGCTGGATTGGATTTGAGTCATATATGTCTTGTGATTTCTGACATCGCAAAACAGCCATGTAATCCATAAAACTTACGACAGGTAACATGGACGCCATTTATGCCATTATAACATGTTTAAACAAACAGAAATGAACAGAACAGGACAGAATGATACAGTGTTCAGTGAAAACACAAGAAGTACTCTTGTGTGAAGAATGAACAAGGAACTTTCTTTAGGCTTTTACAGATACAACAGTACAGCAGATGAGAGAATACAGACCACGAGTAATTACACTCTATAAAAGGTGCTCTTTCAATGCATAACAAGTACAAACAGTATTTTAGACACGCTGGTATCACTACAGACACTGTAACCCTTTAAATTTGTACTTTTATCATTTTATCATATAATACCAAAAAGCCAAATCAAGGAGTGAGGACTGTATTTTCTGGACTATAATGGTTCATACTGTAGTATGTAGAACATCCTGAAACGTTTTCTTCCTATAAACATTTTGTAATGATTAAAGAACAACACGTTGTACTTTTTATGCATTTATAGTTACTTTTAATGTTGAAACAAGTTAGTTCCAACAAGTTAGTTAACATTTGTTTCCTCACTAATCTCTCTGTCAAAGTTAATAAGATTAAAAAAAGCAGCCTGTCATGTTACCGGAAACTCCTCTGTCCTGAAGATGTAAGCACTGACACTGGAGACTCCTTCCATAAACTGACTTAGAAAAGTATCCTTACATAAAGCCTATATAGCCGACATTCACCATATGAATGATTATACATGTTAATATACAGTACTGTGCAAAAGTATAAGCACATGCAAAGAAATGCTCTAGAGCAAAGATGCATTCAAAAAATAATGGAATTAAATGTTTTTACTTTTAGAAAAATACCATAAAGAGCAGTAAACAGTAATAAACAAAACAAATCAATATTTGGTGTGACGACCCTTTGTTTAAAAAAAAAAAAAAAAATGGTCTCAGGAACAATTTGTGCAGTTTTCTAAGGAAATGAGCTGGTAAGTTTTATTGAGCATAAAAACATTTTTCTGTAACATTTAATTTTGTGCTGGAAGACTAATGTTTGGAAATCTAAAATGATTATATACTGACTCGATAATGTAGAAGTCATAAAATAAAAACAAAATTTGTACTAAAAAAAAAATAAATAGGGCGCCTTAGACTTTTGCACATCTATAAATCCATACACTAAAAACAACAACAACAAAAAAATGCATATTGTGAAATTATGCAATCATAGTTTTTGAGTTTGGCAGAAATCGTTAGAAATCATGTTGCTAAATTTCAAAGTGCATTAAGGCTCACTTAATTAATGGTACATACTGCATTAGTTAACATGAACAACCCATGAGCTTCAGCATCAATAAACCACAAGCAACGTTAACAAATAAATGTCAACAACCACAAACGTGTTCATTAAGGTGCTGATCATATTTCTTTTATTAATATCATAAATTTATTAATTGATGGTATGAACGATGCATAATGCAGGTGTTGATTACGTGACATTATTTTAAAGACAAATGAATTAATATGCTGTTACTGTTACTAATGGTGTATTAATGCTGTAGAACGGCTTGTTCATGTCAGTTATGGGAACCTTAAAGTAAAGCTTTTATTGTTTGTTGTTATCTGGAAAATCTTCTTAATCTTCCGAGTATTCCATTACGTTACGGGTGGGAATATTCAGCTTTCCGATCATTTTGTTTTGTTTTTTCTGTTTATAACACAAATAAAATTCACAACGGACAGAAAGTAGGAGTGTGTAGCCTTTAATGGGTCTCCATGGAGAATTGGCCTTTATAGTCCAGAAAGTATGGTACTGCTTGTAGAACAACATTTAAAAAAATGTTTCAAAGAAGAAAACTGCAGTAACAGAAGACTGGCTTCTCAATGAACACAAACACTTGAAGTCTTCAACCTAAGACAAGAACTTATAGTTGGCCTGAAAGAAATATATTTAACAACATATTTAACACTATACTAACAGACTATACTATTTAACTAGTATAGTCACGCTCTTAGGTGCAGAGGTAATCTGGTGAATAAATCTTTACCTTATTTGCATTCTAATTATATTAGAAGGAAGAATGTTAAAGACTTTAAAGACTTTATCAAATTAAGGTGCTTCATCTAGACATCTAGTGCTAATATGGTGTTGGATTATAATTGCCAACATTTCATCACAGTTTACGATGTATTATCACAATATTGCATTTTATATACAGTATTGTGCAAAAGTTTTAAAGAAAGGAACTGTAAAGAGATTCTGTAAAGTGAGCACAAAGTATCCAAATAATCAATAATACTATATGAATATATTAAACAGTAAAATGACCAAAATTCACATCAAAAAAGAATTTGCCTTTGGATTTAAAGGTACATTTCAAGGCAAGTTTTTAAGGAACTTGGCTGCTAAGTTGTTCCTAAATTTCTGTGTAACATTTTCTCCCCTAACCCCCCCCCCCAAAAAATAATAATAATTTATTTTCTTCTTTATTGTTTTTAAATCAGACAATTCCTTTTTTTTCCTACTGCCAGTAATACAGCAGACTAAAAGAAAATAAAAGGAAAATATGCATTCAAGGCAAAATATATATAAAAATGTATTGTATGCCAGCTAAGACTTTTGCACAGTACTATATATATATATATATATATAACAATGCTGTCATCTGAAATTCTGAAATTCAGTATAGATTTTTGTTTGTTTTGTTTTTGTTTATTTGATTATTGCTAGCATTTCAATTTATAGAGGAAACGTTTTACTTTTGGTTTTAGCTTAATTTGAGATTTTAAGTCACAAAGCAGTGAATTCATATTTGAGTACAACTGAACTAAATGTTCTCTTTTAGCTCTAATTTAATTGTAGTTTTTAGCATTTAGTATTTAGTCAGTACGTCTATTTACGTCTATGTCAGTTTATTTTGTGTGTCTGTACTACACTCATCGCCTTTACCATTAGCACCGTGTTGCTACATCCATCCAAAGAAAATTCTAAATAAGGACTATAATATAGAATAATATTTTAACTCCAGTCTGCTTTGAGCAAGGTAGAGTACTGCCTTGGCACTGGTTTGGATCGCCTTGGACAAAGATCCCGCTCCAACAACAAAGAAGTGCTTTAAATTCTTATTATAAGGTGCGGTATGCATTGGGCATTAATACGCATTAACATGTATCAATCACGTGGAAAGCTCACAATATCTAAAACAATACAATTGAGAGTTTACAGATGATAATAGAGACTGACTAGAAATACATAAATAATATTCAGACCTCTAACGCATATCGCCAATTAAATAAAATGATAAATTTGCCTCACCATTCTTTCTTCCTGTTGGTACTGAATAAATAGGAAAACAAATACATTAACATCGATTGACTTTCGGTCCAAATCTTCACGTACATTCTTTCATTCAACATTGTTATCCATTTAATCATCATTTTTGAACAAACAATTTTGTACAACAGAATGGATAATCCTTAAATCTGGTACAATTCCAGCTTCAAAAATTTACTGGGTGGGGCTTAGGAAACTTACTAATACCAAAACGGTTTTAGTAAAAAGGAAAAGGAAAAGGTTTTTTGGCTTGGTCAAAAACAACAACAAGAATAACACGAAAAAAAAAAAAAAAAAACTCCTGCAAATTTGATTTCTAGTCATCTATTTTTTAAGTGTCCAATTATATCATCTTGATTATCATAACACTGAAAAACTGCAGGTCACATTTCCAGGTAGGTTTAAAAGATTGCTTTATCAACTGCATCCAGAACAAGAACTGCATTTCAATCCTCCTGAATTCCCATGGAATGCTAAGACATACAGCATGTAATGCTATTATATGATGAGTAACGACCTTAACCGTAGCTATAATTCTCCATTATATTTAATATATATATACATATATATATATAGGAAATATAACTATACTTACATACATACTTTTACATAATTTTAATATTAATGGCAGCTACATTTGAAGGCTATATACTGTAATACCAAATATGGCACACTATGTTTTTACCTCTCTCGAGGTAACAGGAAATTTTTTCAGGCTGAAGAGCGTTATATACTTGGTTTATACACAAAAGCTAAACAGGAAGTACCTCTAGCTTGGCAAGGAAACAGTTCAGTAGTTACGCGTCTCTCGAGTGGGTCCGTGCAGTTGGGAACACAGAACGTGGTCCGACGTCCTTTGGGTCCGAAGAACACTGATCTGTCACATACGATGTATCGTTGGGGGCGGGTTCAAACTCTGTGGGCGGAGCCTCTGTGGGAGGGTTCCTGACCTGAAAGCACTTCTCGCGATGAGCTTTCAGCATGTTGGAGAAGCGGAAGCGCTGGCCGCACGTCTCGCACGGGTACGGCTTCTCGCCTGTGTGTGTGCGCCGGTGCCGCTTCATGTTGGGACGGCTGGTGAAGCTCTTCCCGCAGATCTCACATATGTACGGCTTTTCACCTAGGACATGTGAACATGAAGCCTTAGTAAACATCTGCAGGTTGTGCAGCTCATGTATTAAGAGTGATGAAATACTGTTGTTGTTTTTTTTTTTTAATAAATGAGGACCATTTGGTGACAATTCCTCTATACTCGCATCCAATCCTTGAATCCTTTCAAGGATAGGAAGCAAAGAAGAGGTGGGAGGAAACTGGAGAACCCAAAGGAATCCGAAACATGCACAACTCCAGACAAACAGTAACCCAAGGTCAAGATTGAACCATGAACCCTGGATGTGTGAGGCAGCGACGTTATCCACTGCGTTTCAGTATAGTTTTTTGACCAGAAGTGATGCCGCTTTGCCGAAATGAGCAAGGACATCTCGTTTGGTAGTAGTTCTTCCGTTCTCGTGTCCTATCCTTGAATACTTTCCTCAGAAAGAGGAGCTAGGATACAAAGAATGGGATGCAAAGAAAGGGAACACAATTAAGGACCGGGCCACCAAGAGATCATTTGACCCCTCCGGTTTGCAAGTGCACCTTCAGGCATGTGTCTGTGAGGTGTGAAAGTACATCTGAGGGTCAGGATTGCATTGGGGACCACAGTGCCACCTGTGATTCAATAGTGGAACGTAAGTTGAGGCACATTTATTGTGTTTTTGGGTTAAATTTACCATTAATTGGATCAACACCAACTCTAACCCAGCTTTCTGCTTTTCGAGTAAAAACAGCCCTCATAGAAGAAACTCTCTTTGCGTAATGGAGTAAAAATATGAACTAGTAGAACAATGCAGAATCGTAAATCTGTGTTTAACCGTGTGTAAATGTTACCTGTGTGGGTCTTCATGTGTTCATCGAAGTACTGCTTCATGTTGAAGTCTTTGCCGCACCACTGACACATGAACTGCTTGTGGCCGATGTGGATGCTCATATGCGATCGCAGCTGGTACTTGTACTGGAAACGTTCATTGCAATTCTGCAAAACAGGCAGTCACAGATTAAACAGATGCTGTTCATCGAATGACTCATTGTGCAACACTAAACATCTACCTCACACGTGAAGGGTTTCTCTCCTGAATGCTGGAGGAAGTGGACTTTGAGAGACATGCTCCGTTTGAAAGACTTGCCACATGTCTCGCAGGTGAACGGCATTTCCTTCGTGTGAGCTGAAAACATGAGCAACTGTTCAGGAAGCTTTAAAACACAGTGGCTTTGGACTGCATCCATATTATTGTCAAAAGGCTGCTAACTCACCAACCATGTGCTTGCGAACATGAGCCATGGTAAAGAATTTCTTCCCGCATATCTCGCAAGTGAACTTCTTCTCAGCGTAGCCGTGGACGATTTTATTGTGCTCGTGTAGGGACCAAAGCTTCTTGAAGTCTTTGCCACAGGTAAGACACTGAGGAGAAACGCAGACAAAAACATAATAAGAGGACAAAAATAAACGACAGAACACATGGAGTGTTATATACAGTAACTTAAATCAGAATTTAGGAGAATTTTCTATTCATCCAAGTCTCGAGTAAAGCAATACTTGTGCTTTATTATCACCTCAGTAAGTCAGAACCTGTGTGTACCTTGATGTCGTTGTTACTTGAGCAGCGGTGTGTGTGTGTACCTGTATGTTCTTCTCACAGTCAGTCTGCTGATGCAGGAGCAGCTCACTGTCCAGAAGGAAGCGGGTGCCACACTTGTCACATCCCTGCATGTAGTTGTGTTCGACGTTGGCGTGCATCTCCATGTCCCAGCTGTTGGTAAAGACCTGCGGGCACCTCACGCACGGGAAGCTCCGCCTCTCCTCCAGTCTCGTGTCGTGTCCTAGCCCTTCCTCTTCTTCCTCCTTGTCTTGCACACCCCCACATCCGCCACGCCTTACCCTCATACTTGTTCTCATTGTAACTGTGGCCATGGCATCCACCGAGGATCTGGTTTGTCTGCGAGATCTCTGAGGCAGGAATTTGGGAACGCTGAAATCCAGATGCGCTGCTTCTCGTGCCTCGTCCTCGCTTGTCCCTCCGGGTACCTCGTCCTCGCTTTGCTCTCCGTCTTCCTCCGAGTTGCCGTTGTCCTTCTCTGCCTCAAAGCCAGTGGGTGCCGTAGAAGAGCAGCTTCCTTCCAGTCCTTTGGACACATTTAGGGTCTGGTTGTTGAGATTGAGCTCGACAATGATCTGCTTCCTGTTGAAGGAATCTTCCGAGTCTCTCGATACCTCCATATTACACTCCTCCTTGCCTGTCCCCAAATGCTGTCTTTCTCCAATGCGTGCAACATATGGGCTCCTTTCGCTCTTCGTGCCAAAGATCTTGGCGCTGGATGCGTCCTGTTCCTGCTTGATCTCCATTGAGAAGTTAGAGTCACTGACTCCTCCGTTTCCATTGCTGTTACTCCAGGTGTCCCGCTCAGGCTGCTCATCCCGTAGCGAGCCACGCGAGAGCAATTCGCGGCATGACGACGCCACGTCGGCCATCTGAAGCACGGTGGCGGCGCGCATCACATCGCGTGCATTTCCACTGTTCACAAGCAGCCTAGATGTGTAGATGAAGTCAAGGATCTGCACAAATCCCTGTGGTCGCAGAGCCTCCAGGGATAGCTCAACGCGCTGCAGCTCTTTACTGGAGGCAAAGAGCGAGTGGAAGAAGGGGCTGTAGGCAGCCAAGACGCCCTTGTGTGCCTGGAACGTGGCCTTGTGGCGCAGAAGCACGATGTCCACATCGCACAGGTCTGGCTGCAGCAACCGCTGCTCGTTCAGACGCTCCATCAGGAAAGTGCAGTGCAGGGCCATGTCCTCCACCACGGAGTACTCCCCTGATGGGTGCTCAGCGGTCTTCTCCACTATCAGCTACACGGAAACGAGACAAAACGTGAATAATGAGACAGGAAGAACTGTGACTATGCAAAATTCTACTTGTATACACAACTTACATATGACCAATAACCGGACACCTTTGCAATTTTACATGCAACAGTTATTTTAGTTAAATACACGATGAGTATTTTCTGCTAGTCTCATTTTTTTTCCACACACAATTTCATATCTAGGCCCCTCTTCCAACGTTTGAAGGTGAACTTTTACTGGAAAGCTGCAATTTATATGGCGGATAAGCAGTCCCTCCAGGATCCAGGATTTCGCAATTTTGCGATCGCAGAAAATCAAGTAAATGCCGCAATATTTGGAGGAGCTCGCAATTTTTCAAAGTTGCCACAGATTTTCCGCAGATTTGGGCCAAGACGCATCACGTGACATCATCACAACACGCATTCAGCCAAAGCCCTCTTCGATTCACGTGCATCAAACATGAGTACAGTTAAAAGGTCTCATTACCAACAAACATCGCTGTGAAAGACCGTGCAAAACAATTTCATGCAATTGCAATTTTGCCAACACAAGTAGTTTTCCACAAAAAAAAAAAAAACCCCACAAAAAAACTCTGCAAGTTGCATCGCAAATTTTGATAAAAGCGGCAGCAAAATCAAGCGTTTTTGGCCCCAACAATAAATTTAAAAAAAGCTCAGCAAAATCCTGTATGGTCATATAATATAATTCTACTCTATACTTAAATAGCATAACGATGTTATCTGAAGCAAGCATATAAATATTCACACGTGAATTTGCGAAAAAGATTCCACTACACGTAAATGTACTGCAATGCAAAACTAAATCAGCAAACAAATGGACATCAAGGATGCCACTGCTGATTAAATAATGCCTTTCTGAAATCCCCAGCTCAGCCAAAAAACAACCTTTTATTCACAAATCCAGTTGACATCAATCCTATACTTCAAATCTAAATCTACTTCTGTCTCAAAAGCTCCCATAATTCAACACCGGTATAAGGAACACATCTTGCACCCTGAACTATTCACTGTTCTGTTGGTAACGCAGTACTTTGCAAACGTATTCGAGAATACTGATGATGAAAAGACGCAAAAAATCATGACTCTAATGTTTCTTTCTTCGATGAGACACAGCTCCTCTAGAACAACAGCAAAATGGCTTCTGCTACAGGTCTGTCTCACGTTATGACCCCAGGACGCTCGCACTGCTGACGCTACAATGCTAGTGCAAGCTTTCTGAACTGACACCGACATCAGATACCTTCTGAGCAGATATTTTATTATTTACTCATTTAAAGCTGCCTGAATGCAAGAACTTTGATAAATATTACACATGGTGTTCTGACTTAAAAATCGCTGACTCCTTCTTTAAAATATATCGAGTGCATCCAGGAGGAAGAATGTTAACTTGCTTTTTTTCTTCCGATCCATTAGTGCTTTCACAAATGACCCATGTTGAGAGTGGTGTGTGAGCTAAGGCATTTTATCCACTCTCCTCTCTACCACTGAAGCTAAACTCACAAGCATTAAAAAGTGGCAGTTTGTAATTTTAGAGGTCACTGCTCGTTGCTACCGTCTCCTAGTAGGCTGCCTTTTAGGAGAAAATTTTACCTTTTATAACTGAAAATTACAAGAGCAGACCATCAGAGTTACATTAGCAAACTACTCAGATTCATTTTAAAATGTATTTAATAATAATAATATTCCTTCTGCGTTTTTAAAAAAAATTTTTTTATACAAAATGTTACGCTTTGTGCGCAAGCGTAGTATTTTGGACAGAATTATGTTGCTGTCAGAACGTTATGGCCGATTTCCTTTTCTAACAGGCTTAAAGAAAATATGTTCTGAACAGTTTTAAGGGGGTGGTCACACTCCCATTCATACGCGTGTGAATGCTGCAGACCGTAAGTGCAAGCTCATGCGAAGACGTTTCGTGTTTCGCTGCGCTCCATAGTTCAAGTTTGGTGAACTGTGACCTGCGAATTTGCCGACGTGTGACCAACAGAAGATCGACACGTCACGGCGTGACGTCTTCAGATAATCCAAGATGGAGGGAGCACTGATTATAGCGGTGTCACACCATCCCGTTTTATACAACACAGCTTTAAAAGAATATAAAATCAACATCAAAAGAGAAGCTGCCTGGATTGCAGTGTCGCTGCAAACAGGGACATCCGTCCATCCATTTTCTGTACCGCTTATCCTACACAGGGTCACGCGGGAGTCGGGAGCCTACCCCTGGGGAATTGGGGAACGAGGCAGGGGGACACCCTGGATGGGGTACCAACCCATCGTAGGGCACAATCGCACGCACACACTTTGGAAATGCCAATCAGCCTACAACGCATGTCTTTGGACTGGGGGAGGAAACCGGAGTACTTGGAGGAAACCCCCAAAGCACGGGGAGGACATGCAAACTCTGCGCACGCAGGGCGGAGGCGGGAATCGAACCACCAATCCTGGAGGTGAGAGGCAAACATGCTAACCACTACACATTTATATGTTAACATTGAAACAAATATTAATACCAGTGCAAGCACGTCGGAATCCATGATATGTGGGTAAAAATCCCAACGCCTTTGCATGAGATGTCATATCCGGTTGCCGCCCGTATATTTGCAGCGGTCTCTGAAGAAATTTCACATGCTGAAAGTCTAGTGTGACGACCCCCCCCCCACCACCCCCAACTACTATGGGGGCGGAGCCAATTTCCGGGCCGATAAAATGTAAATAGAGGCGTGATTCTGATTCGAAGAATCTATGCAGAATTAATGCAGGGAGATATTATGAATCACAGCGTTCCTCGAGCATCTTTAGAAATGACACCACTATCACAGTTCTAGAGACACTTTAAGGATTACAAGGTGCACCTTTAAGGAAAGATAGGAATGAATGCAGGTTCGGAACCCTCTGTCCTGCACGAGTGCTTTCTCTGTTCCAACACACTTAGTCGGTTCAACTCAATTAGACTGAATCAGGTGCAGGGAAATCACTCAAACGTGCAGGACAGGGAGTAAACAATGCTGAGTCCTGTTTACAAACACACACATATAGGCAGATCTAAGAAGAAAAGTGAGGCACAAATACGTCATGCACTTGAAAGCTTTGGAGATGATCGACTAGGAGAAATCCTAAGAGTGTGCTATGAGCTGGTCAGGCCTAGAGTCACAAACATCAAGAAAGGTGTAAAGCGTTTGCAAAGGCCTGAGGTGTGAGAGCGATCCGGAACAGAAGATCAGACCATTATAATCCGCTGCTCTTTGGTGCAAACCAGCTCCGATTCTCCTCCCCGGGATGCGCGCTGTCCCTCTCCATGAAAGAACCGAGTTCCGCTTCACATCTGCGCGGCGTCCTTTGCATTCACACGGCTGCCCTTTTCCTCGCCATGTTCGCGTGCGGAATGAGAGACGTGGTGATTGGAGCTCGGAAATCATATGGGGCGCTCCGGTCCGGTGCAGTTAAAGCGACAGCGGTGCGATTTCCCTCCGCGCGCGCATTTTCGTCTTCTTTATTTTTTATTCCTACCCCATAATTTAGGCTACAAGTCAAAATCGTAGATGCGCTGTTTGCCTATTTGGAGCGCCAAAGTGCGACCCGTGGCTGTGTTGAATTTTCGCATATCATTATAATAAGGCAGTGCGCAAAAAAGAAAAAGTTTGTGAAAGCGCAGAAAAATGGCATCTCTCTCTCTCTCTCTCTCTCTCTCTCTCTCGCTCTCCCCCTCTCGCTCTTGCTCTTTCTCTCTCTCTCTCTCTCTCTCTCTCTCTCTCTCTCTCTCTCTCTCTCTCTCTCTCTTGCGTGCGCGCGCGCGCTCTCTCTCGCGCACACCCCGAGCTCCACCGCCGTTCACGCGTGCGCGCGACTGCCGGGTTCAGCGAGTTCGTGGCAGAGTTGAACGGGTTCAACACAACCGAGTGAACCAAGCGCGGTCATTTCACACACACACACACACACACGCACGCACGCACGCACACACACACACACACACACACACAGAGCACAGAGAGAGCACAGCACTGGCCACACGGGGGCGCGAGAACACCGCAAACACCACTGTTGCCTAAAAAAAAAAAACAGACAGAAAGCAAAAGCGCACGAGGTTAAGAGTCAGTCTCGCAAGGAATTAAATGATTATTAAGTTTCACAAATCCTCTTACATCATGTGCTTAATTTCACCCCACTGGAGATATTTTGCTCCGCCATATTTTGTGATGTGTTTTCTTTATTTGGAGAAAAATAGGTACATGAGACTTTTTCAGACCTTCTGGGAACCTTTTATTTTCCAAGAACGTTGCTCTTGACGTTGCATATAACCTCTGTTTTCTTCTCTTCATGGTTTTACCTGGAGGCCAAGTGAGCAGACGGTAAAACGTTTAAACCGACTGTATTACCCGTGAATGACGCAACAACAACGTCGGGTGTGAAGTCACTGATGACCGGTGGGTGATGTGGCGCCGTGGCTTAGTTGGTTAAAGCGCCTGTCTAGTAAACAGGAGATCCTGGGTTCGAATCCCAGCGGTGCCTCTGTCAGGGGTAAAAGAAACCCCTCGGGATGGCTCGTTTTCGATAGCTGAAAATTGATGTTTCATGAACTAGCAGAGAATAACAGTTACAAACAGTAGGGGGCTGTAAAGATCTGCCTTAAATGATGTCGAGGCAACAATCATCAATATAGGGTTAATCATTATATAACAATTTAGACAATCATATGTTTAAACATTTTACAGATGATTTGCCCATAACTCTGATATTGTTAAAATAGTCCTCTGCATTGTTTGAATATTAACAGTAGGCCTACCACAGATTCTGAACAAAGTTGGTCACATATCAATCAAAGATGTCTAAATGAAATGTTTTCACATCGTATCATATGATAGCAGATTCAGTGGTATCGTCAAACCTTGAATCGTTGCCATCAAAATCGAAATTGTATCGTATTTGTGTGGATGTCTGAGGTTTACACGCCTGACAGACAGATAATCAAACAGATAGCTAGCTACAAAGATAGGTAGATAGATAGATAGACTGGCAGGTACTGGGAGTAATTTTAGAGGAATAGCATGGCATTTTCTTTGTATAATAATCGTGTACAAAGATAGAATGGTGATAGAATTAAGTTTAGGATAACACAATATGCTGCTACACTTCTACACTGCCTGGCCAAAAAAAAAAAAGGTCACTGTTTGGATTTAAATAAGCAAATATCTAAAAGCCTATGAATGGATCATCATTGCAGTGATTAATATGTTTCAGCTGGCAACAATTCTTTTAACCCTAACTGATGCAGTGTGTAGCTTCTCATTTCTTAAACAACCGTGTTGGAAGACGTATCCTGCGGTCGTGGAAAAGGTGTTACTGTGTATCAGAAGGGGAAAATTATTGGCCTGCATCAAGCAAAGAAAACAACCAAGGAGGTCGCTGAAATCCCTGGAATTGGGTTAAGAACTATCTAACGCATTATTAAAACCTGGAAGGAGACTGGAGCACTGTCGACTGTCAACTTGAGGAAGAAATGCGGTTGGTAAAATGAATGTTCAAGATCTTGAATGAGCGTGATTGGAGATCTTTAAAAGTCTTGGTGAAGTCACGTCATCATACAAAATCGACAGTAGAACTCACGGCTATGTTTAATAGTGAAAGTAAGAGCGATGAGAACTTACAGGATTGGGACTAAACAGCTGTGTGGCCTAATCAGCGTGAGGCTGATCAGAAAAAAAGCGACTTCAATTTGCTAGGGAGCATAAAGATTGGACTGTGGAGCAATGGAAAAAGGTCATGTGGTCTGATGTGAGTCCAGATTTACTCTATTCCAAAGCGATGAGTGTATCAGGGTAAGAAGGGAAGCACATGAAGCAATGTACCCATCATGCATAGAGCCTACTGTATAAGCCTCTGGAGGAAGTGTTATGATCTGGGGTTGCTTCAGTTGGTCAGGTCTCGGCTCAACAACGTTATGCAGCGATAAAATGAAGTCAGCTGAGTGAGTACCTGAATGTACTGAATGATCAGGTTACCCCATCGATGGATTTTTTTTCCTTCTCTGATGGCACAGGCATATTCCAGGGTGACAATACCAAGATTCATCGGGCTCAGATTGTGAAAGACTTCAGGTTCAGGGAGCATGAGGAATCATTTTCACACGCGAATTGGCCACCACAGAGTCATAACCTTAACCCCATGGAAAGTCTTTGGGATGTGCCGGTGAAGACTTTACAGAGTGGTTCGACTCTCCCGTCCTCAATACAAGATCTCGGCGCAAAATTAATGCAACTCTGGATGGAAATAACTGTTGTCACGTTGCACAAGGCTGTCGAAACAGTGCCACAATGAATGCACGCTGTAATCAAAGCTAAAGGTGGTGCAATGAAATTTTGGAGTGTGTATTATATAATATAGTAATAATTACTCACTATATGTCAAAATGTAGGTGACTTCCCCATAAGGATGCAAAGTAAAAACAATGTTATGGATAGATAGATAGATAGATAGATAGATAGATAGATAGATAATCACTTTATTCATCCTATTACAGCAGCACAGAGTTAGAAGTATACTAAAATTCTTTATAAAAATACTTTTTAAAACTTTTTTTTTCATTTCCTGTTTGCACAAAAAGTAATCACGGCAATAGAGTAAGCTGCATAACAGAAGCTTATAGACGGATTTTTTTTTTTTTTTTTTGCAAAATTGGTATCCCATGTGGCAGGTTAGCGTGAAATCTCCACTGATTCCATTGTTTAATTCTGCAATATGTCACCGCGCCTTGGAGACAGCAGCTAATTATTTTGTATTATGTCCTTCAGGGAACGCATTTTAGCCAAACCGCAAACAGTGAGTCAGTTGTGCAAATAAATAAATCCAAAATAAGCCGAGTGTTTGGCTACAAGTTAACGAATAACATTAGTCAGGTTTGGCTCTTTTTCATGGCTCCATTTTTTAATAAAATCCTTGCAGATCTCGGAGGTATATATGCCTATACCACTGCCCTCACTGTCCTGAGGAATTCTTGATTTTGATTGGGGTTGATTAATTTTCTATAACAGCAGCTCTGACAGTAGTTCCGGCTGCAAGGCAAATCACAGATTCATATTAATGTGCTTGTTTCTATAGAAACAATACATTCACACGGACTTGTATGGTGGACGCGCTAAGCGTAATAATAAAAATATGCACAATTGTTTATTATTCAACAAAGAAAGCATCCAATAATTGATATGGTGAAGTTTTTTTTTGGTAAAGAAATGGTTATTTAACGTTTATGGAAGGAGTCTCCAGTGTCGGTGCTTTGTAGCTGTACGTTTTCCACCACAGGAAAGTCTTTAAGACTTTAAGTGCTGACTATGAGATTCGGGTTAGCTGGCCTAGGACCGGTGTGTGCTGATGGATCATCCAGTTTATAAAAACAACGGGATGTTCAGGATTCAATATCAAATTAGAAATCAAGTCCGAGTGCTCAGTCTGGCTCCGGCGTCTAGTGGGGTCGAGCGCTGCAGGTCGGAAAGCGCCGGACCGGATGAATGTCGCTGAAAGTATGGTGGATATGGGAATAATTTAACAAGGGATTTAGCGGATAAATAACAAAGATGGTATCTCTGTCATAAACTCACCACTGGGGTCGATTTCATTCCTGTTCGCTGTGTTCATGTCTACGAGAACTGACTGCCATCATTACACGCAAGACATGAAGTCGAATATTTTTTCATCTCTCGTGAATATTCAGCAGACGTGAGTGAGAAATATTTGCAAAACAATTTAATTGACTAATCTCAGCATGACATCATGTGCACAAATAGGTGTTCTCTTTTACACATGTATTAGGAGCATGCATGTGAATTCATGAGAATTGTACCAATCCACAGAAAATATGATCCTGATCAGTCACAGACACTCTGGTCCCAAAAATGAGAAACTATGTTTACAAATATAAAAAAATATGAGTATTCTGAACTAATATAGCACAATAATACACTTTATATACAATAAAAATCTTACAAAATTACAACGCCAACATTTACAGAGAGATCTATAAAATAACAATACAGGCACAGAACACCCCAAATATATACATATATACTGTACATACATGATAAATACACCGGAATTAAAATGAAACATTCTTTATGACTGTCAGTGGAACAGACCAGAGGTCTGCAATTAAAATGAAAAAAGGAAGGATAGCACAACAAACCAATAGCAAAAGCAGACAAGAAGACAGATTGTTCATGCTGGTCACATCCAAATAATAATGAGAGCAAAAAAAAAGAAAAAGAAAAGAAAGAAAACAGGCCTAATACACACCTCTGAGGTCACCTTATGATAATTAGGGGTTTGAAACGTGACAATTTAATCCAACTAGAGCAGGCTAATGAGGTCCAGATGAAGGGAGATGGCTGCACTAAATGTCAGCCCTCACATCACTGATCCAAACCTGGCATGTGTGTGTGTGTGTGTGGATGAAAGAGTTGGGGATGATTCAGGATTTGGACAGGACATACTCCATACTCAAGTACTTCACAGAGTGCAATCTTCTGTCTCTGTTCTTCACTCGCAGGCTGGACATGATGATTAAAATATTTGCATGTCAGAAAGGTTCCTGATAATGACATGTCCCGAAACCATAAATGGGAAAACATGTCCTTTCCCCCCAGTCTCCCTCGCTAGGGCTAGCTACTAGAATGACTAAGAACATCAGCATTCACATCATGGACACACTAGACCACATGCCTATTTAACACCGACCATCTAAACTCCACAGCATTCCACTGCCATGCCGTTCACATTGTGATGATGGAAACCAGTTCAGCATTGAGTTCGACCCAGGAGTGTGGGAGAGGTCTGGATTGTTGGATATTAGGCCATTCCGTCATCTCAAATGGTGGAGAAGTCGTCCATGCAGCCTGAGATGTGGTGCGTGGTGGGGCTGCACTTGGTCAGCATGGTGATCTGGGTGTTGGAGGTGCTGCCGTTGCTGGCCAGAGAAGGCTGGTGGTATTTTGTGTTGGTGCCCAGAAACCTCTCCATGTGCCACCTCCGCCACTTCCGCTTGATTTCAGACTGCACCTGGAGCACAATTAGAGGGAATTAAAAAATCAATTTTACGAGCTTAACAATATCTTGACTGGGAAAATTAGCAAAAGATGTTTAAATATAACCACCCAAGGTGATCATGTGCAGTTTGGGAAATCACTTAGGCCAATATTCACAAGGACGCTTTGATGTCCATCAGGAAATGCACGATTTGTTTGTTGTAGGTGGTTTTCTGGGAGGAGATTGATGGGTTTTCCCATTTCGAATAGGAATCATGTCAATGGGAAGCTCATTCAAACATGGATGCTTGGCCCCCCGATTGTTGATTGGCTGACAGAGTATGTTACGCCAAAAGTTCAACTGGACATAAGAGCATAATTTCAACGCATTGTCATTCTTTGGTTTTTGTTATAATTGTTATGTAATTAACCATAATTTTCAGTATGTTATGTACGTTACTGTAGTTCAAAATATATCCAGCTGGTGGCGATGATGTATTAATAGTGCATACCGGGTAAAAATGGTGAATAAAGTAAAGACTAGCGAGATCTATTGCCTGGATGTTCTGCGAGTTACAGTTTCCTTACACTATCTTTGAGATTATATGATTCAAACAGCGTTTAAAATTACGAATGGCACCTTTAATTCGTTTTACTCTTTAATAACCCCCTGACGACTGGTTAGTTAAACATTTGATTAAAATGAGAAATAATGTTTGTATTACCTCTCCGTTTAGGAAACAGTACAGGATGGCAACACAGAAGCCCTGAGGGAGGAAAAACAGTAAATAAATGATGAGAATAGCCCTGGATTCTTAAGATAAATTTCTTTATTGTCAACGAAATTTCATTTAGCAGCAATCCAACCAATGTGAGATTACAGACTGATAATACAATGTACAATTTAATACAAACTGAAAAGGATGAGGTGCTGAAAAGTATGTACTTATGTTTTTAAAACAAAATGTAAAATATGTGAAATGTATATGCAGTACTTGTACAACTGTAGTTCGAGCAGGTTTCATGTCCAGGCTATTCGTTATTCATTTGTATTTGCCCAACCAGCGAAAGAAAATAAACTCCTTATTGCTAAAAATGCTACAGTATTTATGTGCAATATTGTGCAATTCCTCATAGGAACAGTAGCAGCTAATAAGACAGTCCTACTGAGTCCACACTGAAACACATGTAATGTCTGTGTGTTCTCTATGTTCTCCCTACAGCCCCAAAACTAACAGTTGGATCGGCGATGTTCCATAACCTTTCATAATGCTTTGGGGAATTCTACTTATTCCAGCCACTCTAACAGATTCGATATAACTATATTTACTACTAAGGACATGGTCATATTTCACTCTCTACATACTTTATTAGACTCTGGAGAAAGAGAGATGGGTTAGGGATGGTGCTCCTTTCCCCTGACAGCCATTTTTGGCTGAAAAACAAACAAGTCTGGTTAACAGGAGGGGGAATGCAGATCCCAGGACGTATTCATCACTGCTGCTGCCACTTTATGGATTTTCCTGGCATTTCAGGAATCCGAACCAAATAAACAACAATGAGAGAGAAATAAAGACATTGTGTGTGTATGTGTGTGTGTTAGAGAGAGAGAGAAAGTTCTACTGCATACCTGAAAAGAGCCCAAGATAAGGTCAACCACCAGCCGCATGTAAGACCTTACTTGATGAGGCATGAAGGCAAAGATGATGTAGTTTATTCCAAACAGAGGAATCAAAAGCAAAGTCGATTTCGCCAGCCTCCTGCAAAATTAGAGCGTAACAAGCATGGGACATTTGCTCCAGTAATCATAAAAGATAATACACAGAGTCAGCAACTAAAGTTACCTAAATATTTACGTGAGGAAAGTTCCTTGTATTCAGAGTTGGATTACACACGTGTTTAAGTCATTTCCTGGTTTCTTGCGTAGACGTATCCAAGACAGGGTTTTCATTAGCATATAAACCACTGCCTTAAAACACAAGCACTTGCATTTAAGCGAAGAAATAAATCACGGAAAGTAAATGCAGACCGAAGAAACAGGTCACGCCCTTTTTCTTTGCTGTCAAATGTAATGTAAATGTCACGTCATGTTAATCACTACGAATTTGGTTTAATTTAACAACATGGCTTCCGCACTCCTTATTCAGCATCTTATAAAATAGCACTTGATCCAGCAAATCCTATTATTTTACGTTTTATTATTTTATATTTTGAATATACAGTTAATTACGTGCACAACTTACAATAATGTAGCCATGAGACACTAAATCAAGGTCATGAAATTATAGTGTGTGTGTGTGTGTGTGTGTGTGTGGGATGTAGCCTATTCTATAATGCTTTTAATTCGCAATAAATAAAATATGCCTCGATACGTTAAGAAAACTTACTGCTTTGAAGAATAAGCTGACCAAGCACTCATACGCTCACAGCTCACTTGAACTGTCGATCATGATTTTAACAATAAATATTTCGGTCTCAAAGTAAGCAATGTCTCTAATTAAGATGCTTCTCCTCTAATGTTGTCCATGTGAAAAAAAAAAAAAAGTTTACAGGGAGGATACTATTAATTAATTAATGAATAATGTCATATTTATGTATTTAATATCAGCCTCGAATAGCATTCTATAAATTTCTTTCTAATAATTTCTATCTTTACTTCCCAAAACATAAACTTCAGCGTGACATATTGTGGTAACAATAAACTGTCAGACAGTGGGCTGGACTTAATACTGCACCTCGCTCGAGCCGATATCACACAAGAAAAAAGTTCAAGGTCAGACTTATGAGACATAACTCTGTTTTACTCAAATTCCACTGCATCTTTGTATAGCGCTGTAATCTGTAGTTATGTCTGAGGTCTTAATACCAATGTGTGCATTTTTTCCACATTGAATCCTCACTACAAACAAAATCAATGTAATGACGACACAATTCAACGAGAATAAACATGCTGTTTACAAACCCTGTGATGATAAACCTTCTCTGATTTACGTCATGCACTACAAACTCACGAGTATTGGTTCGATTCGTTTCTGCCGATGTCCCTGCAGTTGATTTTCTGACGAAGGATCCGGATGATGCATATGAAGAGGATGAAGTTAAACTGCAAATATGGACATTCACCGATTATGACACATCTTCAGCTACGATTCCAGGCTATAGTAAAAGACTAAGCAACTCACCAGGATTATTAGCAAAATGGGGGTTTTTATAATCCACCACAGGTCGTCATCAATAAAATCCCAACATCTGTAAAGGAAACAAGACAGTGCCATTTTTGTTCGATATATTACGATTTCTCATTCTGACCTTCTTTTGGTTCAAACAGAATGAATGCACTGGTTTAATGGTGCTTGGTTTAAATTTGAAAATTTGAAAATTGAAACGCATCAATTTTTTCCCCCCAAAGTACCTCGAATGGAAGACATTTTGTGATGTCTGAACTCTTTAGTTTTGCTAACATGGCTTACAGCTGGTCTAATTCATCACACACTTGGCTTGAAAAAATTATAGCTTGAAAAACGCAGCTTGGCTCAAAAATACCAGCTAGAAAGAAACCGCTTTAAAAAGAAATAATACATTAAAAATATGTAAATTAATTACATTCAAATAAAATAACAAAAATGATTTAAAAATACTAATGAATTGCCTGATTGAACTGACTGATTAAATAAAAGAAACAAACTAATTAATTAATTAATAATATAACATTAAAAAAAATAAATATACAAATGACTCTGGAACTATATTATCACTCAGATGACTTATACAAAGTTACCTCTTGTACACTCTCAGAAAAAGGGTACTAAACTGTACTATTCCTTGTCGCTGATGTGGTAGCCTCAAGCATACACGTGTACCATTAGTACATATCTTCTACAAAGCTACATGTCATGTACAAAATGGAAGGTTTGTGGCTTTTAGTATGAATATGTTCGCCTTAAGGTTATCTATAAGCTAGTGCTCTGCAAAACAATGACAAAACCCGCATTTAAAAGATATATGCGTTCAAACGTGACAGTCTCTTTCTACCGCCAATGCGGATCAACAGTTCTGATGACATCATTCCGCACTTCGGCTTCTCGTCAGATTTTCTGTCCAATCAAATGCTCTCTAGGATCTGAAGTGTCCCGCCCCCAACGCTATAAAAATCACCTCGCCGAAGTTGCCGTTGAAAGGTACACAGTAAAGTTAAAAGAAGGAACGTTACTGAATGCGCTGTGGAAGGATGTGATTAAGCTGGTTTTAGCTCAGAGACATCATTTTGTCAGAAACCACATAAGAAAGTCTGATGAGTAAGTTTGAGGGGAATGTGTGATGATTTTTTGCACAGTGCTAAACTGGTGCTTACAAGCAGCCATCACTTATTAGCTATCTATCTTGGCTGATCCACTGCATTTAGAGAATGAGAAAATGTGTGTAATTTAGGGTTTTTTTTGCCAAACACTCCGTTCACTTCCAGGCAGCATGATTCATAAACTGAAACCTGGATCTGAGTTTCGCTGCTGAGCCGCACTGAACATTATGTCTACCAGATTTACTGAGGGCAGTTAATCCTGTTTTCGATATATTTCCGAGGCTGTTTTACGAGAAGAAAACGGCTGGCTTGTATTTCTGCTGGTCCAGGTGGAACTACTATGTCTGTGCAACGTTAATAGATGCTAAGTATCTGTCTCTGTTTACTCTGAAGAGTATAGCACTGCTGTGATCGTTACAAATAATGACAGGCTATATATATCCAGATATATTCACGCGCACACACACACACACACACACACACACACACACACACACACACACACACAGATGTAATAATAAGTGTCTGAGTAATTAAGGTTTTGTGCTGTAACACAGGAGTGCTTGAGAGCCACTGATCGAAGCTTATAAAAGAATAAAAGAATTTGCTAAATGTATGAATACTTTATTTATTATTATTAATATTATTACTACTATTATTATTATTATTATTACTATTATTATTATTTGTATAATAATAATAATTATTATTATACAAATATAATACTTTGTACTGTCATACATAAAGTACAAAGTGCTTCACATGGAAATTAAAACGAATAAAAACAATTAGAGACAGAATATGAGCAACAATAATCCATGTATCAGCATGATATTCAACATTGTTAAATATTATTTCCATTGCCTTTTAGCACAGAATGCAAGCAGTACCATTAAAATGTTGCGCTGGCGCTACCAGCGCCATGTTTTTACCAAACTGACAATTTTGTACTAAACGGTTTTATGTAATGCAGGGGTGCTCAAACTTATGATCACAGCACAGATTTAATTTGAAGAACAACAAGGCAAATGTGTACCAGATATGTACTATTTATTCAAGCCATTAGAGCTTTTTATTCCTGAACTTTCCACTCAGATGTGGCACTTCCTGGTTTTAGTAAAACTGTAGTTAGATTAAAGTTAACATTATGTATATTTGCGTTTTTAGTTATAGTTTTTAGATTAACACCTGTCATTTCAAGTGACCATTTATTAGCCTTACTAAAAAGTAAACCATAACGATATCGATGCTAGTCGTCCGTAATCTCTACCGGCGTCTTGTGATTTACAAAAAAAAAAACCCAAAACAATACACTCAGGGATACTGGACATCAATCACGGACCCTACGCTATGAACCATGGACGTAATGATGCCATTAATTGCAAAAAAGTTTTTTTTAATTAACCTGCTATCAAAAAACCTGAGTATTTACCATGTTCCAAAACACAAACTTACACTCGGTTATATTTACGGCATTTTTTAGAATAACAAAGTGCTAATTTTATCACTTAAAGTACTAACAAAGTGTAGTTACAATGTCTTAAATACTGAAACGTACACACTTAATCACACACATAATCTTTTCCTCACTATTATAAATAATTGAATAAGACTCATAAAAATATATTGAGCCACATACTACACAATTAACATTGATCGAGGTAACATTTTTTTAATTTGCTATTATTTATGCTTCATTTTCTACTGCTGCATCCGTGAGAAGGATCAAGCTAAGAATTGTAGCTGGTGCACATGATGTTCTTGAATATCGGCTCTGCCTGAGTGTGCATACGATTGTTAGAGACGCTGTTATATCATTGTGCAAGGCTCTTAATCTTTAACTGGATTAAATTCTGACTCATTTGTATGCAGCTTTGAATAAAAAAGGGTTTGCGAGCTGAATAAATACAAATGCACGCTCTGCTCTATAAATAAACAGCTCTGACCTTAGAGATGACACATCATCTATTTCCAGTATAAAAGCAAAGCATTACAATTACATCACTAATGCTGAATTTTCTCTCGTCGGCTGTGTATATGTGTTTATAAATTACGTATATACAGTATTAATGTGTAATTTGGACATTTAGCTTGCTATAAAGTTCAACCGAAGCGTTGTAGGTGATGCTGCCTTCCTCCAACTCATAAACACAGCCTTACAGACCACATAGCTTTGGATTTGAAGAAATGTGTTTTGACGCGACATTTCTTTTGTGTACACCAAACCCTGATAGTGTAGCGGCTCCGGGGTTGAGCAAGCTTCTCCTGACGCATCTGCACGCAACCGTCTTCAAGAATAAATGTTTGTGTACATTAAACAAATCTGTGTGTGGTTTTTAAATGGCTCTGGGAAGGAAGAAAAAATAAAAAATAAAAAAAGACAAGCACTAAAGGAGCACTTACCCGACATCATACAAGTAGGCTTTAGTAATGCTCCATATGGTGATGAAGAGAGCTGGGACTCCTGTTAGAAAGAAACACACACATGGGCTGGGTGAAAAAGCTGACAACAAAAAGTTGTTGGTCATTCAGTCATCATTTTAATTTTCTAAGCACAACTTAACAGGGCAGCTGGTTTCCAAAAAATATTTCAGTTGATAAATTTTTATTTGAAGGTGTTTCGGGCTAGGGAGTGGAGATAACTGGACTGCATATTAATCTTCAAAATATTTCTCCAAAATATCTGAAGGGTTTATCAGATCTACTGCACGCTGCTTTTTAAACGCTGTTTGTGTGTGTGTGTGTGTGTGTGTGTGTGTGTGTGTGTGTGTGTGTGTGATTCACACCGGTGATATCATGAAACTGTTATGACACTGCGATCCAGAGGTATGAATCGGTGTACGTTGTTTTTCTCACAGGACCAACTGAGTCCTTGATGCTTTAAGTGCTGGTCAGTCTGCTGGAGCGCTCACCGAGATCTCAAATGTCAGGTTAATCTCTTTTCCCCCACTTTGCACAAGTTGTTTTGATTTACGCAATTTAAAAGTCAGATCAGACGCAGTTTAAAAGTCAGATCAGACGCAGTTTAAAAGTCAGATCACTGAGACCAAGACTCAAGGCCATTTGATATCGCATTGTGTCATTTTGGAAACGTAGTACTCGACTGTACAGCACTGATCAGCCTAGCACTCCAGATATTACTCGTATTCATGTTGGGCTATTTATCATATTCTACGTTGCTTATTAGTGGTCTGGTGCTGGTCAGAAGGTGCTGATTCATTTTTCTATAACAGTAGCGCAGCTGTAAATCACAGCTTTATATTAACGTTCTACATTTACATTTACGGCATTTGGCAGACGCCCTTATCCAGAGCGGCTTACATTCTCATTTACACGTTTGAGAAGTTGAGGATTAAGGGCCTTGCGCAAGGTCGGGGCTTTGAACTCACGACCTTCCGGTCAGACATCCAACGTCTTAACTGAGCTACCACTGCCTGTCCTAATACGTTTTTGTTTCTATAGAAGCAACTAACATAGGAACAACTACCAGCTTTCTGTAAGGAGATATTTATTTAACATTTATGGAAGGAGTCTCCAGTGTCTTTGTAACACTCAGAGATAAAGCCTTTTAGTAACTTTTAGTTTTCCACCAAGACTTCAGGACAGAAAAGGTAGGCTTTGCGGTTTGAGTAACAAGCTGCATGGTTTTGTTTTATTACCTTCAAGAGAAAGTAAGGGAAAGAAAGTACATGCTACAATGGAAGTAATAATAGAAATAACTAAGCTGTTTCGCAGACACTGCAAAAGAATTAAATGTAACTATAAACAGACAAAAAGTATGTGTCGTGCTTTAATGACTAAATAATTGCTGTATTATCAGAGGAATAAAACACTTCAGAATGTGCTGTTATAGGAAAATAATCAACTTCAGGTTTACGTTTGGCCACACCCCACTACCCCATGGTTGATTTTTTTCCCTATAACAGCACAACTGGATGACATAAGTTCCATGACACAGTACTAAACTACTGAACTCTAGTTAATAAAAATACAATTTATCTTCCTAATAAAACTCTGTTTATGGTTAGCGTGCTATAATCTGATTCTGACTTCTAGCTGAACTTCCAAAAGTTCTACAACTACATCAAACCAGCTACGTCGTAACCGTGCTGTTGATTACGGACATCACAACAACCGTAAATCTGAGCTCGCTCACTCACCCCAGCCAATCAGGATGTACCACCAGAAGTACTTCTTGTGGGAGAAGAAGGAGATGGCGAGGAGTGCGTGTAAGTAGAGGCCCTCCACCAGCAGCCAAAAGAAGCTGGCCATGACGCCGTACTGGAAGAAAACCATCGCAGCCTTGCATCCTACCTGTAATAAATAAAGCCCATGTTTACTATCGTTCAACTACGTGTGTATATAGAGCATCACATTTCTGCGACATGTTTATATAAAGAGGACGCTTTGCTTTACAGCTACGTTAACATCAGGGAAGGAAGTGTTGTGTAACAACAGTAAAAAATAGGATCTTAGGGGGAAGTGAGAGTCATTCATCAGATAAAAATCAGTGTCAGAGTTGTTAAGACTGGGGATCAATGGTGTGACGATATATTGTGATAAGGAAATCGGAAATATTGAGATACTGACATTACAAAAAAGCCGGACACACTTCGAACATGTTACAAGAGTAAAAACGGACAGAGAAAAACGCATTTCTACACAGTGTTAATAATCAAATAATTAACACTTGTACTGTATATCTAAATAAATGGTTTGGAAAAATTTGCAAATTACGCCAAATGTAGTCGATCAGCTAAGACAAGTTCGTTTTCTAAAGGCAGTCCCTCCAGGATTCTGCGATCGCAGACATTAACGCAAAATCAAGCATCTCCGCAGTGTTCGGAGGAGCTTGCAATTTTTCAAAATTGCAGCAGATTTTCCACAGATTTGGGCCAAGACACGTCATGTGACGTCATCAGGACGCGCATTCAGCCAAAACGCTCTTCGAGTCATGCGCGTCGAACATGAGTACAACTAAAAGGTCTCATTTACCAACAAACATCACTGCGAAAGACCGTGCAAAACAATTTCGGGCAATTGCGATTTCGCCAATTCAAGTAGGTTTCTGCGAAAAAACTATTTTTGGCCGCAACAATCACAAAAAAAAAAAAAAAAAAAAAAAAAAAACCTCAGCGAAAATCCTGTACGGACTGTAAAGGATACTTTTGCACTAGAATTACGAGCCTAAGAGTGCTTTCACACTTTTATTTTCTGAAAAGCGGCTCATGTGATACGCACACTGTAACCATAACAACGCTCCTAGCTAGTGTCAACTAGCATAGCTAAAATGACATTTGATTAATTATTGAGTAATAAAGATAAAAGTCCCCAAAATAGCCAAGCTGTTATTTTTTGTTATTACGTGTCGTAAAATAACTTTATGTTCACTCACTAGCAAGATTCATTTTTTTCACTGGCACTCTGTCCTCCATGTTTGTTTTTGTTGCTTGTCCCCAGAACTTACTTCCTGATTGGTCAGGAGGTAAAAGAAGCGCTTCACGTCACTAGCAGTTATCTGAAAAGTTGAACTTTTTTCAATTTTGTAAACTCAACTGTCGTTAAGCAGGGAAAAAAACACACAGGTGACAGATTCCCAAAGAATTCCATGCAAAAATAGCAGATGTGAAAACAGCCTTAGGTAGCTAACACGTAATGAACGTCTGTCTCAACCAAAATCACTTCAGATATGTGATACTGCATGTACACTAGCACTAACGTTCCTTTTTTCCCCCCTGATAATTGAATAGGCTAATTAATATTCAAATATGTATGTAAGTAAATTACATTTTGAATACAACTTTTAAAAGAATTTGTTCTAGTAGCAGCATTACAACATGATGAATTATCAGCAATGCTGGTTAACAAATTTAGCTAGCACTAGCTAAAATGTCATTTGTTGTTGTTAGCTGCTGAGGTGAAAATAAGCTAGCTAGCTAAAACAACTGAAGAGTACATAAGTTCAACTGAAATGATAGCCTGTTCTTTATAACTACCATTAAAAGAATACCAGAAGTTGCTGATGCATTCTAACTGCCTCTTTAAATGTGACAGTAGTTTATATTCCACCTCACAAATGCTAACTGTCTGCGCTGTTGAAAGAACAACATCAAACCCTGGCACATATTTATTTAGTGTCTTTAGAATAATGGCCTGATCTGGGACCGGCTCTTTTCTATTCCGTCTGTTTGAATACAGTTATCAGCTGTTATCAGCGCTGCATGGAACATTTCTAGGGCTCTTTAATCAGGTGTGGTGTGTTGACCAGCGCTGGATGAGTGGGTGAGCTGGAGAACTGGAGTGTTTGCACATCGCCGCCGTGACAGACGTGATGTATCCTTTTGGCCAGGCGACACGTGGAGTGTTTATACAATAGATTACCAACTTCAACTACTCCACACACAAACACACACACACACACACAAACACACACACACACACACACACAGAGGACACAGGCCTATAAATGTGGCAGAGGAAGCTGAAGAGAAGCCAATTTGAGCACTTTGTGGAATTTCACAATCCTTATGAAAGGAGTAAAACATTCGGATGTGTGCTGTCATAGGAAAATAATTAACAACGGGGAGGTGTAATGCGGCTCGACGCGAAGCAGAGTTACTCTAACCAACCTGAGGTTGATCGTTTATCTATAAAAACACATCCTGAAGTGTTTTATTCCTCTTAGAAGTCAGTAATTCTCCAACCAATCAGCTTGTTACTAACAAAACACAAAACGTGATGTAATTCCGAGCTCAGACGTTCCAAGTCGACTGCAGCAATAGAATACGATAACGAATTAGAACGAGTGCATTAATATAAACCTGCGATTTGCCTTGCAGCCGGAACTACTGTCAGCGCTGCTGTTATACAAAATTATTCAGCACTTTCTGACCAGTCGGTATCGAGCATTCAGCAACGGTGGGGTATAATCCATAATAACACACAGGAATCAAACCAAACCAGTTATGGCTGCTGTTTAGCAAAGAGCAAGCATGGGCTTGTTACACACCCTGTTTAAGCAGACCATTAGCAACCTCTCCAAATGCTCTGAAGGATCTGGCAAACAGTGTGTCTCACACTAAACCTAGCAAAAAAAAAAACAACACCCTGATTTAACACTGTTTGTTTCAGGGAAGGGTAAAGATCTCTCATGCTCCACAGCTGTCAGTGCTCACCTCAGATAGTAGACATACTGGTCATTTAGGGTTAATAAAGAAAAAAGGTGTGTGACTCATAGTAAACATTGTGTGGTAGGATGTGGATCAATATAATTCAAATATTTACCATTTAATCCAGGACTTTATACATGAGAAACATTTGGTTATAAATCAAATGGCAATTTGTTTGTTGTCTCTTGTTGGCGTGTTGCCAGCGCAACTGTTGACGCTTGTGGGTGCATACTGTCCAGCGCTCCGAGTAGCAAGATAAAGCTTCTAAATCCAACTAGTTGGACGCAAATTAAACAAAACACTAATCAGTGTAAAAATTGGTTGCTGTTTTTTTGTACATGATAGGCTCCGCTCCATGCTAGCTTCGTCTCTCAGATTAGCAATCAGAAAGCTAACTGTACTAGCTCACCAGAGACACCAAAGACCTCTACTACTTCCTCCCAAGCTTTCTTTTTTTTAATAACATCTCTATATACATTTAATAAGAAGTCATATATGACTGATGCCAAAGGAGTTAAACTTCTTAAAGACTCTTGGAAAAGCATCGCAGACTGAGAGAGATGATGGCATGAATGTGCTAGTCATTCATGGAGAATTAAAAAAAAAAAAAATTACAAGGGCATGTATATAAAATGGCATTAAAAGTCAGCATGAGGGCTAAAAGCAGGCTAAAAACTCTAACTCACGATGTGCTGCGGGACTGCGCAGCTGGAGTTTGTCACCCGCAGGCGGATTTCTTTTCATTAGGTGTCATTTGTTTGCCGAATTTGGAAAGGGCTCCAGAGAGGATATCAGCGAAAAAAGCTCTAAAAGCCTCCCATCATTGATCCCAGATGAGAAATGGAACTGTGAAAGGCGTGAGTGCGAACCCTTAAGGCTTCACTACAGGTCTTGAATGATATAAAACTGTCTCACACTAGAGAAATTTAAACACATTAGCAGGGTGTAAAGCCATGGGTCAGACGCATGACTAAGAAAAATCCCCACAGTCCCAAAAAACCCCTCCAGCAGCCATAATACAGACGCTTCTCAAGAGTCTAAGGGATTTATAGAAAATATGAAAAACTAAAGTAATTAAAGATGAACATAAAAAGTATAATACATTAAAACGTGCCCTGGAAGAAAAATGAGCAGTGTTCAATGCAGTCATATATAGACCATAGATCAGCCATAACATTAAAACCACCTGCCTAATATTGTGTACGTCCCCCTTGTGCCACCAAAACAGCTCTGAGCCGTCGAGGCTTGGACTCCACAAGACCTCTGAAGGTGTGCTGTGGTATCTGGCACCAAGACGATAGCAGCAGATCCTTTAAGTCACGAGGTGGGGCCTCCTTGGATCGGACTTGTTTGTCGGGCACATCCCACAGACGCTCGATCGGATAGAGATCTGGGGAATCTGGAGGCCGAGTCAACGTCTTGAACTCTTTGTCATTTTTCTCAAATCATTCCTGAAAATTACTTGCAGTGTGGCAGGGCACATTATCCTGCTGAAAGAGGCCACTGCCATTAGGGAATAGCATTGCCATGAAGGAGTGTACTTGGTCTGCAACACTGTTTAGGTAGGTGGTACGTGTCAAAGTAACATCCACATGAATGCCAGAACCCAAGGTTTCCCAGCAAAACATTGCCCAGAGCACCACAATTTGGCCCTTGCCAAAGTGCCTCAGATCCTTACGCTTGCCCATTTTTCCTGCTTCCAACACATCAACTTCGAGAACTGACTGTTCACTTGCTGCCTAATATACCACCCTTTGACAGGTGCCATTGTAACGAGATAATCAATGTTATTTACTTCACTTGTCAGTGGTTTTAATGTTATGGCTGATCAGATAGATATTTGCTATTTTATGTAAAGATGAATATAAAGTATATAAACATTTGATTGAGCCTTTGGAATCTTTCATTACCTGTTAGCTAAACTAGCTTTGTAGCAGAGAAGCAAATGTCAAACACAAAACAAGTTTTGGCTAATGGTTTACATGTGAGGAAAGGAAAAACTGTGTAGGTTTGATTTTTCACCATTTGGTATTTATTTACCATAACGATACATTTCTAGAAACTGACAATAAACAAGTGAGAAAAAGTTGTAGAAGAAATCACTAAACATAAGCACTGGAGTGAGGTACTAAGACTACAAATACTACTCAGAAAGAAGATTAAAAGTTAAATAGCAAACGAAAACACACCCACAAAGATTTACACAGACACACACACACACACACACACAGAGCAAGGTTGCTGATGGTGTTGGTCAGATTTCTGAGGTGGCATGTAACATCTGAATTCCTCACAGAAGGTTTAACAGCTCTGGGGAATGATTTAGCCTCATGCTATGGCAATTAACCCATGACAGGTGCTCCATTAGAGGCCTAGCAAATCAGTAGTCCTGATATGGCGCACAATAAAACGCTCAAGCGCTGACTGTAAATGCTGAGATAAAGCGTGAGCTGATATCTCTCCCAGTTCCTGAAGGACCATGAAGCTGAAGCTCGGATGTTTCCTTTAAATTAAAAGCAGAGATCTAACAGAGAGAGTCAGAGTCGATTAGCAGGAACGGTGCTAGCTTTGTTTATGTTCGTTATTGAAAATTACATTAGTGGTGCATTAAATCCAACTTTAGACATTTTAACAGTCCATATATTGGCATCTGTTGGTGATTATATGTATTTATTACATGTATTTTTAACTGCGTTTGAAATGATCATTTCAAAGATGCTATGAAGTGATATGACTAGGGTTAGCACATAGCAGTGTTATTGGGATACAATTTGTATACATTTAAGGGAATGTTCTTATAGGAAAATAATCAACGACAGGGTGGTGTGATGCAGACTGGGTTATTGTTACCACCCTGAAGATTACTTCCCACTTAAATTCCTCTTATACCACAGCAGTTTGCCAACGATTATGATTTCTTATTTATTAAACAACAACACATTGTGCTTTTAATTCATTTATCGTTACATTTAATGTTGTGGAATATCTATAAAACAAGTTCCTGTTATCACTTATGTTATAGCAGCTATAAACAGTCGTTCCCTAATTTTCTAATTAAGAGAAAATCTTAAAAGTTACAAAGCGCTGACACTGGAGACTCCTTCTATAAATCTGAAGTAAACATCTCCTTTGTATGTGTTTTTATTTGTGAAATAACATGTTTTTAATCTGTTAATTATTAGACTTATGTGCAACATCCACCTTACAAGACCCTGTTAATTTGATGCTACTATAGAAATAATAACAATAATAATAAAGAATGAGTGCGTTAATATTAACTTGTGATTTACCTTATAACCAGAGGCTGTTCAAATTTAAGAAAGAATTACATGGTAATGCGCAATAAGACAATGTTTTGTTCCTAAATTGGTGGAATGATCGCAATAAATAGTCATGGTAAATAACTGGAATTTCAATACTGAGAAAAAAATATCGTGTTTTAGTCAGTGTCATCATTCAAGTTACCCAAAAACAAAAGAATTATGTAGTGAAACTGCTTACAGAACCAGGATTGCACTCGTCTGGATCCACCTCATAGAGCGCCACATCCTTCATTATCACCGCGATGGCCTTCAGGATGAATGACAGGAAGAGGTGAATGTGGATGTAGTTCCTTGTACAGTGGAGTTTCCTGGACATGAAACACCATAAAACCGTTATCTCATAACCATATATCTTTCATATATACTACTTGCTTTCTTTTTCTGCAACACGTCCTGTTCCAGCTATTAGAAATTGCTCAAGAGATTGTCTACGCAGCGACCATCTGGTGCGTGTTGTTTTCATTCGGGAAACGACAGCATGCTCGAGGCCTGTTTTCCTGTTTAATTGACTGTGTGATGCTTTAAAAGGCACAAAAAAGGAACCTACTTAAGATGTGGCAAGTAAACGGAGGTTTATCAGGGCCGCCTCTGTGCGATGTGAAAGAGGTAACGTGAAACGGATGCTGTGTTGCTCGTTTTGTTAAGTGATAACAGAAACCTGAATATATGACTCGTTCTGAGCCATTTTCTGCTAACCGTAACGTGTACGTTTTAATGGACAGTAAAGTTACGTAAAGGGGCGTAATTCAGTGACGCATTGCAACTGCGCTGAGGAAAACAAATGACTGCATGCCGTAAGCGGGACGTTGCTGGCTTACCTAAAAAAGCACAAAATGAAGATGGCGAAGACGAGGGACGTCAGAGACACGCCGTGGCCGATGGTGTATCCGATCCTCACCGAGCGCAGGAATTCACCATGAGAGAAATCCTGCACACAGCACACACTCATAACTATATACAGTTTCAAAAAAAACTAACAGGTATGCATCGAGAAGTAAAAGTCTTGGGTCGTGCTGTTACAAGAAAATAACCAACGACAAGGTGGTGTGATGAAGAATGAGTTACTGTTACCACCTCAAAATGTATTGCTTTCCTATTATAGCACTTCACAAATGTTTTATTCCTCTTATACCACAGCAATTTGGGAACAATTTCATTTTTTTATTCATTATAGAACAACGTTATACTTTGTACCCATTTATACATCCCAGTAAGCACTGATGGATCAGTATTGAGGAAGTGGAAGCTGCATCACACCACCCAAGCACTACCTAGACAAAGGCGTCTCTCAAAACCCAGCGTAAAAACAGGATGGAGCCTGGTGAGGAAAGCCACAGTGAGGCCAACAGTCCCTCTGAAGCAGTTACAGAGTAAAGTGTAAAGAGCGGAGTGAAGGTTGCACCAGACAAGCACTTCAAGAGCTCTGCATAATGTTGGACTGTATGGGAGGGTGTCTAGAAAGAAACTGTTGCTCAAAAATAACCACATGAAAGCATGAGGGTTACCCAGCGAAGATGAGTTTGTTTGTTTTTTTGTTTAATGAGACCAAGATCAAGATATTTGTTTGAGACAAGTTTTAAAGAGCTATTTGTGACACAAGCAGGCCATATGTCAATTAACACCATCCCTATAATGAAATATGGTGGTGGCAGCATCATGATCTGGACATGCCTCACAACCTGAGCTTATTAAATAATGGAGCAAAATACAATAAATGGAGCAAAATACGGGGGGATTTTGTTTGTTTATTTATTTATTATTTATTTATTTTATTTTTTACAAGAGAACCTGTTTTAGTCTGCTGAAAAAAAACCCCTAAAAACTAAAGCTGGTAGGAACTTACCCCAAGAGACTCTTAGCTGTTATTGTAGCAAAAGGTAGTTCTACCAAGTACTAGTCTGAAGGGATTGAATATTTATTCAAGCAGCATTTTACAGTTTTACAAATAATGAATTTTGACTTTGAATATTTACTTTAAGAGCATATGGGTTTGCAATCAAAATACTGGCTGGAGCAATCTGTGTAAGTGCCGTTTGTAATCCAGACAAATGTGACGACTTTTAAAGGGGTTGAATACTTTTGCAAGGCACTGTATATGAAAATATATTATATCATAGAGTATAAAGTATATTGTGACATAATTTGTGCAATTTGAAACATGCGCTCTCTCGAATGGTTTATTGTTTTTTAAAAAGACAATACACCAAAAACATAAACATAAATCATTTAATATTTATAATATTCACAATAAACAATTCTTCCGCCACGCAATGTAGAATGTTAACAGTCTGCTTTGGTTGCTAAGCAACATACCACACAAAGGTTAGGGTGATTCTATGGATAACATGGCTTACGTGTAATGGGCTTATTGGTTTAAAACCTGCAACACTAATACAGAATTAAATTACTGTGATGCAGTCGTAGGTGTGCGTACAGTATATTGAGGATTTTACAATGTCTTTGAACGTGGCTCAATGAAAAAATGACAGTAATTAAACCCTGACCTAGACAGAGAATTAATTATCCACATTAAAAGCTTTAAAGGAATTCCTGATCATACGCACCATGTCCACCTCGGTGACATTGAGGCTGTAGCCGCAGTTCTCAGCACTCACAGCAGGGTCGATGTCCATCCATCCGTCCTCTGTACATAATCTTGATGTATTACCTACAGAAAGAAGACAGGAATTAACTAAGGAAAGGATGAAACAATGAAATACGTTCTCTAGCAGCAACAGTAATACAGCTAGTCTCCAGACAAGAAGCCGAAAACAGCCCGAAGATAAATTTGAATAATCCTTCGCAGTTTTTAAATAGAATAAAACATGGACTGATCTCAACTCCCAGATGTTCCCATCATTAAAAGTTCCTCTGTTTCATTTTTGTTGTGAAATTAAATGCTGCTGATAACCTTCGCCGTTTCCAAACCGGACTGAGTCATGATGTTTTCTTAAAAACGGAGCAGAGAGCTGAGAGTCCTGGATTTAAATCCTGCTAAATGTTCGTGGAAATCAGGGCAAAAAAAAAAAAAAAATAATGGAAAAAGAGTGTCTGAATGGGGTCTGATTTACTGCGGATGAGAAGAAGACGTGAGATTTCTTCATCTCCAAAGTGATTCTTCTCTTCTCTCCAAAAAAAAGAAAGAAAAAGACTTGAATAAAGTTTTAAACTTTTCATTTCCACCTGCAGGGAAGTGACTCATGAAGGCAGCAGGGATCATTATGCTACTTTCAGAGAGACCCAGGAGGTGAGAGTTAGTTCTTGTCACTTTTGACTGGAACGGTCAAAGTACTCCTCTTCATAACTAATGCGATTTTGCTTGAGAACTTTGCTTCGACGGCTTAATTGGGTTTTATAACCCGGGTTTGCAACGACTTTCTTAAAAGTCATCTCTAAGAACCAACAAGATGAAATGTGGAGTTTTCTGTCCAATTAAAGATTTTCTAATTAAAGTTGAGTTAATGTGTTACTTTGCTTTTGAACTTCGGTATTATTCGCCGCAATCAGAGAGATGAACTGATGAATAAAATGAATAAAACATCGTTGCTGCTTCTAGAAAATTCTCCTCTAATTAGAGCTCTATTTACTCCCGAGGAACACGAGAATCGAGGCGGAGAAAAATCTATGGCGTTGGGTAAATGTCACCGACACTCCAAATCCCATATCTAATTCTTTGTGATTAGTCTAGTTATTTTTCATTAACCAGTGCATCTACAATCTTATACACACATACAACTTTGCAATTGTCTAGTTTCCTGTTTTCCTAGACCTCTTCCTTCTAATTCTTTGATATGATGATATGATATTGAAATAAAATGCACTTGAAGTAATTCTTAAACTTGGTTATTGGATGTTACAATCTTTTTTATTTAAAAAAATTCTTCTGACAATACTGCTTTGCTAGTACTTGACCAAATTCCCCATTATCTATAGCAAAAAATTACTTTACATATTGCTTTATCGCCATATTGCACCACTACATTCCTTTGCTTTAGTTTTCTAAACCCTTCTGGTTTTAACCACTTCCCCATTTAGATCTTCCTTATGCTTCTACCCCTGCTGAGCCGATACGCCTGTGTTTTGACCCCATAATTCTAGGATACCTAACACATCAGCATCAACTTCCTACCACATCTGGCTTAAAATGCAGCTACATTATTACAGTGGGAAAAAAATTACTTTCTCTAAATGTTGAAATTCAGGGTAATCAGGGATAACGAGCACCAGGTGAGAATCATTAATCATTAACTACCAAAGCAACAAGGAAACAAAAACAGGGAACACTGACCATATAAGGACGCTATATATAAGTAGGGCTCATGACCGAATTTATTCAAATTATGATATTATGCTACATTAATTGTGGTTGCAGTAAACCAGAAAGTTACTCTACACTGTACAAAAAATGATTGCAATTCCTTATTATTCCACAGCGCTGTTGGATTCTGATTGGTCGGAAGGTGTTGAGTAATTTTCTAACAGCAGCTGCAAATCAGAGGTTTATATCAATGTGCTTGTTCTAATATGTTATTGATTCTGTGGTAACATTTCTGTGAGGAGATGTTTCACATTTTTCTGGAAGGAGTCTCTAGTGTCAGCGCTTTGTAACAGTTAGAGGTGAAGCTGTAACTTTATGTTTTCCATGACAGGGATGTCTAAAGTCAGAGAACAACTTAGCTTTTTCTCAGTTAGCTGCTATAACATAAGTGATAACAGGAACAAACTGGTTTTGTGGAAATTCCACAACATTAAATGTTACCACAAATGGATAAAATGTTCTTTAATAAATTAGGACAGAGGACGTTCATGGTTCATGGCTTCTTGGTGACAAGCTGCCCCAAGAGAGGACAAGAAAAAGAAAGGCTGGAGAGGGAACGACTGTTTATAAGGTCTATAACGTTAAGTGATAACAGAATGAACTTGTTTGGGGATGTTCCATGTTGCAATCGTTGGCAAATTGCTGTTTTATAAGCGGCATAAAAAAAACTTTAGGACATGCAGTTATAAAAAAAATAATCAATTTTCCTATAACAGCATAACCCAAGTGTTTTATTCCTTATATATAATTACAGAGACTTCAATAGTAATCAGAATTCCACAGAATGGAGTGAGAATTGATCCAGCGTAGATTACTAAGGTAAAAGTAGTCATTTCTGCAGAGATATATTAAGGTCATCAAACCTTAAAGCAAAGCTTCACCTGTCAGCTAAAGCTGCATAAATACTGAACACACTGAATAGATGATTCATTGATTTTTTTTGTCATGTGTTCGAGGCAGCTCATTTTCTTCATGAATAAGGAAGCTGGTCAATAGCTCTGTAGGGAACATGCTGTAAGTGCTTGGAAAAGTCTGACATTGGTGATATCTCTGGATTTCCTCAGGAAGCAGCTGAATCACTCTCCCTGTGGAACGGGTTTAATTGATGACGGTATAGCTTTGTCCGGAATTTCAACTCGCGTTTAATCAGCGAGAGTAGTGACGTAGGCTCTAAAGGCATTCGGCTCGTGAAGCTTATCTACGTTATGAAAATTACTTTGAAATATTCAAATGTAAAAAATGAAAAATTTGAAACATACTCTGAAAAATAAAACATCAGTGTGCGAGTAAATAACACCTATGAAATCCTTAATAGAGAAAATTCATCCCATAAGAGCACCTCATCTCAAGTGATATGGCAGAATTATCATATCATTTCAATATTATACAAAATTGCATGTCACGATATATATAGTTGTGCTAACAAAGTGGAAATAAGGGCCAGTCTGGATTCAGATTTTTTTTTTTGTCCAATACTATATAGAACAATTATGAAAAACATATTTTGCAAAGAAAAGGAGCGGAAATTAAACAACTACAATATGCAAATATAGTCTAGCCTAGTAAGTTACTCTATAGTGAATAAATAACAAAAGTTTCCACACCTGATGCTAATGCCGATACATCGAAAAACAAATCATTATTTTACAAACAAGTTATTATATCACAATATCGATATCATATGATCATATCGCCCAGCCCTAGTGGAATGTAAAACTACAATCCAGATATGCATGTTTTTACAGATGCACATGACATAAGCAGGATAATCTCTGGCAATAGGGACTAGACAGACAAGCTAGATGGAGAATCTGTTGGCATCATGATCCACGATGTAGACGGGATTTGTTGCTTGCCAGAGGAATGCTTTCATCAGTCCAAAGAACGAGAATAAGTAGCTGGGCATACTGTGTTGTTTCAGTCAGAGCCTCAGCCAAACACAGGATGGTGTACGAGCTAGTGCAGGCAGTGAAACTACAAGTTGTACAATCTCACAAGTGCAAGGAAGCTAATATGTGAGAATTCCAAGAACATATCGTAACCGTGGTCATCAATCACTTCACACTGAGTACTGAAAGTGTTTCTGCATTGCTGAGTGTTCTTGGAAGATCTGAGTGTTTCGGAGTTTCCTGAAAGTTATGATAGAATGGGAATCTACATGATGAACAAAGCTTTGGAGCAACACACACGAGAACCCCACTGTCCATTCAGAGATCATAGTGAACCTTGATGTGGATGGGTTACAACAGCAGAAGACCACATCAGGTTCTACTCCTGTCAGCCACGAACAGGAATCTGTTCACCTAAACTAAATCTTCAACTGTCCAGTTTCGGTGATCCCATACCAACTGTTGCTTCAGATTCTTGTTCTTCGCTGACGGGACTGGAGCACGATGTGGTGTCACCTGCTGTTGTAGACCATCCGCTGCAAAATGTGGCATATCGTGTGTTCTGATATGCTTTTCTGCTCACCACGGTTATAAAGAGTGGTTATTTGAGACATCACTTAATCAGTTTGGTCATTCTGTTCTTTTCTGAGTTGAATCCTTGAATACTTTGTATATTTATACCTTGTTGTTTCTTTGTCTCATCACAAAATCTTTCTGTGCATATTTGTATCTTTAAGGTAGAGCCTCGGATTCTTGTTTTGTGATTTCCTGGTTTTGACCCTCACCCGGTTCCTTGGTTTTGTCTATAACCATGGCTCTACACTATGGAGTATGATTATAATTGTTGGATTTACCGTAATAAAGTAAACACTCAGTTAACACAATTGCAGCATTATAGTTCTTACTCTAAACTTCTTACTCTAAAGGACATTTTGCTGGATGGTTCTTTAACCATTTTTGCTGGTGCTACAAATAACTGAAGAATCACTTCTTACCATCACATGTATGGTCCTTTGAGGTGGAAAATGATTCTGATTTCACTGTGGAACCAAAAAAAAATGCTTAAAAAAAGAAAATTGATATTTTATGCCATTACTGTATAGAAGTTTTTTGTAGCATCTTTACTTTTAAGAGTGCGATTCCTGATGAGTAACTCCATCAAAGTAGTAATACAAGTGGTGGAACTGCAATGTTGAAAGACACAAATTCCAATGTTTCCATATATACAAGTGCCAAAGCTGGAACTTATATTAGTAGGAACCCTAATCTAACAAATGGATGTGAGGGTGGGCTGGAATAAATGGACAGCCTTAAATGAAACTGACAGGCAGAAGTAGTTGGTTCCCTCTGAAACAAAATAAAGCTAGGTATTAATCACGTGCATGAGTGTAAGACACAGCCTGTTTTTGTAGCACGATCTCATAAAAACTATGAACGTCAACAGGTCAATCCCCAAAACAGCCATCTTTCCTGATCACTCCGACGGTTCCTTCTTGCTAACGTGGCCAGCGTGGCAGTGGTGTCAGAAAACACGCTGTTTTCACAAGCTAAGTTATGACCATAGAAACCACTTTGTTCATAAAATAAATGGCTGTCTACTGTAAAGCTTCTGGGTAAAAAGTTCAGACGTGTCATGACAAGCGAGGGCTCAGCCTCCTTGAATTTATTACATGTTCCTGGATTCGAGTGGCTCGGCGTTTCGTAACACTTGTTTTCCATTTCACTTTGCTGCACAGTGCTGATTCGACTTTATTTACGTTCAGCTTGAGGTGACTGAACACTGTAAGAGGTGATTCAACACTGAAGGCGTTGGGCACTGAACAATAAATTCAACAGTCAAGGTGTTCATTCAACACTGCGAGTGGAACCCTCAACCCTGGGGATGCGAGGCAAACGAGGGATGAAATTTGCTGCATTGATCGTTAATACAGCTCACGTTAACTCTTTCAAAGACTTCCTAGTGCTAAACTATCCCCTATATGTAGTCATACACTTTATAAGGTCTTTTTTCTTTGAATTTCCACCCAATTTTCTTTCAATTAGGTGATTTTTTCAATTCCCACCCACTAGCTAGCTCTCCCTATCACATGACAGTTACTAACCAAGGAAGGTGAAGGCTAGCATGTGCTTCCTTTGAGACACATGACACCAGCCTTGTGCTGAGGAAAGCACTTTCTGCCCTCTTCTGCATACATGAGCTCACAGATGTTCACGACTGACTTGAGAGAAATTCACTCTGCTTGAGTTTTGTGCTGTCTCGGACCGGGCAGACTGGGCTTTACCCATTTTGCAGACTCTTCATAATCTTAATGTAAGTAGAAAATTGCGTTGGAGGATGACTTGGAGTCGGAGAAAACGCATCATGGCCCGTCAACCTGGTTACAGAGGGCCTCAGAGCTATTTATCTTCAGAGTCAACATGAGGAAGCCAGACATATAAAGATTTCCATGTACACTTTATGCTCTTACCTGAGTTTTTTACCGGCAGATGTTGTAAATTCATAAAATCTTCCATGTCAAAAGAAAATTATGATTTTTAATATGTTTTGTGCAGTGCCAATGTATCACAAAGGCTGGATTTTCAGATAGACATTCCTCGAAGGTCAAAAGACTAAAGGAAAGCCAAATATTAATCTCTCAACCTGTTTGTTGTAAAATGTTCTTGCACTGATTCGCTTTGTTCCTCTTTGTTGACGACACCAAGATCGTCAATAATATATACGGCTTCATCCTCTGTAGAGTGCAGCACGACATTCCATCGATTCTCCATCTGCTTTTACTAGCATAACCCCGAAGGGGGCTGGTTGTATCGTCAGCTCGTCCCACCCCCACGTCTGCAGCAAGCTTCTCCCCAATCACATCTGGCCAGTATCACCGATCTCCAGAGGCTTTCCACGTCAGGACGATAAATCCTCGCAACTTCGCCCTAAAGCACCTAAATCCCTCAAACCCTGTTTGGAATGAGCTTTGAAAAGAACGCTCTCAGAGGCCCGTTTTACAGGCAAAGCTTGTCCCTTTCATCACAAAGGAGCCGTGACCTGACTGGGGTTTTAAGTTTAAAGCTATAAGCTGACATGAAGCCAAACGAAGAAAGTGTATACGAGAGTCATGCTAATAATTAAAAGAAATCACAGATTTATATAATAATGCGCTCATTCTAATATATTATTATTTCCATAGAAACAACTCACACAGGGACGTGTATGGCAGACACGTCACATAAACTGATTAATTAAAAAAAGAAAAAAGGTGTGTAATCAATGATATGGTGACGTTTTCTGTAAGATGTTTATTTAGCATTTTTGTAAGGAGTCTCCAGTGTCAGCATTTATGTAACATTTGTAATGTTTTCCAACATCTTCAGGACAAAGGATGGTATTTCTGTGACCATTTTTTTTTTTGTATAAGAGTAAGAAGAAAGAGTCTGGTGAGGGAGCGATGTTTATAGCTGCCAAAAAACATAAGAGAGAACAGGAAACTATAATTGGGTGTACAGTACATGTTGTTCTTTACTAAATACAAAATACATTTGTAAATTTGTCAAATTGCTGTAGTAAAAGAGGAATAGACTCTTCAGGATTTGTCATTGATTATTTTCCTGTAAGACTGTGCCCCACCGTGTTTTATTCCTCATTTATCAGAGTAAGGAATAAAACACAAATTTCGTCCTTTAATTTAAAAAAAAAAAAAAAAAAAGGTATCTTTCATTCCATCTAGATACACATATGTGCCATGCCGCTTCACAGGAAAGTCATTTTACCAATATGTAAATGTTTTTACTTCTATTTTTGGCTTCCTTTAAAGCTTCATGATTATAGCCTAATAAGCCATATGTAAACAACAGATCGCTACCCGAGTTCAGTTTGAAAGTCCTGGCTTTAAAAACACAATCCATTCGAATCTGAGATTAATTAAATGCAGAAAAATACGTGTGCAAAGAGTGGATGACATACAAAAGTTGTCTGGGCAGAAACACCTGCATCCAAATGTATGTAAATATACACTGAAGTCCTGCATTACTACAGGTTTTATGGAGAATTGTGTCTTTTAAATTGGAAAATCAAATACCACAGCAGTTTTCCAAAAATTACAATTTTATACAGTGCTTTTCTTCTCTTTTTGTGTATATCTCATACAGCCTTAATGTTCTTCTGGGTTAGCAGTGGTTTTCGCCTCACCACTCTTCCATGGATGCCATTTTTGCCCAGTGTCTTTCTGATAGTGGAGTCATGAACAGTGACCTTTATTGATGCAAGAGAGGCCTGTAGGTCCTTTGATGTTATCCTTGGCTCCTTTGTGACTTCCTGGATGAGTAGTTGCTGTGCTCTTGGAGGAATTTTGGAAGATCGGTTACTTCTGGGAAGCTTCACTACTGTGCCGAGTCTTTCCACTTGGATATAATGCCTCTCACCGTGGTCCTTTGGAGTCCCAGAGCCTTTTAAATAGCTTTGTAACTCTTCCCAGACTGATGTATTTCAATCACCTTCTTCCTCATCATTTCTGGAATTTCTTTCAACTTTCAAAATTTCTGCAATTTCTTTGGGCAATTTGTATCTACAAGGGCAAATACATTTTTTACACAGGCCCAACTGGTATTGGATAACTTTTTTTGCTTAAATAAATAACATTATCGTTTAAAAACTGTATTTTGTGTTTACTCAGGTTGCCTTTGTTTTATCTTAGATTTTGTTTTAATTTCCGGAACAATTTAGTATGAGATCTACACAAAAAAACGAAGAAATCAGGATGCTTTTTCACAACACTGTATTTGACACATCATACTTTTTTATGCATTTATAGTTGCACTTAATGATGTTGAACGTACGTGAAACAAGTTAGTTCCTGTTATCACTTATGTTATAGCAGCGATAAACAATCGTTCTCTCACCTTCGCTTGAAGTTAATAAGAATCAGAAAACGCAACATCCTCCATCCTCTGTCCTTACACTTTCCTGTGTCTGAAATCTTAAAGTCAAAGCTTTACTCTGATTTTTACAAAGCGCTGACACGTCCAAAAATGAAACATCTCATCACAGAAACTATCACCATATTAATGATTATCTATGGCTTCTTTGTTAAATAACGTTTTTTAATCAGATTATGATTAGTCTTAGACTATGTGAAGTGTCCATTATACGAGTCCCTGTGAAGGAGTTGTGCCTATAGAAACAATAACGCAATTGAAAGAATGCGTTACTATAAATCTGTGATTTGCGGCTGCACTACCGTCATTACAGAATGAATCAATTCTGGTATCAAAACTTAACCACCATCTTCTGACCAGTCGGATTTGAGAGTTCAGCAGCACTGTGCTATAAAGTTCTGTGTGGCTCTAACATGCAAAGTAAAAACCTTAAATATCATTTTCTCTCTGTACATTTTTCACTCACTAACTGCACACAGTTTATCAGATTGTACATGCAAATTCGAAGTTTTACTATCGGTGCATATTCAAATCGCTTTTTTCTAGAGAAATAGACCTTCTTGGTTAATTTAATTAAACACACGGACACAATGATATTAGAGCACATGAACAACTGAGCGTCTGTGCAAATTCCTGCTAGGGAAAACCTAAGATGTCTTACTTCCAAATAAAACGAAGTACTCGAGATGAATTTAAAGTAAACAGCTGGAACTGCGCAGTGTCATAAATCTGACGGCTTTGGAAAAACGACCTTTCCATTGGGAGGTCTGAGGTCAAAACCATGTATACAATTTATTCATCTGTACCACGTAATCATGCTTTCTTGGGAACACACCAGAGTACAGCGCTTACATGTGAATACTGAACAGAATTTGACCGAACATATATATTTACTGTAAACTGTACAGCTTCCTTATTCAGTATAAAGCTGAGTAAGGACTCTGACATGTCTAGTAAAAATTCTAGATGAGAAACAGCTCTTGTTGATCTACAGCTTTGGAGAGATAGATGGATGATTCTATGAATCTGAGGTGTCATTTGTGTTCCTCTGATATTACATTTACGAATAAGTACATAAAGGTAAACGACATTTTTTTAAAAGTGTGCACGTTTCAGATAAATATCTTCAAACGTTATTAAAAACCTACAGAATCTACAGCACTTAGACATCTCATTCTCTAAATCAAACTTTTTTCCACAAGTCGTCCCATATAGGTTATGAAAAATGTACATTTTAGTTCCTTCACTCAAGTCTGTTAACACATTCACCCCTATCAAATATTTGAAAGATTCCACACAAGGCGCATGTTCAGCAGGAAATTGTATCATTCGAATTTCCTTAAGTTCACGGGAAGAAGAAAACAATGTTCTCTCATTCCTTTTCATGAGACTGTGATATTAAAAGATAAACTCGGGGCACGAGGCGGGATCACCCTGGATGGGGTGCTAACCCATCGTAGGGCACAATCACACACACATTCACACACTATGGTCAATTTGGAAATGCCAATCAGCCTACAACGCATATCTTTGGACTGGGGGGGGGGGGAAACCGGAGTACCTGGAGGAAACCCCCGAAGCACGGGGAGAACATGCAAACTCCATGAACACCCAACCCAGGAGGTGCGAGACAAACCTGCTAAGCACTAAGCCACTGTGCCCCCCAGCACATTCTATGCATTCGCTAATTCTATGCCAAATCTCAAGTGAGTTTCTTTCGACCCTGTCACTTATTTAAGAGCAAATTGCCACCTGTGAGCAAAGAAACTTTGTAGAAAATTGTAGAGAGATTGTTGCCTGAGATGGGTCGGCACATTTTAGGAATGTTTAAATAAATGATTTCTTAGATTCAGTGTTGAAAACGATAAGAGATGCCTGCTCTAAATGCTACCCTAATCATGGTATCACTCAGGTAATATTTAACAAAATGTTGTCAATAAGAGCACACAGGTATAAATGAATTAAATACGGAAAAATAGTGCCAGGGACAGAAAGTCCGTTTGTGTTTCCTTCATTACATCTAACAAAATATTAACACAACTAATTTTGAATTTTTTTTTTTTTTTTTTTTTAAAACAATGTGAATATAAAATTATGGGAAAATATTTACTCACAAAACCTCTACAGCTTTTCACCATCAGCATGACTTAAACTGTCTAAATCCGGTTTTTAGTCATTGTATCCATTACAGTAATGGTGTTACCTTCCCGGTCACTGACATGAGTAAAGTATTTGGGGCAGGGGATGGTGACCAGCTGTCCAACAGACGCCGACGGCCAACACGCAAAGTCCCACTCGCCACTGCAGCCTGAGGAAAAAAATATCAAGCTGATATTTAAATTAAATATAAATATAATTAATAAATTAGTACACATTGCATCATTTTTAACAATCGACCCTTGAAATATTTTATTTATATTGATATCACATGACCCTGAAGATCATAAGAACTGGTTCAGATTTCCTTATCATGCTGCGATACCACACCCTTACTTTCAATCATTTATCTGGTATCACTTGGCCAAAGGGCGATGTTAAAGAACAAATATATCGATATTTCTGCTGTTCGAAAGAAAGCATTTAGTGCAACTCGTACTAAGATTTCTGACTTTTTTGCTTTTGATTTGTCCAGAAACCTGTCCAGAATGATCAGACCACAACAATGGTGAATTCTCGATTCTGATTGGTCAGAAGGTTTTCTACAACATATGTTTTGTTTATATTAATGTTCATATTGATGCACTCATTCACGTGTTTTGAACGAACTAATAATAAATTCTAATAATAAATCAATTTAAAAAAACGTTTTGTTATATGGTAACGTTTTCTCTAAGGAGATGTTTATTTAACATTTATAGAAGGAGTCTCCAGTGTCAGCAAGTTTATATGCAACTAAAAAGAAACTATGTTTTTTTTTTTTGTTTGTTTGTTTTTTACTTCAGGAAAGAAAAAAGAAGCTGGTGAGCGGGCGAATGCTTATAGCTGCTGTAACGTAAATGAGAACAGGAACTAACTTGTCATGTGGATGTTGCACAGCATTAAATGTAACTACAAATGGATAAAAGTATAATGTGTCTTACTTTATTAAACAAAATTGTAATTGTTGACAAATTGCTGTGGTGTAAGAGGAATAAAACCCATCGGGACATGCGGTTATTGGAAAATTCATGCAACTTTGGAAAGGTAACAGTAGTTTCACTCCCTCGTTGATTATTTTCCTGTAACAGTATGACACAGTGTGTTTTATTCCTTACTTACATGCCACTCATGCCACTTTAAGAACAGTATATGCAGCTCACGCCAAACCAAAAGCAATTATTTTGGAGATTATGCACATACGCTGTTCATTACCCTGGGGGAGTTCTGAGCTTTTTTATATTATATTAGGTTTCCACTTAGTAAATTATAAACTTTCGACTGCCTCCACTTGTCATTGCTTCAGCTATTAAAAATGTAATCAGTGGATTAGTTACGACTGGCCGAGAGAATAGACTCCACTTCACTCTGATTAGCTACAGCCATGGGACCGACAGGATATCTTCTATTAAAGTCAACAAACCCAGATGTGCACATAATTCACCGCTGCTTCCTATCCTCACGTCTACTTCACAGTTACGGACCCGAAGCCTGCATGCGTGTGTGCAGTCAGAGTAAAAAGCGCAGTATATGAGGCAGTAATATCTGATAGAAATGCTGATCCACTGAACAATATTTCAAGGGCTGTGTCAAAGGATGAGAGATATTTAAGAAATTGAGGAAGTACTGCTTTAGGACTGACCCTTCTGGACTATCTCAGTGGAAAGATATTGTGCAGGATATTTTGTACAAAAGAAAGCGGTGAAAGAAGTGGAATTCAGGGGAAAATATTTTAAAGATGGTCAAGGTTATAACCATAACTGTTTATTTAAAAAAAAAAAAAAAAAAAAATGATATACTGTTTCTACACGGAGAATGTAAACTGCAATAAATCTGTTATCTTATTTATCTTTTATACATGAAAATAATAAATACTGGGTTAGTTGTGTTACTGTTACCATGGCGAAGTTGATCATTGTTCCTCTTATACCACAGCAATTTTATATTTTTAAAAATTTCAATTACAATTATGAAAACCTTTCTTGTCATTGTACATGTACAACAACATTCAGTTATTAAAGAACGACGTGTACTTTTTATCCATTTATAGTTACGTTTAACGTTGTGGAAAGGCCACGAAACGAGTTAGTTCCTGTTATCACTTACGTTACAACAGATGTTCCCTCACCAGTCTGTCTTCTTACTCTCTCAGCTTGTCATGTTAGTGAGAAACAACGAAACACAACATCCACTGTTCTGAATACTTTTTCAACAGCACAAAACGTGCAAAGTTACAAAGCGCTGACACTGGAGACTCCTTCCATAAATGTTAATTAAACGTCTCCTTAAAGAAAACATTATGATTTTCTTCTGTTGTAGATGTAACTACATGTTGGTTTTTTTTAATTGTTTATTATTAGGCCTAGATTCTGTGGAGCATCCACTGTACACACAAGCGAGAAAATTAAACATTCAGTATATGAAATGTCCAGCTATTTGATACTAGGGCTGGGTGATGATAAAATATCAATTTGTGATAAAACGAGAAAATCACAATGTGCTTTTCTGAAATATCATGGATATGTTGCAATCTTTAGCTGTTTCATTTGTTTTTCTTATATATATATATATATATATATATATATATATATATATATATATATATATATATATATATATATATATAGCAAAAGCTTTTAAAGCATGGTAAATATTGCATATTGTGAAAATGTCTTCAGATTTTGCAATATGATCATTTCCCCTCACACATCACCACGGGAACTCTACTAATCAATATGCGAAACAGATAACAAACCTGATGTGACATTTTGCAACTTGGCCAAGCACTCATCTCTCTCCATCTCCAGGTCTATCCTGATGTCACACATCTGGACCGATAACATCTGGTCAAATAGAGGAGGCGAAGGTTACGGTATTTTGCATGGATTTCAGCGATTCGCATTTTCATTGACATTCACACAAAAGGTTACAGATGACATCATTTTGGATGACGTGAACCAATAATTTCCCTACTGAATGCTGGAGTGCAGGGATCACAAGGAAAGAAGCATTACTTTTAAAGTGCAGAATGTTCTAGTGCCTATGCAGTACCAGCTCTCACTTTACTGAATAACACCAGGCGGAATACTAGTCCATGTTTTCATTTTATTAGTCGTTTAATATACCATATATCTATCAATAGTTCCACAATGAAACTAATAGTGTTGAGCAATAATGCATTATATCATGAGGTCTCAGTGATGGCATATTAAGATACTTACACACACACTTAAAGGCAGATAGACAGCTGTATTCATGATTTTGAATCTATTTTACGAGCTTCAAGTCTGTAAGGCTCTACAGTATTGTCTTCATGCCGTGTTTCCTCCGATGAACAAAAAACCCCGTAAACCCCTCTGTCTTTTGCCCTTTTGTGTAATTTGTGCTTTGGTTAAACAGTGTGTGTTTAGTTTGTCTATTTTTAGTTTCTCTTCTCTTCCAAAGGCATTTTGGGGAAAAGGATGATCAAGTAAATAATCCACCTCTTTCACATTCCTTACTCCCGCAACTAGATATAAATGATATCATCGTCCCTACATGATTTTACACTTCAACAATATCCAGTGGCGTTCATTCCAATTATATTATATTACCAAAGCTGCCAATCTTTGAATATTTTTGCATAGATGCTCCGCATTTTAACATCGGAGCACGCAAGTATGGGTTATCACTCAAAAATAAACCAAAGGAGCAGTCGTTTTCTCCTCAGTAAAAAGGGAGTGGAACAATATATTAATCTGGTTTGGTGTTTTTACGCAACTCTTCAGTATTAACCAACACTTCCTAAAAGCCTCACCCTCCCCCATCTCACATACTCTCGACTCTCGTAATACATTTGCTTTCCGTCACGGTAAACGTGTTCATTTATGCTCATTAATGTGAAATAAAAATCTAACAATGTACATTCGAGTTAGCTAACATTAGACAAGCAAATATTTAATCTCAGTTAGCTATATTTATTAGAGATGTCCCTGAAAAAGTTCAGCTGAAAATGGTCAAAAAAATGGCACAAGAAATTTTGACCTGCAAAGATTACTACAAGAGAGGTCTACAAGAGAGTGTCAAATCTAACACTCTACAAGTAATGTTAATGATGATGATAATTAAAAAGTGATTAAATACACAGAACAGTGAAAATGTCGGCCATGAGGACATTAGACAACCGATTTGTAAAATGACTGTGCATATGTAAATACATATGTAAATGTACTGTTATGGGTCTTTTTGTTTACTGTGCATTATTGCAGAATCACCTAAATCACCGCCAGCAAGCAGTTCACGACTGCACAACTGGTAATATTATTACACCCTCCCCCACTTTCCTTAAACCTGGTGGAAATGCTCGTTTTCCTGTTTTTTCAGGTTCTGGATGAGTAAATCCTTTATCACCAATTTTTTAAAAACGGAAAATCTCGAGCAGGGAGAAAAATATCACACAAACCTAATTCGGACAATATACACACATGTACTGTGTACCAGTTTGCCAAGCTTCTTTCAGAATGCAGCGTTCAGGAATCTGTGCATTGCTTCAAAACCATACGGTATTGTGTTTAATTTTACTAAAGGTTCTATCATCACAACACACCCAAGGCTGATGAGATCTATCGTGGTTACTTGGTTATCTTTTTTCCCGCTATTGTTAGCCTCAAAGGAGACTCATATGTCTACTCCTCCGAGTCCAAACCTTTGATATGAGCTACACAGCTGGACTACGTACAACCCACAAGAATAACGATGACTCAGTCCACTTACTTAATCTAGTCTCGGCTACATACAGCTTCTCTGGATGTGTCAACGCCTGTGGCCATTTGGGAAAAAAGCGCATATCTTCTATCGGACCAGGTCAAATATTAGCGGCAATGCACACAGGTGTCGACAGCTGGATTGACGCATTAAGGTAGTATCGATTACATGTGCCATTTATTTAATGGAAAGGAGCATGGCTCTGTTTTGTTTTTGTTTTTTGTTTTTTTTAAACCAAGGACGTAGCTGCTGTCTTTGCACTTAAAAAACCAATAATGAAAGTGGTTGCCATGGTGTTTCATCCAGCACAGAAAACTAAGGCGGCACTATTCCGAATGACGCATTCCTCAAAAGAAGATCAAAACGCTCACCGTGTATTATGGATGCGGTTGGAAATGGAGAGATCCCGCTACAGTAACACCATAACAACAATGCTCGAGAATGGCATCAATAAACAGGAACGCAGAAGAAACAAAAATGTAAACCAGTGATGCAGTGGGATATTAATTCGTGTAAACTCTAACCACAGCTCTCTAGCCCTGGTTCTCATGGTGGAGTGATGTATAGCACTGAATATATTTACTTTCTTCAGTTATAAGTCTAAAGGTCAAATACCATATAAAAACCGATAGAGTAACTCATGTCAAACTGAGAAATGTTTAATCTAAAAAAAAGTACTACACAAGATACAGTCCATATTTTAACTGGTTTGCATTCTCTGAGGGGAAAATCCAGGAATAAAATGCTCTAATGATGTGTGTTCCTTAAAGCATAGCCAGGGGTTCCTATTTTATTTTATTTTTTCATTTTATCACAGTGGTAGAAATCACAAACCATCATTAATAATGTTATTATATTTATTACTGAGTTCCTAAAGTTAGTAGCACTTTGACTGCTTGCTTGAATTAAATGGCTTTAATTGAAACCTCAATAAACCAAAAACAAGAAAATAACGTAAACTTAAATCTAAAATAAGAATATAAAATTCAAGAATAAAAACTCTATCACTCCAATAAAAGCCCAAATACTATAGTACACATTTTAATAACAATCCTACTAATAGTATAGTTGGATTATATTCATAAAGTAAATATATTCATAAAGTAAATCTAAGGGTCCATGGATTGACAGACTGTTTTTATTGATTATTTATTTATTTATTTATTTATTCATGGCGTCTTTTATACAATTACCACATTGTTCAGCACTGGAACACTTGCATTAAACAAAATGCAGATTATATAGACAAATTGTGCATTTTTGTGACACCTATTTGCAATAAACAATTCAAAATGAAACGATTTTCACTTGACTCACCTTAATATCTGAGTAGAGTTATTTATATTGTTCATAAAGGAAATCATGTGTTCCATAGTTGCAAACAGGTTTTTGAACTCCTGGTCTATGATCATCATGAATATTGATCATTTACACAAGTTTCTCAGATGTAAGGTATAAAACACCTGGAGGTATGCTGCTGTAGGAAAATAATTAACAACAGGGTTGTGTGATGTAGCCCAACATGAAGCAGAGTTATGTACCACATTACCACCCTGAAGTCGATTATTTTCCTAGAACGGCACATCCTGAGGTGTTTTATTCCTCATATACCACAGCAATTACATGTTTTATTCATTAAAGAATGACACATTGTACTTTTGTTATCCATTTATAGTTACCTGTAATGTTGTGGAACGTCCTCAAAACGAGTTAGATATCATTATTCACTTATTTCACATTTATGGAAGGAGTCTCCAGTGTTAGTGCTTTGTAACAGTCTGAGGTAATGCTGTAACTTCAGAATAAAGGAGTTTACATTTTTGTCTTATTAACTTCAAGGAAAAGTTAAAGAATGTTTACAAATGCTGAAACGTAGGTAATAAGAGGAACCGACGCCGTTTCCGGACATTACACAGCATTAAATATAACAAAAAATCGATAAAAACTGTCATTATTTAATAATTAAAAATCGTTGCTGAGTTGCTGTGGTGTATGAGGAATAAAAAGAAATGAAGTAATGTAGGGCAATGATCAACTTTGGGGTGTTATCGGTTATGGCGCTTCATTACACCACTCTGTTGTTGATTATTTTCCTAGAACAGCACACCCCTGCATGGTTTATTCCTTATTTAATAGTATTAATTATAATTATATATATATATATATATATATATATATATATATATATATATATATATATATATATATATATATATATATATATAAAATTATAATAACTATTAATAGTATTAATAGTATTCCATAACTACAGCAAAACTAATAGGAAAGAGAACACCTACTGTGTTCATTTGTTTCCAGAAATATTTAAAAGATACTAACTAAACACTGATTTTTCATGTTTTTGCACAAAAAACTTATCCAGGAGAGAGCATATGCAGAAATTCCCAGTGTTGAAAAAGCACTTAAGAGTGTTTATGTAAGTCCAGCTGGATGCAGACAAACACTAGAGTGGACGTAACGCTGTTAGTGCTAATTCAAACACTTTAGGTATTAGATCAGTAGCGTGAAATTTGTTGTATGTTTTTGCCATGAATAAATTGTCAGTACATCTATCAAAGCAAAGGGATCACCACAGGAGCATGATTTGGGTGGTTTGGCTGTCATTGACAGCGACAGTGTTTTCAAAACAGACCACCAATAAAAAAAAAAAAAAGCTCCCCTGTGATCATAAACCGACCCTGATGAACGCTAGAGAACGATTAATACACACTGTGTATTGAAAAAAACTTGAACTTTAGTCTCCTATAAGGTGACAGTACATCAAGTAAACACTTTACAATCTGTAGTAAGTGTTGAGGTGTTGCATGTAGAATGCAGTCTAGAATTTAATTGTATGATTTTTTATAAATAACATTTACATGGTGCAGCCTCACAGCTCCTGGGTTCCATCCTGAGCTCGGGAGTTTAACATGTCCTCCACATGTCCGTGGGGGATTCCTCTGGCTCTCTGGGTTTCTCCTACCACTCAATCCATGCCAGTTGGAATAGTGACTGTGTAGGTCTTATTTAGTTCTGTGCCGTCTCATGTGGTTTAGTGTGTTGTTTTATGTAGCATCATGGTCCTGGGGGAACGTTGTTTCATTTCACTGTGTACTGTACCAGATGTATATGGTTGAAATGACAATAAAGCCACTTGACTTGACTTGAAGTGGCCTCTAATGAGTGAGTGTGTGTGTGTGTGTGTGTGTGTGTGTGTGTGTGTGGTGCCCTGTGATAGACTGGTGTGATATCCAGGATGCAGGATCCAGGTGATATCCTGATGCCTCACACCCAGTGTTCTTGGGATAGACTATGGATCCTTATGGTAACTTTTGCGGTTACATGACATTAAGCTTATCTCTTGCTTTTTATAAGATGGAACAGAGATCAGAAAGACAAAAGAAAACTCAGAATTTAATTTGAAACTATTATTATTAGTAGTAGTGGTGGTGTTTCTATTAATAGACTAACTGTGTTTTTAATAATAATAATAATAATAATAATAATTTCAAATAATAAATATATTTTTTAAATAATGTGCCATGCAACCACCACCAGCAGACTAGTTATTGCTCAGAAATGCAAAAGCATATGCACAACTGGAAAAGTAGTGATTTTTTAATTCTAGTAATTTCTAGTAAAGTCAACAACACACTGGAAAGAAACTACAGACTTCATTCAGGGCGCCTACTAAATCCTGTGTGCTTCTGAAGATTATTACAGATTATTATACTGAATTTCGATCACTTATTATGCGGTTTGAAACGCAGGGAGAAGCTGAAGTGTAAAACTCACCGGTCCGAGTGAACAGGTCACACACAGCACGAGCATTCTCCTGAACACGTCCATTGTTTAATTTAGGTGTGTTTTCGCGCTTTCTGTTTTTCTTCTTCTTTCAGAACGTCTATTTAAAAAAAGAAAAACAAATGAACTTCAGCCCCGCACCGGAGCCCCGCAGTGTAAACTCCGCTCCTAGCTGTGAACTCAGACCCCCGCGCGCGGCGCCTCCACCTCCACACTGAGTTCTGATGCGGGAGCGCACGCGCTATTTAAGCGCCTCCGTTTCACAGCGACGCCAACGTTCGGTCACGTGTTCAGGCAACAGCCAGTCGGAGCTCAATGCAGGCAGGCAGATAGATACATAGATAGATAGATAGAACCCCAATTCCAAAAAAAGTTGGGACGCTGTGTAAAATGTAAATAAAAACAGAATGCAATGATTTGCAAATCTCATAAACCCATATTTTATTCACAGTAGAACATAGACAACATATCAAATGTTTAAACTGAGGAAATGTACCATTTTAAGGGGAAAAAATAAGGTAATTTTTAATTTGATGGCCGCAACACGTCTCAAAAAAAGTTGGGACGGGGGCAACAAAAGGCTGGAAAAGTGTTACTAAAAAAGAAACAGCTGGAGGAACAATTTACAACTAATTAGATAGATAGAAAGATAGATAGAACCCCAATTCCCAAAAAGTTGGATAGATAGATAGATAGATAGATAGATAGATAGATTGGCAGACAGACAGACAGATAGATAGATAGATGGATCAAACATGCAGACAGAGAGACAGACAGACAGGTAGGCAGGCAGGCAGATAGACAACAGTCTACACTTCAGAAGTCCTATAAAGCAGAGATGGGAGTTCAGTGGAATTTACTGACACCGGGGCCGTGTTTACATTTATTTTTCTTGAAATAACGCCCACGTGTCATTAAAAGACTTCCTTTCATCCTCTTCCATTATCCTCCATTTTGCCTGAACTCTAACCATTACTGTTGCATTTGGCCAAACCTGCAGGCCCTGTCTATTAAAATGCACCTACAGCCGAGCAACATCTCAGCCCTGACAAACAGGCTTCTTTTCTCTCTGCAACAAGTCAAAATACAATTAACCATGGTGTGGAACCATTTCATTTGTAGCCTTTAGTTTATATAATAGTTATATAAAGCTTAAAAGCAAACAACTTTTCACAGTGAAAGTCAGAATGCATCAGTTTGTCATGAAAGGACGCATTAAGAAAAGTGAGCCAGGGACAATCCGTATGTCTAACACGAGCATCGAGGAAAAGAATCCAAAAAATGTCCTGTGGAAAGTGAAATTACACAATGTCATGAGATATGTACTGGGGGGGGGGGAATCTTTTAAAATGTGGCTTAAAGCCAGTATGTCTGCTATGCACAAAATTAAATAGTTGTTCCCTAAAATATCATCCGACCGCTTTGGAAAAAGGAAAAATTCACCCTGAATGAATTGCATATCAATATTTAGAATCACTGTACGATCTTCAGTTGTATAAAACATTTATTTCAGGAGTTGAGTTTTTTAATTTAAACTTCCTTTATCAACATGTTAGTCTGTTTTTAATATGGTTAACGGTTTCCTACGTTACCCATAATGCCATGCTGATAATGCCATCCTGATAATGCCATGCTGATAATGCCATGCTGATAATCGTTATCTCTGCCTAAAGAGAGCAATGCAGTGGCACGTCAGTCTTTTAGCCTGTCCGACTCTTTCATCTCCTCATCTGTACACTCTACTCAAACGGATCAGCTTCCAAAGTTTCTTGCTCATACAGCTGTCAATGCCATCACGCTCATCGTCTCATAGATCGCTAATTAAAGGAGTCAAGTCTCTGCCGTAACTCAAATTTGAGATTGCTTGATAACAGCGCTAGCAATAACAATGCTCCCCTGTGATGTCATGGAAACAAGAGTGCAGTACAATTTACTCAGACTTCTCTCTGAACCAACACCCTCATGTCGTAAATCACTTCCACTCATCCTCTTACACTGACCCTGACTCTGGCCAAACTATACTCACTCTAATTGTGCATTTTGGACAGAACACAGCCTAATTCTGCAGAGAAATTGCCCAGTTATAATTATATATATTTTTAAAAAGTGCTCTGAGAGATGTCATCCAAAGTAGTGTGTAATGCAACGCACCAAAGCAAACACTTCATAGCAAACACTCCTTAATTATACCTTACTGCCAGCTCTTTATATGGGATTTTCCCACACTTCCCTCTTTTAAACAGACAGTACTAGATAGATAGATAGATAGATAGATAGATAGATAGATAGATAGATAGATAGATAGATAAACTGTACATATCACATATTTCACTACCTTTAATATTATTAACAGAATTTCGTTTTCGACAAATTCAAGAGATAAATTCCTCCCATTTGATCCAGTGATAAAATGAAAACAGCTACTTTATGGGCTGCTGCTATCAGCTAGTCTATGAGCTAGCATGACAGCTAGCTAGCTTAACCCTAGTTATTAGTATCCCCAGTAGGATAGAAAAGCATGTTTTTACACAGGTCACAAGTTATCGCTGTGTAATTTGTACATATTTCTAGCGGCACAGCATTCACAGAAAGCCTAGCATGACAGCTAGCTTGTTAACTAGCAAAGTAAATAACCCTATTTATTAATATTTCCACTAGAACCATGAGTCATGAGTCATTGCTGTGTATTTTGTACATATTTCTAGCAGCATGGTGCTCACGAAAAGCAACAAATTAATGTTTATTAACCAGTATCCTGAGGTTTTCAGCTGTTTCCTGTTATGTGGCTAAAGGCTAGCTTGCTGCTAAAAACAAATGGTGCTCTTCCTAAAATGCATGCTAGTCATTTCTAACATGATCACTATCTTTATATTGTAATAAATTGTGATTAGCTTTTACATGGCATGCATTAACACAACTCATTAACTAATCAAAACCATAAACTAGGTTTAAACCACTTATTTCGCTCTTTTTTCTTTATTTCTAAAGAACATCACTAAGCATCTAGAATAAAAAAATTTTTTTAATGCATTGCTTTCAACCTTAAAGTCTCTGCTTATTATTCAGTTATTCACCTTAAAGCATATTATTCAGTAACTACAGTTAATCCAAATGAAAAAGACATGAATTTGACAGAAAGAGAAATATAAGTCTGGATTGAAAGCTTGAATGTGCTGCCAAGTCCCATGTTTTGGTTGCCTAGAAACATAATTAACTAAGTTAAACCATATTACAGCAACAGCAAGCTAGTTAGCTAGTTAAGCGCATTAATACAAACATAAACGAGTATATACACCAATCAGCCCTAACATTAAACCACTGAGAGGTGACGTGAATAACCCTGATTATCTCATTACAATGGCACATGTCAAGGGGTGGGATATATTATGCAGCAAGTGAACAGTCAGTTCTCAAAGTTGAAGTGTTGGAAGCTGGAAAAATGGGCAAACGTAAGGATCTGAGTGACTTTGACAAGGACAAATTGTGATGGCTAGACGACCGGGTCAGAGCGTGTCCAAAACGGCAGGTGTTGTGGGGTGTTCCCAGTATGCACTGGTTAGTACCTACCAAAAGAGGTCCAAGGAAGGACAACCAGTGAACCGGCGACACGGTCATGGGCACCCAAGGCTCATCGATGCGCGTGTGGAGCGGAGGCTACCCCGTCTGGTCCGATCCCACAGAAGAGCTACTGTAGCACAAATTGCTGAAAAAGTTAATGCTGGCTATGATAGAAAGGTGTCAGAACACAGTACACACTTGTGGAGTCCAGGCCTTGACGGGTCAGAGCTGTTTTGGCGGCACAAGGGGGACCTACACAATATTAGGCAGGTGGTTTTGATGTTATGGCTGATCGGTGCAAACTCCTACACAGAGAAACTTTCTTAGAAAGTGTTTGAGGAGGTACATAATGTTTGCAACCTTGACAAAAAAGTCAGCAAGTCGTTTGAACAACTTTTGGCTGTGAGCTGCCAGCTTTTCTCTTCACATCAGACTTAAAATATATTATTAGAGTCTGGCTAGCCCTGTTTTGTTTTTTTTTTTCTCAAGGTGGCTAGGTGTTCTGCTAGCAGAAGAACTTCATAGCACTTTATTTTGCACGGTTTTGTGCTGTTTCTCTACCTGCGTGTTTCGAATTCTGAAAAGATCGTCTGTCATCCCTGAACACTAATTAATCTGAGTCGCAAAAGCTGATGTGTGTAGTGCAGCAGCCGTCGGGATTCAGGACGAATAGCAAGCACTATAGCTGCAGCACCGTAAAGCACTTTTGGTTAAATATACAAACCAAATACAAAACTTTTTTTTTTTTTTTCCATTCTCTGATTGTTGAACAAAACAGAGACGTAAAAATGTTACTAAATGCTAGAATCTTCTGATCCACCAGGCAACTATGAATAAAAAATAAATTGCTGCAGGTGCCTCATTTTTCCTGTAGAGTCTACATTCTACATTCTTTGTAAAAAATAAATAAATAACTAAATCAATATTGCTCATTATATGAATTCGTATGAATAGTGCAGGTCAATTCTAATGATTGGTGGATTATGAACTACACATTCCAGTGTTTTGTTTTAGTTTTAATGGGGAAAAAATGTAATGAGTTTCCCTTTAAAATCAGTTTGTAAAGATTTATACAAGTTTGTGTATGACAAGGACACGTGGACATGTGTGTTCTCCTTCACTGGACCCTTTTTCTTGCATGAAAGCATTCTGAGGTGTGTTATTTGTGTGTGTGTGTGTGTGTGTGTGTGTGTGTGTGTGTGTGTGTGTGTGTGTGTGTGTGTGTGTGTGTGTGTGTTTACCCATTATGAGCTCAACTCAATAATCCTCAAGCAGAATCCTTGAAGATCCCTGAATTCTTTGCTGAGTGGCTGAAAAGATGAGCTTTTATTTTAAAAGCCTGCTGAATTCTTATTGAGGTTTCTATCAAACCCATTTAGCCCTGTCTAAGTGTCAGTGTTTATTCATTTCATTTTAGAAGGATGTCCAGGGCCGGTGTCATCAGAAACGTGGCACAATGAAATTTTTTGTATGAAAAGCTTCAAATGTGTAATAATAGCTGCATAATATGTGCATTATCCATCTGGATTTTATTTAAAATACCTACACAGCTTCTACGTCACTGCGCAGCGGCAGTTAGTAAATCATCATGTATTGTAGATGTCCAAATTTTATAACCAATATACCATGAGCACTTCCTCTTACTATAATTTAACAGAGAAAATGCTATTTAGCCACCGATTTTCTGCTTCAAACACTTAGTAGTCATTCATTCACAGAACCTACTGTATAGCACAGCTTTCATTTTAAATCAAAATGTCTGCTGTGTATACCTGACCTATTTCCATATCTGGATTATTGGAATGCACTGTCCAAGAATATTTTCCCTGCATCTTTATCAGTAGCATCTGGTCAAATATTGCAGCTGTGACGTACAATGGTGATATACTCCTCTGTCAATTTTACTGTTATTATACAAATGATGACGCTCTCTGTCTCATAGTGCAAAAATTCCTCTTCCTTATTTCACTGGCTGTGTAATTGATGTGCCACTAACGAGCAGTTAAATCCACATCCTATTGATTATTGCTGCTAGGTTTTAAGGAGCGAGCTGCAAAACCTTCACAGCCATCACATCACATCATAAACATGCAAGAGACTTTCATTCCTGTATAAATAGCAGGCTTGAAATACAGTCATTTGGATCTAAAGACTATTTTCCACAGCACTTCCTGTATTTAAACTATTAACCCCATTTAAATCTCATCTCGTATCTGGATTCTGTGAAAATTAAACCTGCTTAACTGGCTTGAAATATGGTTTGTGCGTGTTATTGCATGTTAATATGCAAATCAGCTCAAACAACTTCCTCATTTAAAGTTTCTCTATGCAAAGGACTGGGAATCACTATTGTGCATGCCATTTTAATTCCATAACGTAGACGTCATGAACCGTGTAACATACAGTACTGTATGTTATGCAAGGAATAAAACATTCAGTGTGTTGTCATAGTTATAGGAAAATAATTAAAGGCCGGGTGGTGTGATAAAGCAGGGGCTATTACAACAAATATTTTCCATTAATAACACATTCCAAAGTGCTTTATTCCTCTTTTACCACAAGTTATAGCTGCTATAAACAGCAGTTCCTTCAACAGCCACTTTAAAAGGACAAAAAAAAAATGCACCTTGTTAGTAAGAAACACAACATCCTCTGTCCTAAATACTTTCCTGTGGTGTTTGTTATTGGATTTAGATTACGTGGATCATCCACCATCTAGGTCTGCAGAATCATCCAGAAAAAAGACATTTCCTATTTATAAATATGAAAACATTATAAAATAAAGTAAAACACTATCTGTTTATCTTTACCTTTATAAGGTCAAGTCTGTCAAAACGAATCAACTGAAAAGTGTGATTGGTCCATAACAAGCAGATACCTGGATACTCTTCCATTTTTAGTCGCTAAATAATTCATAGCGATTAATTAATGAATAAGATGCTTGAAGATTTTAAGGGAATAGGGACCCATCTACCTGTAATTCCTTATTAGGAATGTAACCCAAAACAAACAAATTATTCAGAATAAACAGATAATGTGTTCAAAACAGATACAGATACTAATAGGAGGTTCAGGTGTTTTTTTTTTCTGAGAAATGTATTTATAACATCCTTAGTAACCGCCTGGTCAGGGTTGCACTGGTTTAAATTAGGCTACTACTTTGGTCATATTTTGGGAAATTTAACTTAATTTTGTTCGGAAATATCTCAGGCAAGTACAAAATAATAATAATGAGAATAAAAAACCACAATTATCCCATAAAGTGATGAGCTGAGTTTGAGGAACTGCCAGAGCCAAATTTACAGACTGTAATGACACTGCTTTCAGACAGAAATATTTGGAACACTAAACAAATACAGATACAGATAGTGCCACTGTGTTATACCACTACTCCTTACCGACAGGCATTGTACTCATAGCACTCAACAACTGTAACAGTCATGACATGCCCCCTGGAGACAAATTGGAGAGACTTGGTGTCTTCTAATGTACACATAGACTTACAGGCATGGAATGCAAACACACCCAGGGCCTTGGGCTGTAGAACTTGAGTCCGATCTCAAGAAGTTTTCTGTACTGACTTTGAATATTCTTTGATTTTGCTCTTGCTAAGCATAGTCTTGGTCTTCAGTGAGAGTTTGTCTCACTGTGCGTTTCTTTTCGTACGCACAACATTTGAGAAGAAGTAATTCCTTCTAGAAAACATACCCAAATCATTGGCACTATGCGCAAATGATCCAAGCTTGAGAGCACTAGCATAATTGGTTCACGTTCAAATAATAGGTGAAGACATAAACTGCTAACAAAACCTGTTAACTGATGGCAGACGATCAAAAAACATCTTTTGGCGTCATCGCATGTTCACGATTGCATATTCAAATTGAATTTGCAAATTTGGTCTAGTGTATATGAAATTGAAGTAAAGGCTTGATGGTTTTCTATTTCTAGTCTTGACTTGGTCTCGCTTTCATTTGGACTCAATATTGGCTTGGACTCGTCCCACTTAAAAACTCTGTCTTGACTCGGTCTCAGCAGTCTTGATCTTGAATTACAGCCTTACCAAAAAAGTTCCATTCCCCAGTGAGTTTCTACATGCAGTAGGACATCTAAGCATCGACTTTATATGCATATCTAATCTGTCAGTATTGTCTGTCTCTATAAGTAATCTACAATAAGAGATCTGTCTCTTCAGGATATAATCAACACCTCAGTCAAGGACTTTCTCACAAATGTCCCCTTAATTCCACTCAGACTCATATTCTCATTCAGTACTCTGATTATTACCCTAGATGATCTCAGTGATCACAAAAATCACTTCTAGTGTCATTTCAATCAGTGGCATTTCAGTCGGTTTGAAGATCTAAGCACGAAATCCTACGATAATTGCAAAAACCCAAACTCTGGTCCTGATTCGTCAGGTGACAGAGAGATAATAGATGTTATCTCGATGTTCTGCATTCCACGCACACATCCTGTCTAAATAGGGTATACAGTGAGAGCAGAACTGTTGTGTTAGCAAACCAATTTAAGTCAGATTTAGCACTGGATTATTTATCATGTAAACAAGTAAAATTTATCATCATGGCACTGTGCATCAACTGATAGCCATAAAGTCACCACATAGAAACAAAGGAAAAGATAAAGACACAGTAATACACTCCTGCTGCGTGTGTGACCAAGTACAGTCGCAGGTCTCCATGTAAATAAGCATTTATTACTCTTTTTTAATAGAACAAAATATTATAAACAGATATTTTTATATGTAGACATTATGAAAAGACATTGAATTGCCTTGAATTTGTACTGGAATGTCTATGAAGAAACCATCAGCTCTTTCTTTCTTTCTTTCTTTATTTCTTTCTTTATATGACAACATGACAGACAGCTAATTCTTTCCTTCTTTCTATAGTGGTTACTATATAAACGATAATGTATTACAACTAGCACAATAAATCTGTTATTTGCTGTTACTGAAAACTGATCAACACCTTCAGAATCTCGAATTCAGAAGTGCTGTGGTACTGAACATTTTAATGAATGATAAGTTCTAATAATAAGCCTCTTTAACAGCTTGTTCCAAAGCAGCCACCACAGTTGTGTTCTGGTAGGAAGAATGCATCATTAAAGATGCTTTTGTGGAGAAGGATAATCGAATGGTGAGGTGACGTGACTGAGCGCTGAGAAATTCTATTGAAGCACAAAAGCTCTGCCTAATCAGTTCTGAGTCATTGCTTCAGGGTCCCTTGTCCACCTCAACGACCGAATAGCTTACCTCACTCACCTTTCTGACCACACTAAAGCGAACATTAGATCTGGTTAAATCTCAATCCCAGCGTAACTTCAGGGAAGGTCAGGAACAAAAGTCGGGGCTTAGAGTTACAGAGTGTTCTAGGTGAAGCTAATAATTAAATGAATCATTTCCTCTCGCTCTGAAAATGAGCAGAGCTTTACAATCTGACCATGTTTAACAAAAGCAAAGGGTCAAACACACACATACACACACACACACACACACACACGTGTACTGATGTGGATTCCTGACTTTACAACTGGGCAGGAAACTGAAATAACTGTTCAGAACGGACTCCAAAATTTAATCACACGGAAATCTCACAACACAACACAATATCAGTTTTTAGTACATATATAACAAAATTCACCTACACCATTAAACTCACTTATACCACAGCACCATTTAATTCTCCATTCTGACTGGTCAGAAGGTGTTGTGTCAGAAAGTGTAGTTCATATGTTATCGTTTCTATAGTAACAATTTTTTGGCAGATGCTCTACGTAAACAGATTAAAAACGTGTAATTATTGATATGGTGACGTTTTCTGTAAAGAAACATTTATTTAGCATTTTTGAAAGGAGTCTCCGGTGGTAGCGCTTTGTTACAGCCAGGGGTGAGTTTCCCGAAACCTTTGTAAGGCCAAGTACTTTATCTCATAATGTAAGAATGTAAGCATGTTATCTTGCGAGTAAGAAGAGTGTTTCCTGAAATCCATCATAACTAAGATATTATGTAAATTTGTTTGTAAAATCCGTAGAAAAACAACAAGTGCCTTACACCTTCAGTGCTTGGCCCCCTATTGTTATTCTACCTTTTTAGGGGCCAAGCACCAACGGCGCAAGGCACTTATTGTTTTTCTACGGATTCTGCTTATTATTATTATTCTGGCTAGGTTGTCTATGGCAACCCATAGAACCATGTGGTAAAAAGTTGTGAAATTTGGCACACGGGTTCAGGACACATTCAGCTACAAATACACCAAATCACCATATATATATATATATATATATATATATATATATATATATATATATATATATATATATATATATATATATATATATATATATATTTTTTTTTTTCAGATAACCTTTAAATATTGAAAATATTGATATTAAATATTAACCATATTGAAATCATTCTCATGGCTGGATCAGGAAGCTAGGCTGCGATGAACTTTAACAAGAAACATGGCAGGCACATCACACACGATATTGACAAATTCATATATTCATAAATTCATGTATAAATATTGACTTATTAACAAATTCAAAAAGACTGGAAGTGTTGCAGACTAACTGAGAAGTGCACATCCACAAACCCCCACTGACGAAGGCACAAGCGACGTGGTGCTGGCGCACATAGTCCCCTATGTATGGAGACTTTTGTGACACACTGTAGAAAGACATACTATAAATACTATGAAGAGGGAAATGAGGCTTTAATAATCAAAGGATTTTAAATTTTATTTTTCCTTTGTCCTCTTGGCCTTCCCTCTTTCCTGAGGCTCCAAGTGACCTGTAAGGTATCACGGACATTAATAGAACCATAGAAATATCTTTATTATACAGCTGATACTATACTGTGTGCATTTATAATATTGGAAAACTGACACACACCAGGAAAAATAACAGACAATACCAAAGAAAAGAAAATAGACCAAACACGTCTTTCCAGCTCCAGGATTCCACTTAAAAATAACTAGCTGAATCTTGCCTGACAAAACTAAAAACAGGTTTGGAACTATGTGACTAGGAAAGTATCTTTCTTTAGGAGTGTAACACAATGACTATGTGTATCTGTATCTGCTGTAAATGTCTAAATATAATAATAATTAGTTACACTTACATAGCACTTTTCTAGACACTCAAGGCGCTTTACATATTACAGGGGGGGAATCTCCTCAACCACCACCAGTGTGTAGCATCCACCTGGATGATGCGACGGCAGCCATAGTGCACCAGAACGCCCACCCCACACCAGCTATAGGTGGAGAGGAGAGGAGGGTGATATAGCCAATTCAGAGATGGAGATTATTAGGGGGCCATGATAGACAAGGGCCAATGGGGCAATTTTGCCAGGACACCAGGGTGATACCCCTACTCTTTACGAGAAGTGACCTGGGAATTTTAATTACCACAGAGAGTCAGGACCTCGGTTTAAAGTCTCATCCGAAACACGGTGCTATAGTATCCCCGTCACTATACTGGGGCATTAGGACCCACACAGACCACAGGGAGAGCATCACCTACTGGCCTCCCTAATACCACTTAATTTGCATCTCCTCTCATGTACAGATGCTTAGGTAATACAGAGCAAATATTTTACTGGTTTAAAAATCACTGACTGCACCTTTAACAATAAACAATAAAACACAGACTGCACCTTTAAGACACTTCAGCAATAAATCTCTATTTGTTCCATCAATTAATGCTCTGGATTACAGGCAGCTGATATGAAGATAGGCAGTTTTAGGGATTTTCGTAATGTTTAAAGATATTTATAGCTCTGTCACCGAGAACCGTTCAGCACCATCCTCTGGCTGGCAGCTGGAGGTGATTTACTGAAGATCAATGCTGAGTGGGGAGGCGTCACAGCAGGCCGTTTTCCCAGGCACTTACCTGCACAAACATCTCCACTGAAGCGGGAACTCACTAAAAACATCTTATTTTAGAGTTATGACAAGTCTACCTTGCCTGTACATGCAGTTCAGCGAGAGGCAGCACAGATAATGAGGAAATGACCAGGTCTATAATGAATAAGCCGTTTATAATGAACTAAATGAACTCTACATAGTGCATAACAGGGATGTAACCCAATAGGAAAACGTTATTTGGAATGAGCAGATTATTGTTTTAAACAGGAACAATACAGAAATAATCACCTCTAATAATACCCAGAAATAATACACTCCTAGTGCATAATGATTAATATATGACTGCTCTCGTTTTTTAGCTAATTAACACACAAAACTTAACAATGCCAAAGTGAATACCTAACAATAAAAAATTATTTAAAACATTAAATTTAAAAATGAACAACTACTAAATATCTTGGTTGGTAAGTATACACCCCCCTTTATTATAACATCCCTTAAACAATTTCAGGAACAACAAATGTGACATAGTCACATAGTCACTTAATATTTTCAACACCGGTTTGGAATCACAACAATTGACTTGATAGGTTGAATAAAAACAGCTGCTTACTATGGGCCTTCAGTTTTCACGTGCAGATCCACACAAAGGCAGCAACATTGTGCTCCAAAGACAGAGTTGTATAAAGGTACACATCAGGTGAGGGATACAGAAAAGATTTACAAAAAGGATTTGATTTGAGGAAGAACCAAATGACTCTGAAAGACCTACAGGATTTTATGGCCAACAGAGGTAAGCATGTGCATCACACAACAATATCAAAGATATGGCACACATGTAGCCTATATGGCTGGGTGGCAAGAGGAAAGGCACTTCTCAAAAAGGATTGGAGTGAAGTTTGCACAAAGACACCTGAAGGATCCTGCAACAAAATAGCAAAAGGTTTTGTGGTCAGATGAAACCAAAGTAGAACTTTTTAGCATGAATGCCCATCACCAAAACAACACCATCCCAATTGTGAAGCACGGTGGTGGAAGCATAATGTTGTGGGGATGCTTCTCATCTGCATGGACTGGGGAACTTGTAAGGAGTGAAGGAAGGATGGATGGAGCCATGTACAGAGAGATTATTGGGAAAAACCTGATGAAATCTTATTCCAACAAGACAAAGACCCCATGCCTAAGCCCAAAGATACCATGGAGTGGCTTGCTAGAAAAAAAGGTGGATGTTCTGGAGTGGCCTAGTCAAAGCCCTGACTTTTGTTGGGAAGAATTGTTGCAAAGGATGCTGTCCATCAGAGAACATCTCCTCTGCATCTTCCAGCTCGAACAGTTCTACAAAGACGAGTGGGGGAAGAAGATCTCTAAATCCAGGTGTGCCAACTTTGTGCAGAGCTACCCAAAAAGACTGGTAGCTGTAAGTAAGTATCGACTCTGGGGGGGGTGTAAACTTAAGAAATTTCCTTTTTTTTGTCAATTACAGTAAATGCTCTTTTTTATGCAAGTTAAAATGAATTCATTGCATTTCATTGCATATGGTATGCTGTGTTGTTTGGATTAAGGAAAACAAGTGTCATTTAAATCCACGAAGTTTACAGAAGCTGACAACAAAATGTAAAAGATTAGAAATGATGTGTATTCATTTTCTATACACTGTATATTGTATAGTATTACAATCTTTCTTCTTTTCTTTTTCTTTTTACAGTAAAGGAAAGGGTTTCTTGAGAACGTGCAAAATGCCTCTCTAACAAAGAGGAAGTGCATCAGGTCAAAGACACCCACAGAACAAAACAAGCTTTTTTTTTTGTCCAGACCATATTTTCAGTTCAACCACTTGAGATCTTGCCGACACGCAACCGTAACTATGATACTTCAACCTTGTACATTCACACTTTGTGAAATATGAAGTCACAGGAAACGTGTTTAAAAGTGTCTGGTGAAAGCATCTAAGCAGCAGTGAGTGCGCCACTGACACGAACAAACAGTAAGTCCATCCTAAAACCTGGCTCAGATCTTTTTAAACAATTTTTATTATGTGTGTTTAAGAGTCATGGTCAGTCATTGAACTGTAAAGTGCTGGATGATGGTGAACATAGGCCTATACAACATATACAGTACAGGATTAATACATGTACTATACTGAATCTGTATAATTTTGTGCATCAATTTATGAGTAAATACAAGCTTTATATCATAAGCGCATAAGTAAATTTTACAATAAAATACTGTAAACTGACATTGTAATAACAATAAGTTACTGCAACTTAATTAATTGGCAAACCATTAACTTAACCATTAACATTACATATAGATTATTAATGCAATAAACAATGTAAGTTTGTAGTTCCTTTATGTTACAGACAATCAACAGTGTATCCGTGATGAAATTCAAATTCTAGTAAATTCAGTCTTAATGCTATATGTTTTCTCACAATGCATTGTGTTTAACAGTTAAATACTATAAGAATCTTACTTAAAAAAGTAAATTAGTCGGTCAAACTTTTGAATAGTCTATCTAAAGTAAGATGCTGCTCACATCACACAGTGGCAGCTCAATGTTGGGCTACTGCGCTGAAGGTCGTGAGTTCAAATCCCAGCACAGCAAAGCTGCCACTGTTGGGCCCTTGCGCAAGGCCCTTAGCCCTCAACTGCTCAGATGTATAAATGAGATAAATGTAAGTCGCTCTGGATAAGAGCGTCTGACAAAGATGCCGTAAATCCAGCCTCTTGTACCTCAATGTTTTGACCTATATCCTGCTCTGTACGGCCTTGTTTTGACCAAAAGTAGTTTGGGTACTTTTATTATTTGTGAAAAACTCTTCACAGCAGACAAGCCTGCTTAAAATCTAGCCTGAAAAAAGTTACTGGGCTTTTGAGCGTTTAAGAGAGGCAAGAATTTCTCAGCCCCTACCTTTTGTACACTCACCAAGGACTTTATTAATGTAGAAGTATACAGATGCTTCTAATAAACTGACATTGACATTGTGATCTGTGTAACCTCCATCATAAAATGAAACTACAAGCCAGTTGCATGTTATACATATCTATATATATATATATATATATATATATATATATATATATATATATATATATATATATATAAAATGAGCTATGTAAATAAATTTGATTGATTGATTCCATGTTGAAATCCTAAGGTCTGATCAAACCAGTGACCAAAACAAAACACCCCTTTATTTTTCAGCAGACAGCAGGTCTCACCTTTCATAATTTGGGACAGAGTTAAGGGTAAGACCTCAATGATCTTTCTCAGTAATACATTATGTGATTGCACCAAAATGCTGAAATGTATCTACAGAAAATTTAACTTAAGTAAAATTTAAATTAAGTAAATTGTACTTTATCACTGTACTTTGATACATTTTTATTTTTATTAGAACTGTGAAGAAATGAGTAACGAGTATGGAGCTAGTAAGTGATGCATACATTTCTTTTGAGATTATGAACTATAAAAACCAAAAGCAAAGCCCAGCTTTGGACATTAAATTGCCTGCTGGAGTTCTGCCTTTTCGAAAGCAGCCCTGCAATGGTGACTTTGTCTAAAGTGTATTTGCATACATATTTGCCTTACCTGACCTACAGTACAGTCCCAGCCAGAGGTGGAAAATACTTGAGTAATTGTTCTATGTTGTAATACTTAGTGTTATAGGCTATAGACCTACTTGTTACAAATCTTGAAGGTCTCGTCTTCACTCATCCAGCACACTACACATAAAAAAATCAGGCTAGTTTTTATCTGCAGTGTAGGCACTTTTGCATGCTACACAATAGCTATCCATGTGTGTTTCAATATGAATAACCTCAAATAATGTTCCAAAAACCATTAAAACATTTGTGTCAGTGTCAGTTGAAACCACTGGAAGCATTCGTTATGTTGAACTATTTCAATTGCTTTTGTTTGATTTGTTCAACAGCTGAAAGTCTGTAAATTTTGACAATAAACCTGATTTGCAATGGGGGTTGAATAATTTTGATTGCAACTGTAAATTCACCAATTAAAAATATATATTCTTTTAAATACTTGTATACATTTTTGGCTTAATACTTTCTCTTTTAACTAACTCTTTTTACACATTATCATTTTCACTTAAGTATAATTCCTCAGTATGTTTTCCACACCTGGTCCCAGGATAACGTTAGAAAGCTGTTAATGTAAAGTTATGAAAGCTACAGACAATTCCTTTTTTGTTTGTCTCATTTTGTATTGTCTTATTTTGTTTATTAATTTTGTCTCATCTATACGCTTTTCTTTTTAATAGCTTTTCTTTGTATCATTTCCTGTACCCTAAAAAATAACATCCTTATAACCTTTAATGACATACACATGACATCCCGTGTTAGCCTGGGTGGTCTTTTTCAGCATATACTAATAAATCTGTTCTTCACTTCCTTTTTTGTTGTACAGGTATAGCTTTTTTTGCCGGATGGTTTCGTTACTTCTTGTTCTCCGTCTGGGTTTTGGACGTTGTACTGATTTGGATTCTAACATACCTGGAGATTTATTTGAGAATGGAAAATGTCTGTTACATCTCTAGATGCCGCTGTCACAAACTTCATTTCCCAAAAAATGTGTAACGTCCTACAGAGTCTGAAACCATGACATGGTCTAATGAAAGTCTCACTCCTAGCATTGGTCTAGTGATGATTCCAAGATTGGACTGCTTCTCATATTTGACCTCTTTTTGTTTAATTACTTTATTATTTTGTCTATCTGTTGTTTGTTTGCTGTTCGCCTGCCTACATTATTGAATTTTCCCCCTTTTTTTTTTTTTTTTTTTGTCTGCTGATGGTCTCTTAATGAAGCCCTGTATTTGCATCAGTTTTCATAGCTTTGTTTCTGCTTGGGAATCGATTACTCTTGTGCTACTTTAATCTCACCATGCTTTCCACCAGTAGAGAAAGAAAGTATCACATCATAGTGTTCTGAGCCTAGGTTCTCCTCAAGGTTTCTTCCTAATGTTATTAAGGTATTGGAATTTCTGTAAAGATGCTTTGTGACGACTGCTGTTAAAAACACTATAAGGTTTAGCCTAATAATCAGGGCAAAATATGATAATAAGAGAATCAGTGGTGCAAAAATGAAAAAAAAAAAAAAAAAACTGCTGATCTCTACAGTTTTACAGTTCACAGAGAATGGTGCGAAAACTCCCCAGTGAGCAGCAGTTCTGTGGGTAGAAACGTTGATGTGTGAGGACAGAGGAGAGGAAGCTGACAGGAAGGCTATGGTAACTAAAATAACCACTCTATAACAGCTGAGGTGAACAGAAAAGCATCTCACAACAGAACAAACTTTGAGGCTGTCAGGCAAGAACAGGAATCTGACCCTACAATGGGTCAAAGTTTCACCCAAACTGGACAGTTGAAGATTTGAAAAAAAAAAAAGATCACGCTGCATTTTATTCACTCATTCCTTTTTTTTCTTTTCTTTTTTTTTTCATAAAAAAAGGATCATTTGGTTCAATGTCATATTCAAAATGAAATGAGGGTGTAACCTGGAACAAGACATTCATCCTTGATACGACACACTAGTTATTAAGACTCAATTAAAAATAGGCCGTACATGATATCTGACAGATATGTGAGGGAAAAATGTCTCAAATATTACTGAGAGAATCCAAAATCTGCCCAGAGGATACAAAAGAGACTGCAGGCAGTTATAAAGGGAAAAGGGTGAGCAAAGAGATATTACAAATTGTCACATTCAGAAAGATTGACCTTTTTTTTTTGATCTGACAGCATTTTGCTTTGTTGTTCACTACTCTTCTTCTGATAGCGATGTGCACACTCTGCTCTAAGTCCTAGGAATTAATGCCACAGATAAGCGTCCCTTCCCGAGTTACATAAAGACCAACATTATAAAACGGATTTGCAATATAATATAGGTGATATGAAAATAGAAAATATACTTTCTGAGTATTTTCCACAACACACACTATTTAACCATTAATGTTCATAACTCATGATAAAGTAAACTCGTTTAAAAATTACACACAAATTGTTTTGTTGCTATAAACGAACTTTCTTCGTCTTTATTTTGTTCTAAGGGTGTGCAAACTTTTGCACTCGACTGTAGATAGTCGGAGACTTGCCGATTTAAGCAGGAAAAGTTACCGGGTTATACGGGTACTTCAGCTGATTATTAAAATCGCCTGTTTGTATTTCACCGCCTCCAAGGCTGCCAGACTTTTAATTTGAAACATCAGTAGCATCAATAGATTTTTTTTTTTTTTTTTTTAATGTAAAAAAAATCAGGGATAGAAAATACAGACAACATTTCTATTTCTATCCTACAACATCCCGTTTCTAAAAAGACTTATATGATGATATATGGATGAGAATGTTTTTTATATGAATGAGGAGATTTTAGATTTTATTTTTAAGAATTGACATAAACATCTAATAGGAGTCTGGTATACTGACAATCTGTTGCTGGAGGAATAGTCCTAATTGTAACAATCACTGCAAATTTGGCTTCCATTATTTATTTAGTGTCATTATTTATCCGCTTACAAAATAGCACTTGATCCAGCACATCATAGTATTTTGCATTTAATTTTTTTCTACCATGATTTGACAGTTAATGCACATCTTAATGTGGCCACAGAATACTAACTCGACATAACGACAAAGTAATGTGTGATAAATTCACTATTGTATAAATATTTACAGTGTCCATGTGGGAGCATCCACAGCAGGAGAGCTCCGGTAGGTCCGGAGGGCGTGAGCTCATGAGAGATTATGACACATGCTGTCAGTGTAATTCAATATTTCCTGATCAGGAAATGTTCTGTAGTGATCACTTGAGTGTAGCATAGGCCCTAACGGCTAATGAAACGTGTTTGCTAAGAATAAAGTAAACACACACACACACACACACACACACACATCATGGAGTCTGTCGATAACAGGGCTCCAAAACACACCATCACATTGTTTACTCTGAGACTGGTGTTGATTTCTCCATGACAACACATCCTGTAGTCAATGCCAAGGCCGAATCTACACACTGACCTCTATTATTCACAAAATTAGACTTCACAGGGCTGCACTTTATACTGTGATGACTGCTACAGAGGTTTCACTTTGTCTTAGGCCATCATCTGACATGGCAGTGTGTATGACATTCAGAGTATGTATGATGGCCCAGTAGTAAGTAAGTATGGTGGCTCAGTAGTGCACAACACAACGAAATTTAAAAAGCAAACATAAATTAAAAACACAACGGAATAAAGCCGCAACACACCAGGATCAAGCCGCAACGCAACGGGATCAAGCCGCGACACACCGGGATCAAGCCGCGACGCACCGGGATCAAGCCGCGACGCACCGGGATCAAGCCGCGACGCACCGGGATCAAGCCGCGACACAACAGAAATTCTCCTGACCACTAGGGGCAGTGTCGGCATGGAAAAGCCAGATATTTCTGGTGTTATTGCACAACATTTTATTAGACCTTGGAACATGACAAGAGATGTCATGAACTGATAATCTTAATGGGTCAATTCATGAAATGAGTGGAACGATAAATCCATTCGTTTTAAATTAAACAATTTAGCTCTGCTCTTGTTTCATGGATCGACCCATTAAGATTATCAGGTGCGATATCAAAGCATTCAGTAAAAGTATTTAGTTGACTTAAACCCAATTACATACATTAACTTACACAGAGAATCTCTTGTCATGTCCCAAGGTCTCATAAAAAAACGTGCAATAACACCAGAAATATCTGGCTTTTCCATACCGACACTGCCCCCTAGTGGTCGGGAGCATTTCCGTTGTGTTGCGGCTCGATTACATTGTGTTAACTTATGTTTGCTTTTTAACTTTCGTTGTGTAGTGCACTACTGGGCCACTGTAAATAAGAATTGTGAGACTTAACACATTAAAAAAAAAATCACATTTACTGTATTCCAAAGTTCAAGGTTCAAAGTTAAGGGTGTGCAAACTTTTGCACTCAACTGTAAACGCAAGAGTGAGATCAGATTTTTCCTTATCCAAATATTAGGCTAATATCCAGCCAGAGATCACATGTTAATTCATATAATAAATGAAGCCATGTGTTCCTGAGTGGTTGCTGTTTTTCTTATCACATCTGGAAAATGAACCTTTAATGAGAAATCCAGAATTGTCCTGCAAAACAACCAAAAAAAAATATATCCATCATGCAGGCTAATATTAGTCATCTGCTTTCTGTTTTCCAGAATTTTCCTTCATCTGGGAAATCGGGAAACACTTCGTTTTCATCTCATCTGTGAAAGCAGTGACAAGCCTCTTATCTTTGAGGAGTATAGACCGTTATCAAGATCCATTATGATAAATCATGTCAGCACAAAAAAAAAAAACAACCGTCACATATTTCAGCAAACACATAAGTCGTCAGGAGATTAGACCTGTTTTCTGTTAACAGAAGAAAAAAAAAAGGCTAAACACACAGAGCAGAGGCAGCTACGTGTCCAGTGCGGGCACACACACATTCCAGAGGCTTGACGGGACGCTCGAGAATAAGCTCAAGAATAAGACCACTGATCAGTGAAAACATGGAGATATCGTGTTAGCATCAATTTTCTGATTATTGGTATCCAGGAAATTATTCAGGATCATCTCTGACCAAAGCAAATTGCTATTAGAAGCTAGCTCAGTGCTTTTGTGTGTGTTCAAATGCCTTACATTTTTCTTTTTACTCGATTACCACCCAGTTCCATCAAAGCTAATTCCTACCAACCTGGAAAAGTGAAGCAAGCACAGCAAGCTGGATTAGATTTCTACCTGCAATGCAAATGACAAACCACCAACCACTTTTTTTTTTTTTTTTTCAAATGAAGTCCATGAAAGTGGATAAACACACCATACAGATAGATATTAAGACAGAAATTGCCAAAAATTCTGATATCTCTGGATATTTAAGAGTACAATATACATCAGAGAGTTTGTGAGCGGGGCATCTGAGGCTAAAATGGAGCACTACTTCTTGGCTTTCATTCAATCACTTAATTTAACCAAGAACCTCACACCTTATAGGAAGATGCTAAACTAACTATTAAAGATGAATTAGTGTCAAGGGAATATATATCGTCTACATCATGTGGTACGGCCTCTATATTTCTGCTCTTGAAGTCTTCTTCGGACGGTGGATTGTGATACCCTTCACCCCTGCCCTGTGGAGGTTGTTGGTGATGTCACTGACTGTTGTTTTTGGGTTTTTCTTCATAGCTCTTTCAATGTTTCTGTCATCAGCTGTTGTTGTTTTCCTTGGCTGACCCATTCGGTGTCTGGTTGCTCAGTACACCAGTGGTTTCTCCCATAGACAGCTCTCTGATCTTCATGTTGGCTTATCCTTTTTTAACAACACGGCTAAAGCCAAGAGTAGATGTTCAGAGCTATTTATTGTTTAAGCAACCAATCTAACATGTTCCAATATTTGTGCTCGCTTACAAATTAGGTGGTCTGCTACAATACGTGCTATGTTCTATTTCGTTTAACACGTCTACATATAAATACCAGGAAATAAAAGCTGAAATTCTAAACCATCTTCTCATATTCATCTTTTGATCTCAAACCCAAATGTCTTCAGTCTACGGCAAAAACAACTGAATTGGCCTTGCCGTTCCAATAGTTTCAGAGGGGACTGGACTGTTCTAGAAAGAGGATTGAGTCACGTTGTTAAAAAGTTCATTTTCCCCATTGAAAATCTGTCCAATCAAATTGCAGCCTTCAAGAATGTGAAGTTTGTGTCCAGCCAAAAGCATACTTCATGTACAGACAATGTTCAGCTGGCTTCTACGAACAATACGACATAATTGTGGATACTGTGCGAAGGCTTTGTGTCGTGTACAAGGCAGCTGGGCGAACTTCACGGACGAACACGTGACAAAACCTGTTCCAAACAAGGAATGCCCAAAACTTCTTCATGTTGTCGTGAAATTTAAATAGCGCCACCTGCAGTACTGGAGCACTTGTAAGTGATACGAACTATGAAACTGCAGAGACTATGAGCTCGTACGCTCATGAAGGTGGTTGAAGGTGCTCAACCCTCGCAAACCTCTCTACTCTTTATAGTTGAGCTGACAGTGAATACCGAGCATTACTCTTCCCTCCCAGAGAGCAGAGTTATGCTTTTTATGGCAAGTTATGCTTTTTTTTGGACCCATGGATCACTGAGGCACCATCAGCTCTGAGGACCTTGACAGCTGCCCTACATGCTCGGCTTAGATCCTGTCTCTACCAAATGAAAAAAAATGTTTGAATGTTTCCAAATATATCTCGTGATTTATGTCATGTCACTAACACTTAACATGAATATCAATAAGAGAACGCAAAGTATCCATACGACTCATTGTATTCATTTTTTATTCAGCATTTATAAAGTAATATTATTCAAGCAATATCACAAATATTAATTAAAGCATCCAAACACACGTGATTGATGTTAGTATTGTTATGAGAAAAAAAAAAAAAACTAAAAGCACTCTTGAATTCTCAAATCACTTCTACAGTAATAACAGATTAACACTGGTTTAAAAAATGTGTAACTGTTGATAATGTGAAGATTTCTATAAGGAGACATTTACTTAACATTTATGGAATGAGTCTCCAGCGTCAGTGCTTTGTAACTGTAAAGCTGTAACTTGAATTTTTCCCATGCAAGAAATGTTTTATTCATTATTTAAGTCGCTGTAAACAAATACACAGTTTAATATTGAACAGATGACAGTTAATGTGATGAGCTGGTATTAGCGCAGTCATGATCCCATGTAACATGAAAAAGCAGCGAATGTTTGGCCTCAAAGTTTGCCTTCATGAACTATATGCGACGCTCATTCAGATATCGGTGAGGACATCTTAAAGAAAAAAAAAAATCTCGATGAATGTGTTTCTGCAGTTACTGAGAATCCTCTCATTGCCAGAGAACCATTGTTGGACCCTTAATCAAAGACCTTATGCTCCATGCTTAAATTATTGCTTAGAGTTTTGGATTGGACACGTGTATGTCCTGCCAAGTGAATAAAAATGGAAATGTTTCAGCTCTTGATAAGAGCTCCATTTAAATCAATTCAATGTCCTGGTTCAAATATAACATGATACATCCAAGTGTTGATACTTATCGCACGAACTGAATTGCTAGTTTAGCCTACTTGATTTCACATTGAATTATCCAACACTATAAATATGGCCTCTTCATTACTCTTCTACTCATCGCAACGACTAACCAAATGATACAGACAGTTTCAGTGTGTAAAAAAATGCCCAAAATCAATCTAAGCAAATATTTTCTCATGGCACTGTATGAATGTACGTTTTGGCCATGTATCAAAGCAGATTCATGGTTCCTGCACATGAATAAGGAATATGCTGAATACATCATAGAGTATTAAGTATTAGTGTTAAAGGCTTTGTTTCTTTACATTGGAACGGAATGAATTCAAAGGCTTTGGTGTGTCATCCACTGACTTTAAAGCCACGCTGCTACTCTTCTGTTGTGGGGACAGGATTCATTAGGCCTTCAGCATTCTCATCTTGGAAGAGACGACGAGTACGGTGCCTCCAAATCACCAGAAAAAGTCTGATCATGAAGAAAACGCAGGCCAGGGCCAAGAGAACAGCTGCAAAGAACAGATGAAATAAGAAGGTAAACGAAGAAGTGCTCATGGAGGATCTAAAACTGAAACTGAGAAACAGTCGACATGTTCTGAACATGTTCCTGCACCTTCTCTGATCAAACTAGCTAAAGCCTATAAGCCTTTCACAGACAAAAACAGAAAAATCAGCGATGAAGAAAAAATAGGGCTGAATGATTCATCTTTTTTTAATTGACATTTTATATTATATATTATGATTATTATTCAAATCTATTATATTTACAACGTCATCTTAAAGAAGTAGGTTGCAATTTTGAGAGCCCACAAACAAGCTACAACTGCCTCAATCACTTCCACCCTAATCTGTTGAAACTACAGTACAAAACTTTGTGAAATGCCTTTTAAGGAAAAGAGAAAGAAATGAGGAGCAGTTCCCTGCTGGGGGTGGAGCTTATTTCAGGGTCAGAAAAATGTAAACAGAGGCCTGAATCACAGAAGGCAATATTGCAAATCACAGATTGTTGAAGGAGACGTGGCCTCCTATTAGTCACTGTGAAAGAGAAATGACCTCTGTGCCTGTCAGTTCCAATGAAGGAGGCGTGGCTTGTGTGCCTGTCAGTCTTATTGAAGGGGGTGTGGCTTCTGTTCCTGTTAGTTCAGCTAGGAAGGCTTGTCAGACCCAGTGAAGTAGGTGTGGCTTGTGTATCTATCAGTTCCAGTGAAGGAGGCCTGACCTCTGTACATCAGTTCTAGCGAAGGAGGTGTGGCGTCTGTGAAAGTAAGTCACAGTGAAGAAGGTGTGGCTTCTGTGCCCGTCAGTCACAGTGAAGAAGGCGTGGCTTCTGTGCCTCTCAGTGCCAATGAAGGTGGTGTGGCCTCTTTGAAAGTCAGTTACAATGCAGGAGGTGTGGCTTCTGTGCCTTTTAGGTTTAAAAAAGAAAGCATGTCTAGTCCCAAAAAAGAAGGTGTGGCCTCTATGTCTGCAAGTAAGGAAGCCACTTGCTGCTTGCCAGATCTAGTGAAGTAGGTGTGGCTTGTGTGTCAGACAGATCTGTGTGGAAACACGTTTTATCAGCTAAAATCAAACTCTTGCATGATACTGAATTCCACTGTATCGTATCGCAACTCTATTTCTAGAGTTTTCGCAACTAAATTCTATTGTACTGCACCGATGGCTACTCTTCAACAGCAGATTGTTGATCACGAATCCTTACCTTATCCTATTCACCACGCAAAGAGTATAATAAAACTGCAACATATACTGTCAAGGACTCACCTGAAAACACGGCGTTTCTGCCTGGAGCCGCTGCATCGTAGTGTTTGCTCAAGCTTCCACTGAGAGCGATGATGATGACGGGGTAGACGGTCAGAATGTAGCGCACATGCTTCTCGATCACGAAGTTCTCAACAGCAAACCTGCACATGCAAAAAATGTTGGTGTCAAAAACAAAATTTGACACGACACAAAAAATATGCAGTATATCTAAACTGTCAAAGGAAAATTAGACATGAGGACGAACCATACAATCACTTCTAAAAGCAGAATGCACAGAGAAACAGTGGCTGCATTCGCGGGGGACATGGATGCGATATCCAACACGACGGTCAAGTTGAGGAGTGTAGCTATGGTCGTCCATGTTGCGTAAGTGGCAACACCGTTCTGAACCTGAAATACACAAAGTGAGCTGAACATCACATCTACACTATGACACAACAGTGTGCCATGATAAATTATTATGATGAGGAAAAATTATAGGGATAGCATTACGTTATTTTATTATAGAAAACATTATTACCAGATGTGGTACATCCATTCAGATATGCTGCAATGCCCTTGAACAGGTTAGTATACTGTTTAATTAGCATATTTGTAACAATAAAGCTGTAACTTTAATTTTTCCGATACAATAAATGTATTCCTTATTTTATTCCTTATTTAAGTCGCTGTAAACAAATACAGTTATTTATATATATATATATATATATATATATATATATATATATATATATATATATATATATATATATATATTTTTTTTTTTTTTCTCATTGTTTTCTTCAACAAATAATACGTGCACTGAATGTCATCATTTCTTTTGGTGAAAATATGAAGTTGGAAATACAATATAATATGGCAAAATGAAAATTCTTGGCTGAAATGGAAACAAAAACTCAAGAAATATTGGAACATAAAAAAAACAAAAAATATTGGATTTATTATTATTATTATTATTATTATTATTATTATTATTATTATTATTATTATTCCTTTTGTACAGTTGCCTAGTAGTAAAAATATACTGTATATTTCACTTTTTTTTGTACTTGTAAAGTTAGACCTTTTAATTATTTATAAATTTCTAATTTGTTATGTGGTAATAAAAAAGCAATTTATTATATTTTATTAAGTCGGTCCTTTCAATAGCACATTACTCCACAAAACTGGGCTGAAAATACATTTAAAAAATAATATCAAACTTTTTTTTTTTTTTAAATTACAATATGTTTGTTCATCTGTGAGGCTCTATTTCCACACTATATGACAATTATATAAATACATCTAAATAATTTTGGTCAAATTTTGAAACTGAAATTCGCCATTATCAGTAGCTGAATTTTCAGTGTATCCTTAGTTGTAGAGTTATTGTACCATTCATTTTTCATATCACTCTACCACTAGTACTGAGATTGTTTATAGACGTGCAACGTCACCCAATACACACACACACAAACACACACACACACACACACACACACCAGCACATAGATGCAGCAGAGATCTGTGGGATGGTTCTGTTTGATCCAGGCTCCGTGAGCTCGCAGACTGACACAGGAGAAGAAGATCAGGAGGTAACTGGTGAACGCAATCAGAGCTAAACATATTAATGCTGGAATCATCAACCTGCAGAGAAGGAAAACACAGACACACACACACTGTATCAGCCCACTACTACAGATCACTCGTCAGGGTTGCCAGACACGTTCCAAACAAGCGCAAAGGTCAGTAAAACCAGCCTAAACCCGGCATTAAAAATAAAACGTAACAATCATCACTGCCATTCACATTAGCCATTGTGTTTAACACATTAGCCATTTACAGTGTGACATAACATTTTAATAAAGCAGTGTTTACTAAACAGGTCTTTCACAGAGGTCGTTAAATGTCTCGTTAACGAGTAAATCTATTCACAGACATTACAAGCACAGTAGGATTTTACATACCTTTAATATAGTTTACATTTGTAAACTACACTATGCACATATTTATACATTATATTATGCACAATACACCTTTTATCTTGTTATATTATATCTTACTTAATATCTTTTTATCTGGCTGCTTTGTTGTTGGAGCTAACATAGGAATTTCATTAAATCTAAAATATTTACATTACATTTGGACAGTGACACAATTTTCGTAATTTTGCCTCTGTACACCACCACAATGGATTTGAAATGAAGCAGTCGAGATGTGATTGAAAGTCTACACCTTTCAAGGGGTTTTAACAAAAATATTGCATTAACCGTTTAGGAATTAAAGCCTTTTTTGTTTTTAACATTTTTAGATGTTTTCTAGTAAGTCTAATCTGGCCTTTCTGTTCTTGAGTGTTACCAGTGGTTTGCATCTTGAGGTAAAGCGTCTGTATTTACATTCATGAAGGCGTGTCTTGATTGTAGACTTTGACAACGATACGCCTACCTCCTCCAGAGTGTTCTTGACTTGGCTAGATGTTGTGAAGGGGTTTCTCTTCACCAAGGAAAGAATTCTGAGATCGTCCACTTTAGTCGTCTTCTGGGGTCTTCCAGGCCTTTTGGTGTTGCTGAGCTCGCCAGTGCATTCCTTCTTTATAAGAATGTACCAAATTGTTGATGTGGCCTCGCCTAAAGTTTCTGTTGTCTCTCTGATAGGTCTGTTCTGTTTTTTCAGCCTAATGACGGCCTCCTTCACTTGCATCTACACCTCTTTGGGTCGCATACTGAGAGTTCCCATGAACGGCTACCAAATGCAAATTCAACGCTTGGAATCAACTCCAGACCTTTTATCGCCTTAATTTGTCATGAAATAATGAGGAAACAGGCCACACCTGGCCAATGAAACTGCTTATCTGTTAACTGTCCAATTACTTTTTAGCCTGTGAAAATGGCTGTGATTCCTAAACGGTTAATGCAATATTTTTGTTAAACCCCTTGAATTAAACCTGACAGTCTACACTTCAATCACATCTTGATTGCTTCATTTCAAGTTCCTTGTGATGGTGTACAGAGGCAAAATGACCAAAATTGTGTCACTGTCCAATCAGTCAAGCCTGACAATGCTAACGCAACACTTTAGCAAAAATGCTACCATGGCTAACAAAATCACCTTAAACAAACCTTAAGCATAAGTCTGGCCGAGTGTATTAACGGTTCTTAGGTTCACCACATGGACTCGTACTTACTCTCGGTCCCATAGCAGGAGCCAGGTGATGTTCAGGAGCATGTTAATCATCCAGGAGATGAAAAAGCCGTAAGGAAGAAAAGCAGGACTACAATACATCCATCCGGTGGCAGTCCTTCATACAAAACATGAAGATGTTTAAACCAGGTGGTTTGTTTTCACTTTTTCCTTAATATAAAGAATTCTTGTTATTTTCTATAACGGCAGCTTTTACAGTAGTGAAGCTGAAAATGACGGGTTTCTATTTATGCACTCGTTCAAATGGTTTCTATAGTAACAACTTACACAGGAACTTGTACGGAAGACAATGTATTTTTTTTTTTAAAATGTGTTATTTAACAAAGAAAGACGTCAAATAAATAAATAAATAAAAATAAATACGGTGAGGTTTATCAAAGGAGTCTCCAGTGTCAGTTTTCTGTGTCTTCAGAGAAAAAACTTCAGACAGTACTGACTAACTAACTAACTATATATAAATGGATAAAAAGAATGATGTGTCATTCTTAAATAAATTTTAAAAATGTAATGGTTTGTCAAATTGCTGTGGTAAAAGAGGAATAAAACACTTGCTATTGGAATAATAATCGTGGTCGTTGATTATTTTCCTTTAATAGCAAGATATATTACACAGTTCAGTCTGAAATAACTCGAAAACAAAGACGTAACGCTGTTGTACATCGGCAAGTCTGTTTAATATCAGGGAAGATCTGAATGTGGTTTGAGGAAAATATTTACACAAAAGAGACAGGCTTCTATTAATTTTTTAAAGCATTACATTAGCATAAACATTAGCCTCAGAGCTTCAGCACAAACCAAAAAAAAAACAAAACATCAGACACCAAACACGTCTCGGCTGAATGACCACATTTGGAGTAGAGTGTAAAATTAGAAAATGTAAACTTGACTTTTTCTGGCTTGTTCGTTTAATCGTTGGGAATAAATTTGTTTAGACTAACTATTCTAGTGTATGAACTGATCACTTGCGTATTTGTGATTACCGTCTGCAGACGCAGCTCAGAAAATACATGTTCATCAGCAGAAGCCAGGTGTAGATGACTCCCCATATGGAGAAAGTCCAACCAGCGGGAGTGATTTCTGTCTCATACAGAGCGGACACGTTTCCTGTCCTGTGCAAAAACGGTCCTGAACAACAATCATACAACACATACAGTACGACACGTTTAATAAATATGAGGTATGCAGGTGACTAGAATACACTGCCATTAATACACAACCATAGCTTTAAATTCACTGTCGCTGTATCACAAATTAGCTAGTGTTAGTGATTAAGCTAGTGATTAGGAATGATTAACTCGTTCAGTGAAGTTAAAATGCTGCTGAATGAGCAGGTAAAAATGATTTATGAATTATATATATATATATATATATATATATATATATATATATATATATATATATATATATATATATATATATATATATTAGATATATTAGATATACAGTGGTGCTTGAAGGTTTGTGAACCCTTTAGAATCTTCTATATTTCTGCATAAATATGACCTAAAACATCATCAGATTTTCACACAAGTCCTAAAAGTAGACAACAAGAACCCAATTAAACAAATGAGACAAAAATATTATACTTAGTCATTTATTTATTGAGGAAAATGATCCAATATTACTTATCTGTGAGTGGCAAAAGTATGTGAACCTCTAGGTTTAGCAGTTTAATTTGAAGGTGAAATTAAAGTCAGGTGTTTTTCAATCAATGGGACGACAATCGGGTGTGAGTGAGCGTCCTGTTTTATTTAAAGAGCAGGGAAGTCTGAGCTTTACAACATGTTTGTGGAAGTGTATCACGGCATGAACAAAGGAGATTTCTGAGGACCTCAGAAAAAGAGCTGTTGTTGCTCATCAGGTGGGAAAATGTTACAAGACCATCTCTAAAGAGTTTGAACTCCACCAGTCCACAGTCAGACAGATGGTGTACAAATGGAGGAAGTTTAAGACCATTGTTGCCCTCCCCAGGAGTGGTCAACCAACAAAGATCACTCTAACAGCAAGACATGTAATAGTCCATGAGGTCACAAAGGAACCCAGAGTAACTTCTAAGCAACTAAAGGCCTTTCTCACATTGGCTAATGTTAATGTTCAAGAGTCTGCCATCAGGAGAACACTGAACAACAATGGTGTGCATGGCAGGGTTGCAAGGAGAAAGTCACTGCTCTCCAAAAAGAACATTGCAGCCCCTCTGCATTTGCTAAAGATCACTTGGACAAGCCAGAAGGAAATGTTTTGTGGACGGATGAGACCAAAATAGAATTTTTGGTTTAAATGAGAAGCGTTATGTTTGGAGAAAGGAAAACACTGCATTCCAGCATAAGAAGCTTATCCCATCTGTGAAACATGGTCGTGGCAGTATCATGGTTTGGGCCTGTTTTGCTGCATCTGGGCCGGGACAGCTTACGATCATTTATGGAGCAATGAATTCTGAATGACACCAGCGAATTCTAAAGGAAAATATCAGGACATCATGTCTGCGAATTGAATCTCAACAGAAAGTGGGTCATGCAGCGAGACAACGACCCTAAGCACACAATTCATTCTACCAAAGGATGGTTAAAGATGAATAATGTTAATGTTTTGGAATGGCCAAGTCAACGTCCTGACCTTAATCGAATAGAAATGTTGTGGAAGGACCTGAAGCGAGCAGTTCATGTGAGGAAACCCACCCACATCCCAGAGTTGAAGCTGTTCTGTACTGAGGAACGGGCTAAAATTCCTCCAACCCGATGTGCAGGACTGATCAACAGTTACCGGAGACGTTCAGCTGCAGTTATTGCTGCACGAGGGGGTCACACCAGATACCGAAAGCAAAGGTTCCACAGGTGGAAAACAAATTAAATGTGTACTGTATCAAAAGATAGACAGATAGATTAATAAATGTGTAAGATAGTAAAAGTGCAAATAAATAAATATATAAATAAATAAAAACTAATCAAAAACGAACAAACCACCGATGAATTTTTAGTTCATTATTTGGCCTACTGGTTAAGCTAAGGTTTAATATTTCCATTGGAAAGAATGCAGCATTAGCAACAAAAACAGAGCCAGCTAGCAGAGCTCCAAGCTTAACTCTACCTCAACATGCTTGTTTAGACCAGATGGTGAATTTTTAACGGCTGATATTGATTTTTGACGTGGGAGGAAAATAACTCGTGCTGTATAAATCCTTAATAAATCCATCAAAAGAGAACATTTTACAAAAGCAGTGAGCCGTTTCATTTGACAGTGATGTGAATCTGAATGGACGTCTTTTAAAAAAAAATTCATTTAAGTAAGCAAGAATGCAGAAGAAACGACTTATGTAATTTTTTTTTGAATTTATAATGAGTACTTTGAAGGTCGAAATAAAATGTCAAGAGTAAAATGTAGGTTTTTTTTCTCTCTTGTAAATGTACTTGAGTAAGAGTACACATATTCCGTTTCAATAAGACCTGAGTTAAAGTACAAATCTTCCAAAATAGTGCAGTAATGAGGTACAGTTCTCCATCACGGTCATAATCCTTGTATTAAATGTTCGGTCATACAAACCTTTAAAAAGAATAAAAGAGTAAAGGAATGAATTACCCTAAACCCTTCTGCGGTCACAGAAATGAGTACAAAATCAAGCAAACTCCACAATATTCAGAGGAGCTTGCAATTTTTCGATTTGGGCCAAGACACGTCGTGTGACATCATCACGACGCGCATTCAGCCGAAGCCCTCTTCGATTCACGTGCGTCGAACATGAGTGCAGCTAAAGGGTCTCGTTTACCAGCAAACATCACTGCGAAAGACCTCGCAAAACAATTTAGTGCAATTGCAATTTCGCCAATTCTAGTAGTTTTCTGCAAACAAAGCACAAAAAACTCCGCAAGTTGCACCACAAATGTTTAAATAACCTGCAGCAAGATCAAACATTTTTGACTGCAACGATCATAAAAAAAAACCTCTGTGAAATCCTTGTACTACATCAATGTGAATGATGCGATCATGTGAAAAATAAAACATGAGAACACGTGCACTAAATGTGAAAAGTCCACGTGTGAAAAAGAACACCTGAAGTGTCCAGTGTGTAAAGTTTACTTGTAAAGTCAGTGTGACTTTTATGCGCTCTGATTGGCTAATAGCTAATGAGTGCAGCCCATTATTCAATCCTTACACAGTGGGCGTGGTTTCTCAGAATACAGGTGGGGGTAAGAATGAGCCTGCTGCTTTACAAACCTTTTCCCGATCCAGCCAAGCCGTTGACGGCCAAAGCAGTGACGTAAACCACCAGAGAGAGAAGAAGAACTAAAATCCGGCCTATGTCATGCTCCTCCATGTCTGGGCTCGCTAAAATAATAATAATAATAATAATAATAATAATAATAATAATAATAATAATAATAATAATAATAAAAACCCAAAACAAACAAACAAACACGACGATAAAAAAGCGTCTTTTTTAAGATTGTACACCAAACCTGACTGATTTTCCTCCGAATTTCTATTCAAATGTAGTTAGTCCTCTGTTAACACGCTGTATACACGATGTATTACATTAACATTAATATCCTAAAACGCAACACTGTTTACTTTCAGACATGCGATGGTTTCATAACTTCTCTTCTTCCTCCGCGTTTACAAGGCGGGACCGAGTGAAAGAGTCAGGTTCATACCGCCACCTGCTGGCCTGAGAGTGTAATGAGAGAGATTGAAGAATCAAAGAAAAAAGGAGCTTTTTTAAAAAGTAGGACAGCAGAAAAAAAATATACTGGTATTCCTAGAGATTAAAAAAACACAAGCAAGAAAGAAAGAAGAAAGAATTTTTTTTTTTTTTTTAAATAAAGATTGCTTATATCTCCAAAAAATATAGAATTAATACAATTATTTATCTTTATAATTTAAGAATTTATACATTTTTATATTTAACCAATAAAAGAATTGATTAAAAACACTAAAGATAGAAAGAAAGAATTAAGAAATAATTTATTCTATAAAGCTTTATAAAATAGAAAAATTATAAGAATTTATATTTATAATTGAAATTTTTTTAAATTAAAAGTGAAAAAAGTATTTTTGAAATGTATTAGAGAAAGAAAGAAAGAAAGAAAAATCTGATCAATGATATGAGGGATCATGTGATGTCTGTACATTCTCATCGTCAATAATATAATTTTTTGGTTAACCTTTTCTAGGTTAATAAAAAATTGGAGGGGGGGGGGGTCCATTATCATTCTGAAAACTGGAAGGATGGCTATGTCTCTATACTTTAAAAAAAAAAAAAAAAAACTATTCTAAACAAACTAATATTAATAATTATATTTTCCCCTCCTTCTCTATCAACACATCCGACAAATCTGACCCACATGGCCCGACATCTAAATATCAGTTTAGCAGAAAACACGGTTACCACAGTCATGTTCAAATGTACAGATATAGAGATGTAGATTATAAATATAGATGTACTCTAAGGTTTATGAAAGCCTAGTAATTTAAGAGAAACAAGAATTTTCACATCATTCGGCCAAGGTTTAATTAATTAGTCTACATGATCTGTGTAAAGAGTTGTGTTTGTGCACAGGACAAAATTCAGGATCGGAATTCAGTTTGTCACAGAGCTCCATTATAAGAGAAAATACGTTGTTTAATGAGTGCACTATATCACAAAACAGGTTCATATGAACTTTTGGCACTACAGTGTAAAAACGAGACATGCAATCCGTCCTTAACGCTTTTGAATAGTTACGGAGCGGAAAACGTGCCACAATTAAAGGTAAAGCAATAATTACATGATTTAATAATTACATCATAAATACATCGCTTGTTAAATGTTTTTCTGTTTTTAATTTCATATAGGAAAGTATTACTTTTCCTTTCACGAGTTGACTGGAATTAGAGCGCCACCTACTGGACACTTGTGCAACATGAATTTTTGGATTTTGTATTAGGTGTAAAGTAAAAATTGAAATTTACCTTATGACAACTGTATATCTGAATTTATTGTAGCAGTAAGTCAGATATACACTTGTCATAATAAGGTAAATCTCGATTTACCACGACAGCTGTGCGTACACTTTCACTGCATACGAATAAAATGAAGTGCAAAATGATTTTAAATATCAGCCATCACTCCTCCTCTTTCCTCCTCATGGTATTCTATGGTTAAAGACCACACTTAACACTTCACACACATAAAATGCTGATCCAATCCTCCACTGAACAAACTTGTGTGAATTTGAACAGGAGTCTGACAGAGAGACCGCGAGCATCGACTCACCGAAACTGAACAGCTGGAGATTGGAAATAGACCACGTGACATTAGTAGACTCCTCATCTGTCCAGTTTGGGTGAATCAGTGACCACTGTAGCCTCGGATTCCTGTTGACGGCTGACAGGAGTGGGACCTGACATGATCATCTGCTGTTGTAGACCACCTACCTCAAGGTTTGACATGTTGTGTGTTCTGAGATGCTATTCTGCTCACCACAGGTGTAAAGAGTGGTTATTTGAGTTACTGTAGACTTCCTGTCAGCTCAAACCAGTCATTGATGATCATTTTCATCAGAAAGGTGTTTCTGCCCACAGGACTGCAGCTTACTGGATGTTTTTTTTTTGTTTTTTTGCACCATCTGTGTTGTGCATGAAAATCCCAGAGTATTTATTTAAAATACTCAAACAAGCCTGTCCACTATTTCCCCCCTGTTCTGATGTTTGAATATTAACTGAAGCTCTTGACCTGTATCTATATGATTTCATGCATTACACTGCTGGAACATGATTGACTATTTAGATAATTGCATGAATGAGCAGGTGCACAATATACGTGTCTGGACAAATAAGAGGTGTGTGTGTGTATGTACACACACACACACACACACACACACACACACACACACACACACACACACACACACACACACACACACACACACACACACACACACACACACACACACACACACACACACACACACACACACACACACACACACACACACACACACACTCCCAGTGAAAAGGTAAAATGGGAGATGTCTAGAACCCATTAAAAAAAAGACATTATCCAGACAAGGAATTCTTTAGGATTTGTTTTTTTTCTCAGTGTAAACTTTTGAACATTTCATCACCTAAACCTATTATACAGGTCTCTTTGTTGGTGTACATTTAAAGTAGTAAGACAGTAGTGTAAACGTTCCACAAAGACACCACAAGCCAGCAGAAATCAGTTCATAAATGATTTATGTTTCTTTAATAGATAAAAACAATGCCACATCGGGTCTCTGAAAACAGAGGTGGACACAAAATATTCGGGGGTGGGGGGTGGGGGGGGTCAACGAGCATCATAAGAAGCTTAGCTGTTCTGTTCCTCGCGTGTTATTTTACACAAAGAAACGAAGGCCACAGCAGCGAGGAAAGATATAATAAATAACACGACTGATTTATGCACATTTGCAGCTTCCCAGATTATAATACAGATCATAGATGTTTTTGTCAAATACTGAAGCCTAGGACTGGTTTGTACTTCTGCGTATTTGTGAACACGTGTAAACACTTACGTGAACATGGATGCGGGCATGTCCATTAGGGGGAAGAAAAATTTAAGACTACAGAACAAATAAAGGAGCAGCCAAGTCGTAGATGAGATAACACTGAGGTCCACCACTTCCTACATGTTCTAAATCACATATACCATGCTATTAGGCATCATAATACTCGATCAATAACGTGATTATATAGGTAACAGTTTGCGATTTTCTCCACAAAAAAAAAAGTGTGAAAATGGTGAATATACAGTATAATAAGCTCCTCCTTTTGGAGAACTGCATATCAGTCAGAAGTATAAACCAGCCCTAAAGCAGACAGCTGGAGAACCGAACCAGCTGATATACAGCATGATTTTGGCAAAGCTAAGGCACATGACAGAGAGAGATGAAGTAACAGGTAACGGAGAAGAGGATCGATTTGTCAGCTCTTCGCCTGTTTCTTTTTCTGCACCAGCTCAGCGAGCAGTTTGTACCGGATCATACACTCCTCCTGTGGACAACACAGAGATCGCAATTAGTTGTAACACACACACACACACACACACACACACACACACACACACAAACACACACACACACACACACACACACACACACACACACACACACACACACACACACACAGGTGTGCTCTTATAGGAAAATAATGAACAATGAGGTGGTGTGTGCCTGCCACAGAGTTACTTTTACCACCCCATGTACATCCTGAAGTGTTGAATTCATCTTAAACCACAACAATTTGTCAACAGTTACATTTTTATTATTATTTAATTTTTATCCATTTATAGTTAACATTATGGAACGTCCACGAAACAAGTTACTTCCTGTTACAAAGCACCGACACCGGAGACTCCTTCCAAGCATTTTAAATAATTGTCTCCTCACAAAAATACTTCACTATATTCTTCACAATGACACACACAGATTACGATCATTTTTGTGACGAGCATCTGCCATCTAGGTTCCTGTGTAAGTTACTAAACTTGTAAACGGTACCTTATAAGAAAGAGTGTTGTTATGGAAAATTAATCAACACCTACTGACCAATCAGAATCGAGCATTCAACATTGTTGTGGTATAAACATGTTAATAAGAGATGGAAAGAAATCATTTAGCAGAACTGACCCTCACACAACTTAAGTTTCTATCCGAAACATTTAAAACCATAATCACACCTCAGTAGTTACGGTCCAGTTTAACAGCTCACCTTGCTTTTCCCAGGCACCACTTTGGCGATCTTATCCCAGCGTTCCGCGGTGCCTCGTGGGTACTGCTGTAACGCCAGCTCCAACAGTCTCTGCTGGTTTTGGGTCCAGGCCTCGTCGGAAGCACTCGGCTTTTCCTTCGACTGCTTTTTCTCCTCTTCGCTGTCCTCGTCCACGGCTGTGGGGTCAAAGTCTCTCTGTCTGCGCCCTTTCGCTTTTTCCCTGTCCTCCCCGCTTCCTGTCCCAGCAGCCCCCGCTGCGGATTTTTTGCCTCGTCTCCTCAAGGTTTTGCTCTCCGTTTCCTCGGGTCCGTCGGGCTCCGAAGGCTCTTCAGGAAGCCCGATCTCCTCTCGCTGGGTCATGAGGCTATCTGGGACCGCACTCTTTCCTACCGTCGCGCTACTCTTTAGATCCGACAGCTTCACCAACCCTGGGGTGGGAGGGGGTTGGGACGGGGATTTTTGTGAGGTCCTCTATGTAGTAGTTGGGATTTTTATACAAGAGCGAAATGCTTTAAATAATACTGACCTGATGTGTTGGAGACACTGTCTTTGACTTGTTTTACTTTTGTCGTAACCTAAAACAAACCAAAATAATAGTTTCTTAAAATGTGCAAAAACATATTACATTATAATAAAGCCATGCGCTGCTCCAACACCTACATCAGTGACGGATCTGCCCAGCTCATGAGCGATCTTCTCCCATCGCCCCGGTGTTCCTCCAGGAAATTTCATCATGCAGCGAGTCAGCAGACTGACGTCCTCGTCTGTCCACTCTGGACTCTGAAACATCCGTATCATGTTACTTAAAAATGTATTTAAAAACTCAACCTTTGATCATGACCATCTAGAGTTCCATTAAAATTTGACAAGTGAAGGACTAACTTTCTTTTTTTGTGTTTTCCGATCTTCCAGCCAGTCGTCCATTTGATCCTCAATGTCCTCGATGGACGCTCCCTGGTCGTACGCAGGTATGTACGCCGCCTCACTGGGCTCATAAACCGGAAACTCCATTTTGGGTTTCTTTACCTTTGGCCGTTTCTCTCCTGCAAGTCCACAAAGGTGATTTCATTTTCTTTACAATACAGAATAAGCTTTGTTTACTATATTTCAATTATATCACAGACAAATTTTGTTGGGTTATTTGAAGTGTTTTTTTTTTTTTAATTCATTTTGGATGCCTCTATTTTTATTTGTTATTTGGAGTGTTACTATTTGGTTCAGTTTGGATGTATAGCTTATTTACTTTAATATTTATTAATAGTTAATATATATTAATATTTATTTCATTAAAAAAAAAGTACAGCACATTTTCATGGTACAGTCAGTACTGTTTATTTTTATAATCAATTAAGCAATATTTTACTTTGAGTGTTATGTTTTCATTCAGTATCAATTTTCAAAACTATCAGTTGATTAATCGGTTGTTGGCAGGTACCGCCCAACTTAGTTATCGGTATCGGTAAAATCCACTATCAGTCGACCTCTAATATAATGTGTGACTTATGGCTGTGTTTTGGCAGGCAGATTCCAAGGCAGTATGCTATCAACCATTTACTATCATGGCAGTAAGTTAGCCAAAAAAATTATAAAAATCATCCACCTTCACCACCCCCTTTTTATGGTTATCCATATTAGCATTTTAGGATAAATATATCTTTACAGTGATATAAATTGCCCCATAAGGGCCTTACTTTGCTGCATTTCTTGCTCTGCTTGTGCTTCTGCTTCTGCTTGCTCTTTTTCTTTCAGTTTTATTTCTTTGTAGTCTTTGTAGTACTGCTTCATGTCCTGAGATTTAAAAATAAAAAAACAAATAAATAAATAAATAGAAATAAAAAGACAAAAACAAACAAACAAACAAACAAAAAAAAACACACGGCGCACCACGGCACACACAGTTAGTAAGTAATGGCACCCATGCTGTGGTAGGCACGTACCTGTATGACATGAGGGAGAGACGTCAGAGAGTAGTAAAGCCAGATGCTCAGCTTGAGTGGCAGAATATCATGCCAGTGAGGTTTATCTGATCTAATGAGGAAATAAAATTAAGAACAATGTCGGGACGTGCTCAAAGCAAATCAAATAAAACAATGATTATGTAAGATTACTCTAGACAAGAAGAAAAAAAAGAAAAAGAAAAAAAGTGTGTCATCACCACTATGAACCACTTTTTAAATACCAGCCCTGGGGACACTGCACTAGGGTTATGTTTCTCAAAAAACGATTGCTGATGTATGAGGACATTTCCTTTGATGCACCAATAAGTGGCTCACTTCTCATTTTTCTCTTGCCCCGCCGTCTTGGGCTCCTCGGCTAACTTGCTGCTTTGCTTTTTCTTCTTCTCTCTCTTCTTCTTGCTAAGGAGATCATCCTGAGATAAAACAGAGCCACATCATGTCACACTTGTGATCAATCCGTTTTCACACTATACGTCGATCTTTCTGACGTTACACTTATCTCGAGCTGCAAAAGACATAATGCAATATTCACCAACTGCTTCTCCAAATAAATGGACCAGATCACAGCATAGTGGCCCACAGTGAGGATGAGGAAGAGGAGGAAGCCCAGCTCTCCGTTGCTCATCTTCCTGACACGGCGGTAGTAGAACACGGGCTGCCTCCAGTCAGGAAGCCCATTAACCAGGATGTCATCATAACTGTGTGAGAGAAGATGTTAGATTTGTGCATGGAAATATCCACTGTAAAGTGTTTCACTAGATTGCAAACCAGCAACAAGTACGATTCTGTAAAATACTATACAAAAAAAAAAAAAAACAGAGATAAAAGCCTTGACCTCTAACCTCTCTCTATATCCTAACCTTAACTGTTGACTCATGCCTTGAAACAATGTTGACTGGATTAGGATCAGGATCAGGCTTGTAATTGAAGCTCTTCACAAACATCCCTGAAGGCATGTGATGTACGAGTAGAAATGTGGGAAAGCAATTAAAAAAAAAACAAAAACAAACAAAAAAAAAACTAATATCCTCCTACCTTTTTCTCCTTTCCTCATCTTTAAGAACTTCATAGATGGCAACGAGCTGGAATGGAAAGGAAGAACAAATTCACAGATAATTTTGTTGTTGTTGTGCTTTTAAAAAAAAAAAAAAAAAAAAAATTCTATAACTATAACACATTCCCGAGAGATATAATATAGAAAGCACATAGCTTTCGGCGTGAGCTCGTCTTACTTGGCGGAACTGGGTTTCAGCGTTCTCATCTTTGTTCTTATCCGGGTGAAGGATGAGGGAAAGCCTCCTGTATGCCTTTCTGATCTCAGAGGATGGGGCATCCTGTGAAAGGACATGGATTTACCAAATTAAGAACAAAAGCACAGGTTGAGATGTAGTAGATAGAAAAATTGCAGCGTTAGTTTTTTGAGGTTTTTTTTTTTTTTCCCCTTCAGACACCAACCCTTGGTATCTTGACTCCGTTTGAACAAAGTTTCTCTTGAGCAAAATTTTCCAGTTCTGTCTCTCTATTATGTTTGCTGATACTTGCTACATAACATACTGTTTTTATATAATCTTTTTACATTAAAACACATTGCACTGCAACAGATATGTAGTCATACATGATACCATGACCACTTTATTCTTCCCATGATGTCTTAATAATAACTCATTCATTATTTTCTAAATTACTCTGAATACTCTTCTGCTCGCAGTGTCTATTAGGACTCTATTTTGATCTAGCTATTATTTATTGTATGTATATGTTGCATTCACTTAATATTGTTTTTAGGAATTAGCTGATGTGGCATATGAATGTCATTAGTGTTTATTTATCACAGTATGTTCAGATTTCTGTGTAACTGCTTTCTGACAGCTGTCACTACAGACCTAAACGGACTGAAATGATCGTGTAACAGATTATGACTAGTATACAATCCCTAAACCTTTAATAGATGTGATCATATAATTTCATAAGGGGAAAGAAATAAACATAGCAAACGCAACACACAGCACATGGTCTTTAACATAAATATGAGTCTGCCTTAGTGCAAATGAATGGACTATTAGGTTTCAATGTTTGCATGACTCATCCACTGTAGACAAATATTAAAATTTAGATGTAATACAGCAGAGACCTTATGCAATGGATATCCGCTCAACTGGAAGCTTTAAAAAGCAAAAGAGTGAGTGAAATTCTTTGTTAGATATTAGCGTTCGGTTGAGCCAAAGAGCCGATGCTGCTAGGCCTAAAGCCTCGGCGTTTCTTGAACACTGCTACCGCTACTCAGGCGCTGTATCGGGGTGGGAACCTAAAATATTTCCGCTGAACCGTTATCCTCAAGAACAGAACAAAAACAAAACAAGCAAACAAAAAAACAGAACCGAAACACAAACATGAGTCTTAGGTAAAGCATGTGTCAGTTTAAAATTATGTAAATGTATTTGTAAATTCAGGCTGACCTGGGTCTACATTTACGTTATGTCCTCGAACGAATTAAACTGCAACAGTAAAAGCAGAAGCGACAAAGTTCACAGAAAAGCTAGAATTAAACACCAAGATGAGATACACGAGAAAAGAAAGAAAGTTAAAAGAGAAGGAACAAGTAACACACTACGCTTTACCTGGTTAACAGACAGGAATTCGTAAAATGTTTGTGGGATTTCCTCAACCAGGTCGAACAGCTCCAAATCTGCGTCCCACGCTGCAGTCCCTTCAGGGTGGATGAAGACAAGGCCGGCGGCCAACAACACAAATCTCAGGACCTCCGGAGAAGCCATTGTGAAAACAAACAAACAAACAAACGGGTGTTAACGTTCAGTTTCAGTGATCCATTACTGAAAGTCGGTGTCTATATACAGCTTGGAATAGCTCCCCCTGTAGCCGAATCAAACGTGGCCAGTTCACTTCGACTACGTGGAAAAGCTCCGCAGCGGCAAGTTTCACACGCAGCCGCCACAGGAGCGACCAATCAGGGCTGAGCTGCTCAGACACGTCGCTGTCTACGGAGAACATTCAAAAGGATCCCTTTGTTGGGGGGGGGGGGAGGCCGCATCCTAAATATCTGTCTTCTCCCTATATACGTGTCCTACATCTGAAGTGAAATAATATCCACAATTGACTTGAGTGTTGATCCAGCAGGCAGTGATTTGAGATTCAGCCCAAGAATTGCATGAATGTTTCCCCAAAGCTGTTAGCCATTCACAGGAGGGGATCCCTTGAGACCTGGAGGATTTTTTTTTTTTATGAAAGAAAAAAAAGAAAAACACAGTGGAGGTTCATTCATTCATTCATTCATTCATCTGCGTTTGTTTAAGTGTGTTTAGACATTGAGCACTCGATATTTAACATACTGGACCAAAAATCCTCCACAACTGGACATTTATCTTTGCATAAATCAATTTTTCTTTAAATGCAGCCTGTAGGAAGCTTTGCACTGATTTCCGAGCAGAACACTTCAGTTATGACTAATCTAGTGGCATCATGGTGGCGTTTTCAGTATTGTGACTAGAAGATCCTTCCACAGGAAAGGACTGATGCTTTCATTATACTGATAGCAGAAAGCAAATGTCATTAAGTCGGATCTTTGGGACATTTGGACATTTCTCCTGATTAAATCGGCATGCTACAGAATAAATTTGAACATGATCATGTCCCATATTAATTTCATTTGATAGTGGGCTATAGACCAATTCTGTACATTAGCATATATAAAACAGCTATGAGATTTATGACACTTAGTAATTTTATCTCGTGAAAAAAAAAAACAGGACCCTTTGAAACGACACCGTTGTCATAGAAACTGCCGATTTAAGCCAATCAGTCTTCACAGTCTTCTAATACTTATTATTATATTCATCATGAGCACATTATGTTACACCACATGAGCTAAAGCATCAGCATCATAAACCAAACGTTTTGCTTTTCCAAAGTGCCGTCATTCTCTTGTTTTTTTTTTTCCTTCCCTGCAAACATAAATATATCTTCCCGATACAACCGATAGATAATAACTCATTAATGAATATCAAAACGTATTGGAAATAATTCGTGAAAGAAATTTTAGATTTGAGATAAAACGACATGCATCGACATGAACACCGTGTCATAGCCTATCATAGGTTTATTATGAGACTCTTAATCACGAGGGAGAAACTTTATGCTTTTTAAATGAATGTGTAATATTTTGATGACGAGCGTAAAAAATATTTTGTATAAGAACATGAACAACAATAACAACAACAACAACAACAACAACAATAATAATAATAATAATAATAATAATATATAATTCTATAATAATAATAATAATAATAATAATAATAATAATAATGATAATAATAATAATAATAATAATAATTATTATTATTATTATTATTATTATTATTATTATTATTATTATTATTATTATTATTATTGGTTTATTTAGCCTAGTTAAAACATTCAAATGTTGAAACTGCAAGGAAAAAATAGGTTAAATAATTGCTGTGTATAAAAAATAGGTTAAAATAGTCTAATATAAGACATAAAAACTATATTTGCATTCGCTAATGTAGTAAGTCCATTTCAAGTTCGAAGCGACAATGACGGATACTCAACTCCTCATTTAAAAATTTATTTATTTATTTATTTATTTATTTATTTACATTAAAAGGAAGACTATTATCCAGATCTCTTGTTAAATGTCTAAGGGCGATGATGTCCTGGGCTGCAGTAGTAACAGTAGGGACATTAGTAGAATTACAACCCCTGGTGAAAAAGTGGGGGAAAATATATTTAGTTACCGATAGATGACCATAAATTTGTTTATTGTTTTGGTATTATCTCATGAATGTGAGTGATGACCCTGCCATTTCCGACTCTGAGATCTGCAAACTCAGCTGCACAACTCCCCTGACCTCCATCTATCACTTCAGCCACAAATCAGTACTAAATCAATCAGTCAATCGATAGATCGGTAAAATCGTTTGGTAAAGATAAACACAGAGCCTGAAAGACACACAATCACCAAAAATTAATGGGGTAAAAATGTACAGTTTGTACTCCATTTGTACTTGACTAGACTTGATTAGAATGTTGGCAAATCTTATTTAAATGACCGCCCTTTGCGTGGTGTTTCCACATTATTTCTAGATTGTATCGCTGCACAATATATCGCGTGTTAATCATTACCACGATATTATCATTGGAAACATTACAGAAAGTTGCAATATGGAAATCAGGCCTTTTTTCCTGGGATCATTTTGGGCTCAGACGCTCTATGTGAGTGCTTGTGTGAATTTGGATGATATTTAGACGCTCAAATTAAGACAAATTATTTTGTGCCAAGTAATTCCGACCTCTTCAAAGCGTCAACAAAAGTAATAGCCTATAGAATAGCCTATAGAATAGCCTATAGAATAGGCTATAGGCACACATGCGGAGGGTTTGTCCATATTGGCTACACGAACAAACACAGCATTGTAATGTCATCTCAGTTTTAGATCATTGAGTTGCATGTGTGAGTCTGAATGTGGGGAAAGTCTTCGGGTTTCTGTCTTTGGATGATGTGATGTCAGAAAACTGAGAAATGAAACGCACAGTGAAGGCTATATGTAAAAGGAAATTCCCGCACTCGTTAGATTATTTACAAAGTCATGACAGCCCAAGTTTAGATAAATACTTTAGAAATACTAAAATTGGAAAATCAACAACGACTTCGTTCAAGAATTTCCGCAAGTGCGTCTTAAGGTACGTTGTTGCCAGATTGGGTTAATATCTTACATTTCAACAGGAATTTGCCCACACGCATAAAAAAAAAACCCACTCCAAAATGATTTATTTAATTACCAACAAGCTGAGCAAGTGAGGAAAAATAAAATGATTTAAAAAAAAAAAAAAATCAATTACCCTATAATTAAAAATAAATATTACTTAATTAATGCAATCAGGAGAGTAGACAATGTTAGCCACATGGATAAACAATGTAATTTCGGATTGCTGTATTTTGTTACACCATTATTTATTTACATGTTTATTTTAACAGTCATGTGCCGAACAAACGCAGCCCGAGTGGAAAGTCAGGAAATCTGGCAACACGTGTGACATCACTGAGGGTCGCGAGCTGCTGCCTTGTGCTCTGGTGTCCACACTGCAGTCTATGGCCTGTCGCAGGACCCGAGTCGGATTGTCCTAAGCACATCTCTTCTCTTTAAAACATAACTTGCACTGAAATAGAATGATCAGAGATGATTGTGTTTAATATTGGGAAATTAATAAGCCTGCGGTTTGTCTGATCTGCAGCACCAAAAAAATAAATAAATAAATAAATAAATAAATAAATAATAGAAATAAAACAAGACACGCAAATGTGTGCAAAATAAAATCTGCAGCTCACAAGCGTTAGAGCATCAGTTTCCGTTTTGTCAGACTTGAAAGTTGATTGAATGCTACAGACTGTATGACAAAACCGTTTCCCCAAATATTCATACATTTTTTCACAACACTTGCAGCATTTCTCTCTCACTGTAGAATTTAAGCTGATGACATTTTTGTATCTATCTATCTATCTATCTATCTATCTATCTATCTATCTATCTATCTATCTATCTATCTATCTATCTATCTATCTGCCTGCCTGCCTGTCTGTCTGTCTGTCAAGAATTTATTTATCTCTCTATCCATTTATCTATCTCTCCAACATCTAAAATATAACATCTCTGTCTATCTATAGACATTTTTTCTATCTATCTATCTATCTATCTATCTATCTATCTATCTATCTATCTATCTATCTATCTATCTATCTGTCTGTCTGTCTGTCTGTCTGTCTGTCTCAATAAGCTTACATTTCTCTATCTATCTATCTATCTATCTATCTATCTATCTATCTATCTATCTATTTATCTATCTATCTATCTATCTGTCTGTCTGTCTGTCTGTCTCAATAAGCTTACATCTATCTATCTATCTATCTAGAATTTACGCTTTTATCTCATTTATGTATCTCTCTCCAGAAGTCACGCTCACAACATCTCTCTCTCTTTCCCTCTCTCTCTCTCTCTCTCTCTCTCTCTCTCTCTCTCTCTTTCTCTCTCTCTCTCAGCAAAAATGGTCCATTCTATATCAGGTGTTGCGTTTCACAGGTGATCACGCGCACAGTCATCATGCGTTCCACATTTAAAAATAAAGTGTGTGTGTGTGTGTGTGTGTGTGTGTGTGTGTGTGTGTGTGTGTGTGTGTGTGTGTGTGATGGCTTCTGTTTATGCTTTGTGTGAAAGAGAGATCCTGCATTTTCCCAAGCGAACAAGTGAGTATAGTCTAATTAAATTATTTAGCCTAAAGGAGGCTGTATTGTGCTGTGATATATTTTTTTTAAATGCATAATGCTGACCATGGACATAATCCTGCAAAGTTATATTGTTCAGTGGATACAAACAACGTAATATGACGTTTGTGAATAAAGCCGTAGTTAACTTTTAGCTTTATTCTGTGCAATTTAATGTCTTTCAGTTGACCTCTGTCCTTTCAGTTCTGGTGTTATAAAGCTCGGGCATGCTACAAAAGGAGGTACTGAAGTATTTTAATTCCATTTATTCATCACTAATAGATTTTAATTTATTTATTATTTTCTGTGAACGCATTGTCGGACTGTAGCTTCATCCAAAGCTGCATATCAATGCCTGAGTCTCTCAAAACGCGACGCCTCTTCCGACTTTCACTTCCATTCGCGCAGACAATCATAGTGACCTACTGTAGCCTACTATTGTACTACTATTCTCACACACTTTGTGTGCGATTGAGGACGAAGCCGAGTGACACATACTGCGGGGAAGGACATGTCGGTCCTTACAGATTTCCCCTAAAAATCCATTTGCTTACAGGGTTAGAAAGAAAAATTAATTTCCCCGACACGGTGATAAGTTCACATCTTTTTTTGTAAATTATATTTGCGGGGTCAAAACAAGACTTTAAGTTGTCTCCATCTTAATATGTTCTTGTCTTGGTATGAGTACTTTTCATAAAAGACACGCAAGACTTCTGCTGTGTTCCTGAAACTTAATACGCAAAGTATTATAATGCAAAGCAAGTTTCTGGAGAGGCTGAAGTCTACCTGTGAGGCTATACTAATGACCGAAATTGGCAAACACCCCCCCAAAAAAAAAGAAAAATCAAAAAGAACATTTTCAGAAAGTTCTTTAAAATTCCAATTTTATCTTTTTTTCATTTTTTATTTTATTGGTTGCCTAATAAAGAACACATTGTTGATCAGCTGTGACTTCAACACTCAAAAATGATGGATCCTTTAAGAGCTTTTAGAGGTTCTCACTAAAATGAGGATTCTTGTAGATAACAAAAACCTCTAGGAGCAGCATATAAGGGTTTTGGGAAAAACCTTCCAGCAGTCTTTTTTTTTATTTTTTATTTTTTTTAATGTATGTATAGCCTTTATATGTATGTAGCCTATTTATGAACTCTCTTCATGCATACTTACAAAGACACAGACACAACATCCATAATAATAGATAATATAGCATCCATAAGCCGTTATAGAAAGCTTTACATTTTTTTTTTTTAAGGGCATAACACGTTTTCTTTCACTCCCAGAAAAAAATACTAAACTGTCCCTTTCTTGTCGCTGAGGTGGTACCCTTAAGGCTACATCTTTTGTACATCTCTAAACTTGGATATAGTGTAGGTACATAAAAAAAAAAAATTAAAAGTAGGCTACAGATAGTTTTTACAGTAAAGAATTAAAGGTACACATGTACCGTTCTAGGTTAAAGATACACGAACATATGATACACCATACCACACAGAATAAAGGTACTAAACCGTACCTTTACTTGGCCCTGATGTGGTACCTTTAAGGGTACACATTTTGGTGTTTATATTTTACCTGGAAATGTGCATGTAGTACATTTATTTTTTAAAAGTAGGATATTAGCCTGGTCTAAAGCCTAATTAAAGGTACAAACGTGGTCCTTAAGGTCCAGTTATGTCGGCTTCTTTAAATAATTTTATAGCCACATTGCATTCACACTGCCATGTAAAAAGATTCACAGTAAAGGCGTTAAAGATGTATAAGCTTGATGCATGGTACCACCCGCAGTGACAAGGAATGGTACAGTTTAGTACCTTTTTTATGAGTGCATGTCGCTACAGTATCCAGTTATCGAAAATGGTACGGGTTTTTTTTTTTTTTTTTTTTTTTTTTTTTTTTTTTTGTAAAAGGATAAAGCCAGTGTTTCTTATACTTCAGCGTTTCTGCTGTTTTGCATGCGGCTCATATGTGTATATATGAATATGTATATATATATATATATATATATACAGACGGCAGTCTCACACAAAGAGTGTACACCGCTGGGTGGGTAAGTGGGGGTCTTCTATTGATAATACCCCCCACCCCTTTCTAATTCCCAGACCGCCCGTAAGGACTGAGACCACGTGACCGCGTGCGGGGCGGTCGAACTAAAGCCATTTTGGGGACTGTGGTGGTGTCAGTTTCCGAAGCAGCACCTTCCTTAACCAGCGCTGAACGGCAACAGAATAGCGATCTTTACCGGGGTTACATCCACCTTCTTGTTATTGTTGTTGTTTGAGATCTGTGGATCCCACACGGCTTGCGGATTGGATCGAATCGGTGTGCGGGGGTTTGCGGTGTAATGTGTTTTTGTCTGCGTGTGAAAAGGCGTTCTCTCGCCGAGGCTGCGATGAGCGCGGCGGTTTTGCTACGTTAGAACCGCTGCAACTGACAGGCAGTGTGCACTTCACTCCAAGATGGCCGCTTGGTGCTTAACGCTGGCTTTTTGCTGATCCACTCTCAAGTTTCTTCGTGTGCTTTAAAACAAAACAAAAAAAAAGAAGAAAAAACAAAGGCTGGTGAGCGACTCTCGCGAAGCAGAGCAGGTACGTTTTGTGCGGTTGATTGTGCGTGAATACGGACTTTACAACGCGTTATAAGCTGTGTACATACCTTCTGTTGCACACCGTCACAATGTTGCGTCCTGTGCGTAGATCTCTCATAGCCTGCGTGGAAAAAAAAAACCCCATTTATATCTGTCATAGGTGATATAATATACGCGAGTGCGTGTTATTATAAAAATGTGCGTGATTCACTCGAAGTTGTTTGTCGTTCACGCGCTTTGTGCGCGTTGCATCGACTTTGCAAGTCGAATCGCTCAGAAAAAAACCGAAAGCGCCATGAGTCACGCACCCGCACCACTTTCTATCATTTGTTCTTGGCAAAATATGAAACATCTCTGGTTTCAGTTTATACAGACGTGTTGTCTGGACGGTGTAGATTTTCAGAAAATCGACAGAACCACGTTCTGCTGTCGCAATCCGATTTTATTAACTTAACTTCACACGGTGGTCCTCCTCCTCCTCCTCCTCCTCCTTCTTCTTCTTCTTCATCTTCGTCTTCTTCTGCAAGGCCTGCGACTTATTATAGTTGAAATAAAGAATTATTGTCGCGTTTGCCTCTCGGACGGTTTTAATAACAGTGTAATGAATCAGATGTTTGTCGCAAATTGAAGTTATGTGCCTGGATGCCTCAGATTTGCCTTGAACACCAAGCTGAGATAAGCCGTGTTCAGATTGTCACAAGTTCATTTAGCGATATCAGTAAAATAGCATAGAAGCAAACAAGTGCTTATTTATAACAAGTTATGCAACATACAAAAAAAAAAAAAAAAGATTTTTAATCATGAAGTTTCAGGCTAGAAATAAAACGGCGGGTGAAAGAAAAAGAAAAAGAAAAAAGACACTTCTCTAAGAGTCTAAGAGCTGTAAAATCTTCCTTAACTTGGGAAAGTGTAGTCATTTAAACTAAAGTTTATTAATTATTAGGTGTATATATATATATATATATATATATATATATATATATATATATATATATATATATATATATATATATATATATATGTATGTATATAGAGGCTATATAATATCCATTTTCAGATTATTTAAGCAGATCCACCAATCTATTCTCATGTCTCATATATAGCCTAAGTGTTGCTATATACCTACTGCCCTTCTTTATCCTTCACATCCCTTAGACATGATGTTCAGTACAAGGATGGAGATGTATCTCTAACCTGTAACATGGTGGCTGTAATCTGAAATCCGTAATCTGTAAGAGTCCTCATCCCTAACTTTAACGTGACTGATTCCTGACATCTTAGCCTCAAGTCTGCACAATCGTCCTTGCTTCCAACAAGCTTGTCATTCTGGGTTAGATTATAAATCCATGGCAAAAGCTGAGGGAATGAATGACAAGCAATTAGCATCGGATGTGATGATGATGATGATGATGATGAGCATAATAAGGCCACGAGGTCAGAGAAAGTTTTTCGGCTAGATGGTTAGGGTTAAGTCTGAGATTTAGGCTAAGATTTAGGCAGTGAGGTAGCAACATGACAATCTGACATGATGATGAGGAAGAAGAACATCTGATGTTTGATGATTTTCCTTAATAAAGACAATACAAGGCAGTGGTGACAAAATAAAATAGTGGTTAAAAAAAAGGACGCAGCTCTGGAATGTTCTAATTATTATATGATTATTATATAGTATATGAATATTCAGTGGTATAATGAATATTTTTCTTTATAACCTACACCAATTTTCGGCTTTGTCTTTCCTGCTGAAGAATATAACGGGACTCGAGGTTCCGGCTAAATTAACGGCACGTGATATATTAGGCTACTTTTTTTTCTTTCTTTCTTTCTTTCTTTCTTTCTTTTTTTTTGATAAATAAGAGTCGATGGATAGCGTACAGATCCGGTACTGAAAGACACACGGCGTGATCGCGGTGAAAGCTACCGGGCTTCCTCCTTCCGATTCGGAGGAAACGACTAGGAAGGCGGGGTGCTTATTTACACGCGCTACGTTTTTTTAAAACCCTTTCTACAACTATTCTAGTGGAGCTCGGATGTCGGGACAGACGTAGACGAAGAGCGAAAACTGGACCGACACGCATTTTTATGTATAGAAATATAGAAGCTAAACAATGGCGCTCGGCTCGTGCCGAGACCGTGTGGCAAAATGGCAGCCGAGGTAGCGCCTTTCAGTCTGAAACATATGCTGCATCAGAAGGGGAGTAGTGAAGCATGGTGTAGTTCACTGCGCCTTATTAATGGTCATGTGTCATAAACTGATGGACCGGTGAATCCGCACGGCTCTGCACCGACTGGCAAGGTGCCAACTATAGGCTAAGCGGTCGCCATAGCAACAGCGAGTCTCCGTAACCCGTAGTCTTCCTCATCCACGTAGAAATCACGGTGCTTTCTCTCTCTCTCTCTCTCTCTCTCTCTCTCTCTCTCTCTCCTGACCCACACTCTTTAGCTGGTCTTAACATCTGACCATATAGCTATATGTCGTGGATATATGTCTGGTCCAAAACGCAAAAGAATGTACGCACATTTCATTTCAACAAATGGTTCGCGCTTCCCGAGCGACACCGCAAGTCACGCGCGGTTAGTCGACCTAGTGACACACATGACTGATCCCGAACACCGTCTTTGCACCACAGTACAGCCCGAGCGGTCCTTCGTGACATTCCCAACCCTAACAAACACTGCGTATCTACAGACTGTCTAGAATATATAGCTTTCGGAATAAATGACGGGTCATGCCGTTATAGGAAAACAATCAACAATAGAGTGGTTTGATGCGGCCAGACGCGAAGTGTTTCATTCCTCTAGAGCATAGCACAGTCATCTGATTACAGTTTTTGTTTATTAAAATAACACGACATGCTTTTTTTTTTTTTTATCCATTTTTAGTTACATGCTTTTAAAAATCCATTTATAGTTAGGCCTACGTTTAATATTCTGCTAGACAAATTAGTTCCTGTTATCGCTTTACAGCATTACAGCAGCTGTAAACAGTCGTTCCCTCACTAGCCTCTCTTTTTGTCTCTCATGAAGTTAATAAGACAAAATAACGAAACGAAACGAAACAACAATAACAACAACAACAACAACAACAAAACACAGCTTGTCATGATGTTGAGAAACCTCAACTCGTCTGTCCTGAAGACTTGTCGGCCTAAATAATGTTAAATAAACATCTCCTTACAAAAGATTCACCAGACAAACAATTAGTCATTTTTCTTGCTTAAATAACAGCACGTTTAAAAAAAAAAAAAAGGGAAAAAAAAGTTTGTTATTAGGTCCCAACTCGTATTAATAGCCTACTCTATGTGCACTCAGAGCTGCAGTTATAGACAATTAATCTGCAGAATCGAGAATAGTATTAACTTCTTCCTTCTTTTCAAGTTTTTATAACACTGTAACTAATCAAGGTTTTGGGGGGGGGGGAATATTGTAACTGTACGGCGCTTTTACACACAGTACACTGATAAACAATACCACCAGGCTAAAAATAGCAAATATAAGCAAACTGTATACAAAACTGTGATGTCCAGGGTGTGCAAAAAATTCAATGAAGGTCCATTCGAGAAATAGAAAGGTGTGTAATGTGCAATTTCCCTCCATAAACCTATGACCTTTGAAGATCCAGGAAGTAAAGTGTAGGAGACAGGAGGAGACGGGTCTAGGATAAAGCAATTCTCATTATGATTCTGGTTCTTCAGCTCCTTTAGACAAAATTGTAACAGGATAGCTGTAACCTGTCACAGGTTCATTCTTGACCTGCTTTGTTTTGCATAAATGTGCACATCCCACAAATTGTAGGCTACGTATGTCGTTATAACGTATTCCCAATAATTAAAAGCTCATGATGTAGGCTATTTATTTGCAACCTGGGATAATTCCAGCAGCACACCGCTGACTCAGCGCGTTAATGGAATCAGATCACGGCTTCACACACACCGTTAGTCTGTCATCTGTCATTCATGTTCATGGCAGCTTTCATTCTTTAATCGCATTTACGTGGTTTATTTATTTATTTATTTATTTTTTAAATTTACACTGGACAATAAATTCATATTTTGTGCACTCTGAAACCCCAGGAGCAAACGTATTTGTCTGTCGCCATGTGGCCTAATTGCTTGCTCTACCGGTTCAGGCACAAAAAGTCTTGCATAAATAGAATTATTACAAATTAACCGAGTTATTAGTGCCAGACCACGAAAGGAGGCCTACAAACCGAATCCAACTCCATAAACAGGGTGTATAAAACTGCATCTTAATTAGCAGTAGCCTACCTCTGGGTAAGATGTTTATTTTTAATGCAAAAAAAAAAAAAAAAAAAAAAAAAAAGCGCAAAACTTTACAGTATCGTTTCCTTTTTTTTTTTCGGATCAGTGATAAGCTGCTCGGCAGGAACTGACAATAAACCATAAATCTGTGGACAGGTTACTGATGACTGATTTCTGCAGTTTCAATTATACAACTGTAAATAAATAAATAAATAAATAAAAAAAGTGTAAAAGTTTGTTGAGCTCCGGATTTGGGATCACAAATTATTATTATCACCGTTCTGCGTGAAGCTTGCACGTCAGATCGGTGTGTATTTTTTCCGCTGATTGATTAGTCAGATTCATGCATTTTGTGAATATATTTGGATTCAGTAAAAAAATAAATAAATAAAAATAATAATAATAAAAAAACTCATAGTGTGGCCCAAGCATGATGTGCATATTGCTCAGTCCTTTTTTTTTTTTTTTTTTTGCTCTTGAATCATGCACCGTCTTAGCAAACTTGCAACAATGTCTAATAGCTAGACACCCTGTACGTATGAAAAAAAAAAAAAATGTCTGTAATTAGCTACAGAGTTACAGACGTCAGTGAGAGTGGAAGCTCTTATACCGCAAAAACGCAGCAGACCAAACCATCTTACAAAAGGGATCAAATGTGATATTGTCTGAGGAGTCGCAAAGGCCCACGTTTCATCACGGTTTGGTAAAACTGACGGATTTATAATAGACGCATTTATTCTGGACTTCTGTGTCCAGGGTCCAGGCCAGCTTTCCTGGAGTAGCCTGTGTGATGTGAACCGGTCGGGCTAGGTGTCATACTCCGAAAATACTCTATATCACGAGTTTTAAAATAATGTTTAAGAACATGCATAGCCTGGTAACATGTCTGTGAACAAACTATTTTTAGGATGCTTGGAGAAGTCCATACAAGTCAAGACACTTTATGTTACTAAGTGCGCTTTTTTTGGGGGGGGTTTAAAAATAAAAACACAGCTTTGCAAGACTCGAAACAGTCCAAACGGCTATCGATTAAACACACCGCTTCGGCTCACGTGTCTCATTCGTGCGTTTTATCCGCCAGGTGCGCGAGCCTCATGACGATGCACCGAACCACGCGGATAAAGATCACGGAGCTGAACCCGCATCTGATGTGCGTGCTATGCGGCGGCTACTTTATCGACGCCACCACCATCGTGGAGTGTCTTCATTCGTGTAAGTACATTAACTACATTACCAAGACACCTGTGTGTGTGTGTGTGTGTGTGTGTGTGTGTGTGTCCTGATTCTGCGTGACTGTTTATTCCTGATCGTTTTTCTTCACAGTCTGTAAAATGTGCATCGTGCGGTATTTAGAGTCCAGTAAATACTGTCCCATATGTGACGTGCAAGTTCACAAAACCAAACCACTGCTCAATATCAGGTACAACTTTTTATTTATATAATAACAGATTATATACATTGTCTATATATTGTTTATATTTGACTTGACGCTATATTAAGCCGCGTAATTACGCTCCAGTTGTATAATTGCGTGTATTGCGCATGCTCAGAGGTTTGTCAATTAAAAGTAGTTGCTGTTGCCTTGACATTAGGGAAAAAAATGTTACTTTACTCGGGAATTTTAAATGTTCACTTGTCTTGTCATAGGTTAGAAACATTATTTCATGCACACACCCTCACAAATTAAGGTACCAATCTGTATTTGTCACTGGGATGGGAAATGTATATCGTCTTTACAGCGTTTAGCACATGCCCCTGTCCAGAGTGACTTACAGGAGTGCGTTGGTGTAGCTATCAAAACAGTTCCTCATGTTAGTTCAACAGGTCAGAGACTACGAGTAGCATCAGTCCCTCCGAAACCCTGCTGGGGAGGTTTTGTACCTTTTGTATGTATATTTTATCTGGAAAGATGCACATGGTGTATGTTTAGCTTAAAGGTAAAGGTTTAAAGGTTCATGAGTGGTCCTTACTGTCCAGTCATGTACCTTAAATTATTTAAGGTATGAATAAATAAGCTACAAAAGATGTAGTCTTAACGGTACCATCACAGCAACAATTAAGGATAAGAACAGTTTGGTACTGTTATTTCTGAAAGTGAGGCTAGTAGTTGGACTTTATTCATTCTGGACCATGAAATCCCCTCTTGTGGTGTTTATAACTTGAATGAACACTGTATGGTAATCCAACCCTGCGGTAATACCTGTTCAGACAAACATTTTAGTATTTAAGTTAGTATTTAAACTAATATTTACACATAATTTACACTGTCTGTGAATTCCAGGTCGGATAAAACCCTTCAGGACATTGTGTACAAGCTGGTGCCTGGTCTGTTCAAAAGTAAGCGTCTAATGTTGGCAAAGATTTTGTAAAATAAAATAAAATATGTGTATTATTGTATGCTTTAAGCCACAGGTTCCCAACCCTCGTCCTGGTGACCCTGCTGTCCCCCCAGGTACATTTTAGTGTTTTCACTGCTCTATACACCTCAATCAACTGATCAGCCCTTGCTGAGTTAAAATGGGTGTGTTAGAGCAGGACATGGGCCTCTCCAGGACCAGGTTTGGGAACCTGTTCATTAAGTAATGGCACTAATTCAAAGAAATATTTCATGTATTTATTGTTCCACCACAGAGCTCATATTTCTTTCATGTTGTTATTCTGATGTACTGATCTAACATTTGTCCCTCAGATGAAATGAAACGAAGAAGAGATTTTTATGCAGCACATCCATCCGTTGATGGTAAAAGCAGTTTTTTTTTTTTCTTATAAAATAATAATAAAATCCCCTTTTGAGTCAGTGGAAAGTGAGATGAATTGTGTTTTTCCCCAGCTGCTAACGGATCGAATGAGGATCGGGGAGAGGTGGCTGACGAGGACAAGAGAATCATTGCTGACGATGAGATTATTAGTCTCTCAATTGAGTTTTTTGATCAGAACAGGTAGGTCCAGTTCAACAACCTCATTGTGGCTTCTCATTATCTTTAACAGTCTAAGATCTACCAGTTACGTATTCAGAGTGTTTCAGGGAGGTCAGGATTTGGATGAATCATGCTGTATTTAAAAAAATGTGTATATATATATATATATATATATATATATATATATATATATATATATATATATATATATATATATATAAAATAAATTCACATACAGTGTATCGTTTCCTTAACTATTGTCAGATTTGGAAGTGTTGATGGGGAAGACAAAGAAACTACAAAAGAGGTAACAAGTTCTCAAATTTGCTTTCCAACATACTAAACATAATTGAACAGCTTATTTTACCATATATTGATATAACTGTTTTCTGAATCCTATTTGGGATTTTGTCGTTTATAAATGACATAAGCGCACACTACAAATATTCAACCAATAAAATTCAGTCCTATGAATGATTAAATTCATAATGAACTCACTTCCTCAGACGAATGTAAAGCGATATCTGCAATGCCCGGCTGCTATGACAGTGATGCATCTCAGAAAATTTCTCCGAAGTAAAATGGATATTCCGTGTACTTTCCAGGCAAGTTCTCCGTAAACAATGCAGACTGTTATTTTTGTACTGTTCTGACTACTTGCAATTGCAATGACTTCCTGAAGCCTTGCTTTAACACACTGATAATGACACTGGACCCAGAATGACATAAAATGACATATGATGAATTTGAACTAAGTAAAACACAACTTAAGCATGACAGGGACTTTTTTTGCACTTTCAGATTGAGGTCATGTATGAAGACGAGCCTCTGAAGGATTATTACACGTTAATGGACATTGCCTATATCTACACCTGGAGGCGGGTAAGTGAAATACTTTACTTTAATACTTTACTTTATTCTGTCTATTCCTAGTCCTAAACACAAAATGAGAGCAGGTTCAGACTACGGAAAGTACGAAGTTTCAATATTTAATTATGTGTACGACCGACTAGAAGGCTGTGTGTTCAACACTCATCTGTGCTTGGATTAGATTTGGCCTTACACGTAAATCACGTCGGTTCACCTTTTAACTTTAATCCAAATTTAGCTTTATCTATGTTCCTTCAGGCTAATACTGTAAATCTGTCACCGCTAACAGAAGATAAGTATCTGGGCCCGTATTTTACCACCCAGACCTTACAGGAATTCAGAAATGAGCAAAAGTTATAAAGTCATAAAAAAAAAAAAAAAAAAACTGTTTTGAAAATCCGACTAATGTGCTTGTCATTTTTACAGAACGGTCCTCTGCCTCTGAAGTACAGGGTTCGTCCCGGCTGTAAGAAGCTGAAGCTGAGCAGCGCGCAGAGCTGTGAGACAGCAGGTCGAAAACCTGAAACGGAGAGCGACTCGGGCAGCGAAAAGCTCAGCAGCCCAGTCCTTCACGCTCCTACACCTTCCACGTCCTCCTCTCTCCCAAGTCAGAGCGCTCCAGTGAAATCCTCACACTCAAGCTTCTCTCATCTATCACCAGTCAACGGAGTGTCCAGCAAAGCAGGCCCCAATGGCCAAGTCTCTTTTAGCAACAAAGCCAGCAAGGGCTCAGTCAATGGCTCCAACTCTCTGGGGTGACAAAAGGACTAATGGACACGAAATGCTGTCAAAAGAAGAGCTGCAAACTCGGACGCGAAGTTTGTAGGAACTGTAGTGAGGGACAGTGATTCTGCTGGATTTCGTACGAAAAGCTACAACTGCTAACTCTGATCCTTATGAGTTAGCACATGCAACTTTTTACGACTTTTTGCAATCGGGAGCTGTTTTCAAAAGACAGTTTCTTTACCGAACCACCTTTTCCTTTTGTATTATGTATGTTTAATTATGTATGTTAAGTATGACTTCTTATGTTTCTGTTAATTACTAAACTTTCATTGGTTGAATAAAGATCATGAAGTATATTTTGTGCATGAAGAACCCAGGAGGAACGCCAGGAATCTTCTATTGTGTAAACTCCAAATCATTCACGTAGGTTAGGGCATCGGTATGTTGAAATTGATTTTCTTTTCTTTTAACAGGAAGCCATGTTAAACAAGTCATGCACAGTTGGTCATAAAGCCAATTGATTGTTAGAAAAGTTATTAAGGGCTATTATGTTCTCCTCATATTTTAGTTAAGTGTTAAGCTCGGTATACTTTTGAAAAAGAAACATATATCTGAAAAAATGAAGGATCAACTAGAAACTTTTGGATGTTCTTGTTGAAATGAATCGAAATTACAGTTCCTTAGGAACCGTTGCTCAGATGGTCCTGCTGGTGAGACAACTCAAAGAAACTCTGGAAGATCTTTAGGAATCCTGATGAAGAACGACCAGTGAAGTCGCTTCCTTTATTCTCACATCAGTGAACATTAGAAATGACCAGATTAGATTTATTTCTCATGCCTTAGCATATTTGTCTTTTCAGTGTATTTTTATTTTATTTTATTTTATTTTTTGCCTAAGAGGGCATTTAAGTTCATGTCTTTTGTGCTCCAGAACTGTCTAACTTTCTTGGCAATTATTTTTGGCCGACGCTTTCAGGCCTATGTATCATTTTCTGTTGTACAATATAAAACCTGTATCTGAATAAACATTTTACGTTTTTATTACTCAAATGTCGGCTTTTGATCTGAGCCACATCGGTTTCTTGCCTGGTGAATAAAGATTAAACAATAATGTCGACTAAGCAAGTTTACGAAGGCTACCAAGCTTTTATAACCGAGGGTGTAACGTGTAGAGCTGCTGTTTTTGAGGGGGGAAAACGACTTAGCATTAAAGCTAATTTTTGGGGAAATATTGTCGGGATGTATGTAGCATTAGTAAACATGTACTTCCCGGTTTTCCTCACTTTATTGTAAGAACAGTGTGGCGTATTAACTGTTTAGCCGGTGCTTTCCGTCGTTTTAGTAGCAGCGAGGCTTCCGTGGCAAACAAGCACGCCCCCCTTTTTGACTTTTTGGAAGTTTCCAGTTCATCCCCTGTTTATTAATTTGGTTGAGTCCGGAACGACCCGCGCGCGGAAAAAAAAAAAAACCCGAGGCGACATTTTGATAAACAATAAGCGTCTCATTTGCGCTGAATAAAATAAAAATAATAATTCACGAAAGTTTGAAAGCCACGACGTTTAGTTCACTTCCTCTAACTATAATTGTTACCTGATATATATATATATATATATATATATATATATATATATATATATATATATATATATATATATATATATAAATTTCGGTATCACGACGCTTAATGGGCACGAGCACAGGTTTGTTTATAAACAAACTTATAAACTAACACATACAAAAAGCCCATATTTATTTTCCTTTCTTTTAAATATAAATTATATTACTTATCTATATTAGCTAGAAAAGATATATTTTATTCCTGGTACTATATTCTTAAAATGTCCCCTTTCCTCTCTACAGTTGTGTAATTCCCTTTATGTTTATGTAGTACCGATAATGTAGAGTTAGTCCTTTCTCCTAATAGCAGCCCGTTTGCTGTTATTTTACTATTTTTCTTTTGAAAATAAGTTTAGCGAAGGATGGAACTTAACAAAATATATTAGATTTGACAATGGATTTCAAGTCCCTTGCAGGCATTTAAATAATTTTTTTGACGTTATGTAATTAGGCCGAATGAATGAATAAATAAACAAACAAACAAACAAACAAACAGATAAATAAACACCGGGTAATAATTCGTGTTCTGGTGTCAAAGTGATCTGGGATAAATTTTCCAAAAAGCATCGCATCATGATAATTGTTTAAAGATCAAGAGAGAGCATCACATTGAACACACACACACACACACTCTCTCTCTCTCTCTCTCTCTCTCTCTCTCTCTCTCTCTCTCTCTCAGTGCTTTAGGGAAACTGGGAATAGCCTAAAAACTATGAGTTTACACAACAACAACAATAATAATAATAAACGTCGAAAATATATCATTGTTCAGTAAGAGAATGGCGTAAACACAGCCGGATAAGAAAGTCTCCTTTTTAAAATGTATTTAACCATTCATTTATTTCTTTTTACAGCCCTTCATCGGTTTAAAAAGATCAACTGCATGTAAGCTAACTACAGAACTAGTTTTAAGTCGCCTGAGTTTGTGCTTAAATATTGAAAATTGTTGTAGGAGTGGAGTAAAGTGGTGAACATGGATATGGATTATTTAATAATCCTGTTCTTTACCCATCATCAGACAAGGAATGAAAAGGTTTACGGCTGTAAGACTTGACCTCTACACACTACAGAGTTTCTACTTTAGGATATCAAATCATTTATTGTTCTAAAATCCTTTCGAAATAATGAATGAAAGCCAGAACACGCAGGTAAAGGAAAAATGCGTTAAAATAACAATTCATTTGCCTAAATGATCATGTCCTTGAAAAAAACAACAAACAAAAACAAACAAAAACAAAAAACCCAGAAGTGGTACAGTGTCATTTGCCATCACAACTGGTCACTGGTTCAGCTGTTAACAACAACAACAACAACAACAACAACAAAAGCACAAACAACTTACCAAAGTATAGAAATCTCCAGACAGACGGCGGGCTGCTACCCTTAAACTCTTTATTAAACCCAGTGGATAAATTCTACAAACCGGAAATTAAAATGATTAGACAGTGACCAGACGATATGAACACCTCTTTGAAGATCAGTGCGTAATTAGCATACAAAAGAGAAAATAATGCATGCTCATTTTTAAATTAATAATAATAAAAATTTAAGAGCTTGGGAACAAAGGTTATAAACGGGGTAACTTTCTAACAGCCTAATTTACCTAATGTGCTAAATTTAAATGAATTAATTAGCACATTTAAAACAGAAATAGCTCTTAAAACCCTTAAAACAGAAACTGCTCTATGCAGTAACGGTGTGGGAAAAGACCCTTAAGGCCTCACACGTCCTTCCTTGCGCCCTCTGATGGTCATCCACAACACTGCAGCATCGAATCTTAAACCAAGAATTCTTCGAATCTGCGTGGGAACAAAATAATAAAATGTATCTCTATTTTAGAGTTTCTACAAACAGAATTAATTCAGCTAAAATATAAACCACAGCACCTGACTCTACGCCAGCGGTCATGTTTATTATCAAGCTAAAAATGTTCATGACTAATTTATTTCAATGCGCCTCAATAAAGTGACTTAATGACTTAAAATAGTGAACACGAGTTCACTCTGTTAACTCTTACCTATTTATAGCACGACAAGTTCTAACAGGATGAAACTCTCAGTAAGTTTGTTGGCACATAAAGTCAGTGGGAATTAGGAAAGCAGCTCTTGCATTACCTAAACCAGAAAATACTGACCTTTCACAGAGCTGGAGATGATGATAAAGAGACCAAACATAGAGACGAAGCCTTGCCGGAGATGAAAAAGTCTAAACAAACAGCAGGAGACCTGAAAAAGTCTTCAGAGGCAAGTGAAATAAAAGTTTACACTTACGCCACATGAATAGGAAATATATTAGACCGTTTTAATTATTCATAACAATGAACAAACAGCTTTAAAAAGAAACAAAAAGAAAGAAAGAATTGTTGATTTCATCAGTTCACAAGTAGGTAAACCAAAAAGTTTTGGGGTTCTTATTGTGTATTGTTCTTTTATGCATTTTTATTTCCCTGTGCTCTGTCTTTTGCTGTACTGTGTCTGTATATTGAGTTTTTAATTTATTTCCCCTTACACACCTTTCACCTTATTTAGCATTTTTGGAAGGAGTCTCAAGTTTTCTGATTGACTGACAGGAATGACTGTTATAGCTGATATAACGTAAGTGATAAGAGGAAACAACTTGTTTCATGGACTTTGCACAGCATTAAATGCAACTATAAATGGATAAAAAAACATGACTTCTTGTTCTTTAAAAAACATTGTAGTCGCTCGCGACTTGTGGTATAATCGGAATAAAACACTTCAGGATGTGCTATTATAGGAATACTTCAGGATGGTAACATTAAATTGATTATTTTCCAATAACAGCACAAGTGTTTTGTTCCTTTCTCAAACACTGGCTAGACTTGGACACATGCAATATGGAATATTGAAGCAGACATTCAGGTTGAGTAAAGCATCATTTTATTAAGCGATGCTGATGGTCGAGTGCCTCAAAACATTGCACACATACATGAAAAAAACTGCACACAGTCATGACAGGATTAACAACAGCGATGACGAGCAGGCAGACAGCTCAAGGTCATGTCATACTATGTGTCTTTCACAGCATTCTCTTAAAGGGTTTGTCCTTTTATCCCTTCTTCTGTAGGACATCACACTGGAAGCATTTTTAAATCTTTCCTTTGACACTTGTTACAATCAGAGACTGATCATTTTCAGGTTTTTGCATTGGAAAACACATGGGGGGGGAGGGGGACTATCTTTGCCTGTACAGTAGTGTGTGTGAGGTTCAAATGTTAGGAACAATATAGATATCTGGCAATGGAGTACGATTAAAAGTCCACGTGGAGGTCTGTAGCTTTCAGGATTAAAAAGGTCTGCCTTAAAAATCGAACAGCATGGCTTATAGTCTTTCGTTTGTAGCTAAGAAATCAGATTCACCGACAGTAATACACACCGAGAAAAGACCAGCACTGTACTGTGAATACCTTCAAAAATTCTCTTTCAAAAGCTGCACAAGAAACATCTCACTTCAATATCAAACACTGAGACACAATTGCTGGAGTAACTCTGAAGTCGTACATTTAGCGACATTCAGTCATAAGATCGTAGATATTTTACACGAATATATTTACACATCACAGGAAGAGCAAAAGCGCCCCAGGATTCCCCCTGATCGCCTGTCCCTTTGTAGAAAATAACATCTGCAAACCTTTGTTTAAAAACAAACAAACAAAAAACAAAACACAAAGAAGATTCAAATACAAAATTAAATGATTCCGAGTTTAAAAAGGCACACTCTCGCACAGTGTAAATTGATGAAGAATGATATTCTGGAAGAAAGAAAACATATTCAGCTATATCTACATTATTACATATGTAATACTAACGTTCAGAGTTACAGGCTTGAGAGGAGAGAAACACAGACGGCAAGACGTAGGGCTGTAAGAATCAATTTTTTTTTTTTTTTTTTTTTTTTTTTTTTACAGTGCAGCTTATATGCTAAAAGTTAACCATAAAAATGTCCACACTATAACAACATTTCTACTGGAAGAACGGTCCATTTTAAACTTTAAACCTGCAACAAATGCATTGTTGCTGCTGCTGCTGCAAAAAAAAAAAAAAAAAAAAAAAAAAAAGTAAAAATATATGCATATTTTTCAATAGATTTTTTCAAATTGTCAAATAGCAACATAAAACTTTCTCCAAGAATAAAAACATGATAATGTGTTAATATAATAATAAAATTATCTCTAATCCTTCTATGATCTAATTCTCTCTAAATTGACACTTAAAGGAAAAATCCACCTTGAATGCGTTGCATATTAATCTGTATAAATAACTTTTCAGCTAGATTTATTTTGTACTTTTATGTTTAGTTTAAACTTTATTCATTGACACGTTGATCTATGTTCACTTTGGTTAACGGTTTCCTACACTACCCACAATGCTGTGCTGATATTTGTCCAGTGGGATTTAGCCCTTGCTTCATGTCTACCTAAAGAGAGCGGCGCTTTAGTCTGTCCAGCTCTCTCGCCTCCTCATCAGACAGATCATCTTCTGAAGCTTTCATGTCAGTATCGGCATCAACGCCACTGCATTGCCACCTCATAGCTTGCTAGCTGGCTGAGCTGGGTTTCTGCCATAATGCATTCTGGGACTCTGAGTCTAGCAGTTGCTGTAATGCCTTCCCAACTTATGTATTTGTTTTTGTAACTAATATCAAAATACATCACAAATATTTCAATATAAACATATATGATGTGCATCAGGGTGGAGTTTTCCTCTAAGCTCTCACTACAATCTCACTACTATTGCATAACCCTTGAGTCAGTGGTAAAATTGGCATCATTTGCATAAATGTTTGTGGTTCAGTCAATGACAGTGGTTCTCGAATCCAGCTGTGAACAGCCGTCTCAAGTTTTCTCTTCCTGATCTAACTAATTAAGAGGTTTAAAATTTACTGTGCAGCTGAGAACATACTTCAAACTGTGTGCAACAGGAGTGGAGAACTCCTGCTTTAGATCATGTGCAAACAACTTTTAGAGGTTTTCTACTCATAAGCTTCTCTACAATAAACTCTGCAGCCAGCGGCGAATCTAAATAGACTACAAAATCTCATTATTTCTTTATCTAAAGGGTACAAGAGCTTAGTTGAAGATTTAAAACAATCCACAATGGATTTATCAAATCAAAAGCAGTTATACCAATCTACAGATACCATGGACCAGCATTTCCAGCGATAGATAATAATTTGTGCTGTCAATGTGGGATCCCTGACTGAAAAAACCTTTTCAGGCTGCTTTCACACTTGTGATGAAAACTGCCGGTGCAACATTTCGCATGTAATCCTACGGGACGTGGCTGCAGGGCGAATATACAGAGATTTACGACATGCTGACTAGAAAATGTTTCTTTGCCAAATGTTGCAGTGTAACTGAAAATAACTGTGTCTGTTTTTGGGATGTTCACCAGTACATGATGTGACGTCTCACTTTATCTCTGGCTGCACACAGTCGTGTCACACAAGTCGCAGCTCAAATTCTCTTATTTTCTGCCTCCAAAACTACAGCGAAGGCAAACAATCTCCTCATCGCCAGATTTACACTAGTCGTGGTGTCATCTGCATTACTAAGAATAATAAATCTAATCTAGCGAGCAACCTAGGTGATACTAGTTAGGAGCATTGTCATGGTTACAGGGTGGATAAAGTGTGAAAGCAGCCTTGGTCTAAAACAATGCTTAACCCAGCCTCAGAAAAGTGTCCTTGTCTGAGGTCTTCTTGCAGTAAACAAAGACAAAATTAGAGTAAAAAGCAGCTCTGAGGTTTCCACATAAACACAATCACATCACTCAACATCCCAAACAACAATATCTAATACAGATGTACAGCACAGTATAATGCACAGCTATATTTTTGTCCATCCACAGCCATAAACCTATTTATTAATGTATTTATTTAAAAAAACAAACAAACGAGAAAATGAACTATAAACAGACAGCTCTAATAAATGTCCAAGGATCCAATTAAAAGCCTCTCAGTAGGTTGGAGGCCTGAACTCGGGGTCCTGAGACTGACCTCAGGCAACAGTTAGGACAGAATGGTGGTGATGAAGTCGTAAAACCTTTTGGAATATTGCTCCGGATTAACTGTCGAGATTTCGGCTCCAGCCTAGAGCCAAGAGGGAAAATATTAGAAACAGAAAACAATGAAATACTAACTGAATGGAAGTTCATCTGTTTCCCTCCCCCCTACATTTTCTCATCTGATAAATTTGGTCACCTGCCAATTCCCACCCACCAGCCAGCTCTCCCCTGTCATAAGCAGCTACTAAGTGAGGAGTGTGAGATGTGTTTCCTCTGAGACATATGATGAGACTCAACAATTGCATCTTTTTTGAACCCTACTGCGTCACATGGCAGCACAACACACTCAGAGGAAAGCGCTGTCTGCCCTCTTCTGCATACATGAGCTCACAGATGCCCACAATTGCTTAGTGTCACTGTGACTGACAGAAAGAGTATGCCCCTCCCACTAAGGCTACGTCCACATTAATCCGGATAGATCTGAAAACTGCATTTTCGTTTCTACAAAACGCTCTCTGTCTATAATGCCGTTTTCAAACGTTTTACAAAAATTGCTTGTCCACACTGAAGCGTCTGAAAAGGCTTACAGTCTTATACTGTGCATGCATAAAATCTTTGGCCTGCATCATTTCGGTCAGGCGTTTATTTACGTTGTGTCTGTTTGAATTGATGCGGCAATGTCGAGGAAAGGCACAGAGTTTTTTAATGGACAGAGTCGTTGCTACGGGTAACCAAAGACTATGAAGTTGAATGGGTCACATGACTGCATCACATGACTAAAAATACATCATCGTTTTTGAATATCTCAGTTTCCTCAGACCTCACTACAACGAGAAAACTGTTTTCAGATTTATTCACTTGGGAGAGCGTTTTCGCTGGACAAAGTGAATGGAAGGCCAAAACGTAGAGAAAAAGAGGCGTTTTCAAATTTATCCGGATTAATGTGGATGTAGCCTAAGAGAACACTGCCAGCTTTGCTCCTTTGGCTCCTGGCCACATACAGTTGTGGCAATGTCGGGATTTGAAATTGCGATCTCCTGACAATAGGTTGAACGCTTTTCTGTTGGGCTTCATGTACTTTTAATAAAAGCCCCTCTAAAGCTGAGTTGTGTGAGACTCCTCACATACCTTCAGCTGTCAATAAAACATGTAAAATATATGCTCTGTAAAAGGGAGAATTTACAGAATAAACTGCTGACTGCACCTTTAAGCATTATTATATTACTTTTATTAACTCAAGCAAAGTTAGATGAGTGCAAGGTGGAGGATCAATATCACTACAAATATCAAGAGCATAAAGCATTGCCTAAACCCATAAAGCGTTTTTCAAATTAAATGGCAGACAAAGTGTTTTGAATGAATGTGTAACCAGAAACAATAAAGCACTTACTATTTCAAACTTTGAACATTTTATTTGCTGGTGTGAATAATCTCTGCATACCTGTACACTGTAGATTTGTCCCTTAGAACTGCTGCTGCTGTAATCATAAACACTGCTCTGTGCTCATCCCAGCACTCTTAATCACAATCTGCTCAAACTGAACATCCTTTCAACACATTAGTACTATTTGTCTTTACTCTTTTACACCTGTATACTGTAATGAGTTATAGTCGCACTATAATCTGATGTCATCAAGAAGACGACGGGTTTTCTTTTGAGTCTGGTTCCTCTCAAGGTTTGTTCTTCATGTCGTCTCAGGGAGTTTTCCCTCATCACTGTCACCTCTGGCTTGGTGATTAGGGACCTAAACATACATCTGGATTTCTGCACATCTGCTTTGTGATAATCTTCAGAATTATACAATTAAAATTAAATACAATTTTGTATTTACTATAATTGACTGCTGTTGACTTTATTTTACTCTGCTAGATAGACTAGAGCGACTTCCCTTCCCACAACTCGGCGGTGTTCCTATTGAAGAATCCACTCACATTGATGATATTAAAAAAATTATTACAGTGAATATTCAGGTTATGCTGTTTTATTGCACTGAAACATTCAATGTTTATGAATTTGAAATGTCTTTAAAAAAAAATAAAAATCTGTAACAGGTGTTAGGTCTTACCCCATGCTTCACCGTCTTAGCCGCATGTGCTGCTTTCTTCTTAGCATCATATGGTGTGAGGATGTCGATTACTGCCATGAAGTACACCTCTTTTTTGGGGGCGTCTGAAAGGAAGTGTAAATATATTTCTCTCAGGGAGTAAACATGACATGATTAATAAATGGTCTATGTGCACACTACTACATTTGACTGTATTAACACACTCACTCTCGTGACTGCGTATGGCGTAGACGTCCACGCTGGGATCGAACTCTCCTGGCCCTAGTGGCCTGTTGCTGTCGAGTGTGTTGCTGGGACTCTCGGGTGGCGACCCGGTCACTCCTCCATCGCTCTCAGCTCCCTCCTCCTCTCCTCCTTCGTTCTCCTCGATCTCCTCCTCCGGCTGCTCCTGCTCTCCGCGCTCCACGTCATGGAGCCCAACAAGCAGGCTGTAGTCCATTAGCTTCAGCTGGGCCAGAAACTGCACAAATACACACAGACACACTCAGATTAGCTCAGCATTGAGTGACCAAGAAGGAGAATATGGGGGAAGGATGAAGAAGAGCAAATAGTAAGATGACAAAAAAAATGCAGAAATATCTTAAGCATAATCCTCATGCATGGTAATAGCCCTTGAGCTTTTTCCATTAAACCCTAACAAAAAATGTAAGATTGCACCAAAAGCAAGGTGAATATGAACATTAGAGCAAGGTGCTGGATCAGCGGAGGAAATAATTATAATTATGGTTCAGTACTAATGTCTTAATGAACGACTCACAAACCTCCACATCATTCTTTAGCTTCTCCAGAAACATCTTCTTGTTCTCCTCGTCTATATAGATCTTCTGTCCATCGTTGATGAAGTCATTGTCTTTGTATGTTGGGAGTTCCTTAGTCTGATGTTCAAATTGGGGGAAAAAGAAAGAAGGTATTATTCTTTGGAAAACTTAAGGCACCTGTAACAACTGACTTAAGAGTAAGACTGTGTGTTTGAGATGGATTTATTCCACTTTTATGTTGTCAGTGAAAATAATTTATTTAATTCGAAACTTGTTTTGAAGACCAAAAAAACAAAAACCCATCAGAAAACAGCACAGAAGTGTCCAGAAATCCAAATACTATGGATAAGAAAATTGGAAATGCACTCAAACAAACACATGGCCATCCCTTTACTCTGTTACACAGGCTCTCCATGGCCTGCATTTGCATACTGGAACATCGTGGGCTTGTAGAATTTATGATGCAATAACATTTGCCTATCATGTCTTACTATAATAACACTAACCTTCTCAGTGAAATGGTCAGCTCCTGTTTCTTAAAAGAATGCAACTTGAAAGAACTTTCATACCGTGATTGTCTACACATTAAAATGAAATCCCTGGAAAAGATCTCATCATAAAATAAAAAATCATATGAGCCCTGAAACTGCAGTCACTGAGCTTTATGAAAAACAGGCACCCTTTAGCTTTAGGTAGGTCGGTCTGAGCACTGAGTTTGTGCTTGCCAACACACACATTACAGTATGACACGCCAATGAAAGTGTCATTCATAATGTCTCTTTTGTTTTATCCCCAGTTTTAGAATATATGATTACCTTTATGATTAATATAAATACAAAATAAACACTGCATAGACTGTAGAGAGAAAATGAAACACTTAAAATAGCTTTGCTGTTTCAGTAGATTCATTAGACAAGGAATTCAATCTTAAGATTTAATGAATAGCACAATACAAAGCGTTCAACAGAGTACAAGAGTGAGTTCATAGATGTAACATGAAACTATATATATAAAATAAACCTCTATTTTACATATAGACACACTGGAATCCAGAATATTCTAGGACTTATATGATCTCTTTACATTTTTCTTTGCAAAATAAACAAGTTATGAATTTAGCAAGAAATAAAAAACTGTGCGGTTTTATATATATATATATATATATATATATATATATATATATATATATATATATATATATATATATATATATATATATATATATAATCTTTAAGAGAGAAATAATATATATATATATATATATATATATATATATATATATATATATATATATATATATATATATATATATATATATATATATATAAATATTCATCCCTTAACCAGCCTTCCACTTATTTTTCTCTCTGTTAAAGATAATAATATGAAAAAATGCAGTTTGTCACATAAATGTTAAATTAATGTTTGTTTACAGAAAACATTTTTCAATATTAAATAACATTTAAATAACAATGCCTGTGAATTAGGGTTAGTTACTATAGAAATGATAACACTGTATTAGAATGCACGCTTTAATATACCGTAAGCCTCAGCTGCACTACTGTCAGAGCTCCGAGCTTCTATTATAGAAAAAATAATCAACATCTTCTAACCAATCAGAATTGATAATTCAACCAGTATAACCGGTAGGACTTATTGGTTAATTTGGTCACAGAACTGTCTGAAACATGCAAACATTTCAAATGTCATAAGAGCTAGGACCAACCAGCCGTGATTATTTATTTTAAAAAAAGCTACACTAAAGTATCCCTTTAATTATTATTTTAACAATTGGGTTTAGCTTGATGATTCATAGCCTCTGCTTGAGGCAAGTTGTAATTATATTCCCGTAAACACACTACAGCTGTTCTGACATTCTCTTGGATTTCCCTGTAGACACTGTTGAAGAAGACATGATGTTAGTTCTGGACATGATTTTGAGCCAGCTCTCCCTCGTGGCATCCAATCAGGACAGAGCATATGTGTGTGACGTCTTTGCGGGTGTGTCCTTACGTGTCTGATGGCGCAGTAAAAGCGTGTGGCGATCCGAATGGTTTGGAGCTTTTGGCTCATGCGAGATTTGGCTGGAGCCCCATCTTCAGGTGGGCGTGGCTGTTGGAGAAGAGGGTGAGAGGCACGCAGCTTCACTCATGAACACATTTTATAAATCTATTAGACTGGCCGGCTTAAAAATAAAATTAGTCACTAAATAAATTTAGTGTTCAAGGAAATTATTTTTCGAAGTTTAACAGCTAGTTAAAACAATCTTCAAAAAGCTTTAGGAAGAATAATGGGTACAAATTATACATAGAGTACATGCATTAATGCATTTGTTCACAGTGTTACCTAATGTTTAGAAAATGATGATTCAGAGAGTTGAAATGATTTTGAGAGAATTAATTAATTCATAATTCAATTCATAAAAAAAACATCACTGCTTAAATATTAGAGTACATTTTCACAAATTTAGAGAACTAGTTTATATTCATATTCGCAAAAGAGCACCGTATATGGCAGGAAGTACATGCCGACAGGGAGTACATGCACAACGGGGCAGAGAACGAAGATACACATGCAAATTATTCACATGCCTTCATATATACATTATGCATGAGACATCACAAAGCAGCCAGCGGCCCCTTGCTGGATCCCTAGTTCACTAGATTTAACAGAAATCATAATAAATTTATTAGAATCAATAAGTTTACTTGGGTACTAGCTTACAATCTAGCAAAAAAAATTCTTTATTCATATACAGTATTTCAAGCTCGAAAAATTATTTGGGTAGTAACATATGTACTGTACATTTTTGTTTAAGCCAAAACTAGGAACAATAGGTTACATATTAACAATCATGTTCACTTTAAAGACAGTGTACTTGAGCATATATACGACAGAATAAAAAGCATTATGGTCGAAATATTTGTTAAGCTCATTATTCGTACAATAATTTTTCCCCTAAATGATGATGATTATGATTATGGTTATTATTATTATTATTTAACTTAAATATATTGATCGCAGAATGACTGTAATTTCAGTAAGAGAATTAAACACAATTATTAACCTTTTCAGGTTCAGCTTAATGCGGTTAGTAAAGTACAACATGCCACTATTGCACCATAAAGTTCACATTTCCACAGTCAAGCAAGAGGAGGGATAAAACAAAAGAAATCATTAAGACACTCAACCAAGATGAAGCACAAATTCAGTGCTGTTGAAGAGGAATGAAAAGGAAGGCAAACGTTTCTTTTTTCCTTATGTACATTATTTATTTGGGACTTTTCCAATACATGATTAACGATTAAACGTGAAGCCAATGAAACATTCCAAACACAACCATCTCAAATTTCTCACACCAGTAACAAACGTACATGCAATGTACTGAACGTGCAAGTGCATGCTTATTTACCGGCAGTCGTATTAATTATTTCACACGTTTGAAGTCTGCATTAAGCATCAGGAGGACTAAAATAGACTAAAAAGGAAAAGAAAAAAAAAATCCTAATGATGAAAATTATTTTTACCTTTTCTTTGTCGCTAGCCTCTCTGGACACTGTGGATCCCTGAGAAATGTAAGAAAAACAGTGTTTATCATTTATTTTATTTATCTAGTATTATATACCTGGCTGTTATTATGTATAAAGGTATCGTCTAGTCATCAACACTAAGCCTTTTGACTTTTCGGAGCGCTCACCTTCAGGTCATATTTTTTGTGCACGGCTAGACGGGGGCTGAACACGCTGCGCGTGACGATCATGTACGTCTCGTCTCCATCCACCGTGAGGCGGTACATGCCCAGGAACTGAGGCAGCAGTGTGTTGCCATGGCACTCCACTATATACTGCAAACAGAAAAAAAACACATACAAATGAGGCTCCAGCTCACCAGAGTTCACCGTAAGGGTGAGTCAGCTGCTTCACAATGACAGCCTTGTTCCAATCATAGCTCCTACACACTTCTCTTAGACACTTCCACTTTGAGAGGCTGGAGGCTTTCAGACTATTGGAAATGACAATATTTAATGTGCCATTACCTGCAATATCAATGAACAGTAATACTATGTACGCTTTATGGGTTACCTTTAATTCTGTTAAACTCTTAAACTGTTAAACTCTAAAATAAGCTTTATTCCATTAAACACTTAAATGAGCATTAAATCTACATGGCTTATTATAAAAAAAAATCTGTGGAATCACAGAAATAAAGCTACCACACTGTACTTTCCCTTGTTTCTGCAGTGGTACCATCAAGGGAATGTATTGTACCTGTAATACCTTTAGCCACACAACCGCATATTTTCAAACTGCTCCTCAGGGCAGCACAACACACTCGGAGGAATGCACTATCCACCCTCTTCCGCATACATGGGCTCACAGACACCCATGATTAGCTAGTGTCGCTGTGGAGTATTGACTGGGGAGAAAGGGTATGTCCCTCCCACTCAGACAGCATGGCCAATTTTGTTCTCTTGGGCTGCATCCGAAATCACGAACTATCCTACTACACAGTAGGGGAAAAGCAGTACGCCAGAGTTGTAGTATGTACGAATTCTCAGTAGGCGAGAAACAGTAGGCAAGAAATACCCGGATGGCATACTTCTTCCGGCGGGATTTTGCAGTATGCAACCCATATGATGCAACCGATAGACACTACACGAGTCAAAAATCTCATAATGCAACGGGACAGGTGCGGACGAGCTCAGAAAAAAAAATCGTGGAAGACAGCGCTTCGGCTCTTAAGTATTAAACCTGAATAAATTGTTAACTTATTGAAGGTTTAAACAAGAAAACAGTTGTCACAGCGTTTGAAACCTTTTTATGATCTCCATCATGCCTTAGCCGGCCAAGCTGACGGCAACGAATTTACCTCAGCCTGTTAACACTGCCCACATTAAATTGCTAATTCAGTAAACTTTCCTGATGTGCATTTTGCGGTTGGTGTGGTCCCTTTAAGATTTTTGTGTTTATGATGACGTCGAAGGTCACATGGCAATGCCAATATGGCGGATGTAGTATGTCCGGGATTGTATTTATACAACACACACACATACTGATTAGTTCGTACTGCTTCAATGGCTGTGCAAGAGGTACTGCATCGAATGCAGTACGTACTGTCACAGTACGTGATTTCGAACCCAGCCTTGGATTGCTAGGATTAGAACAATATATAGTAAAGATGCAGAACGTGCACCTTTGATGGAAGAACCCTAGCAAACATTACAGTTCGGTACATTTATTTCTGAGATTGTGGATAAGAGTGTGTGCTAATGTGAACAGAAGGCTGAAACAAATCTAACCAAATGAATAGCATGTCAGTATTATGATGATGAAAAAAAAAAGATAAACTACACCTTTAAATATGATAATAAGGCAATGTTTAAACATGAAGTGGCTAAGGAGATTTGATGTTCTTTTACCTGATGATACTTCTTCAGGATGTTGTGCATCTCAGCCACATCTTCGCTGGTGATGATCTTGATGACGTACTTCTTGTTGTAGGAGGTGTGAAAGCGTGCGCCGCTGCGGCCCTGGGCGTCGCTCGGGATCGGCGCACTTCGCGTCAGAGAGTTCTGCGATTGGACAGGCGTGTTACAGATCACACTGACATCCATGCACTAGACTCAGATTATAGAAAACATCGCTCTTCCTAACAATGGATGACATGATGACAGGAAGGAGAAATCCGAAGCCTTGCTCTACAACATTTTTCGTGACAGTTTGCCAAATCCGCAAGAGTTCTGACTTCTGATTTAACAGCATGCAACTGTTTCTGTAGTACTCTTTACTGCTACTGTTACACGGCACTGCAGATCAATATTCATATTCACACGAGCTGTATCTATTGATTTGGAAGATGAGTGCACAGTAATAAAGTGATATTCCTTTACACTGCTGTAAAAAAAGCAGCTCAGGGGGGGAAAAAAATGCTGTGGACATTAAATTTATACTGGAAAATCTGAGCACTCCACACTTTTCCCAATTTTTGACATTTACCCAAAAAACAAGTACCAACTGCACTGTCTTAAACTGTGCATAATGTTTAGACAATCTGGGCTCATCCTGATAAACTGAGACCTTTATTGAAACCTGAACAAATGAAAAATGCAGATGCTATATTTCTGTTGCAAATGTAAGCGACCTTTACCTTTCTTCCAGGATAAAGTGTGACATTTTGAGTGCTGGTGACAGCAACACCTTTCTGTGCAGTTGGCTGTTGCTGACAAATCTTACAAACATGAATGCTTAATTTGTCCTTTTCGTTCCTATTGCAGTATAATCTACACTAGCATGCTCAAAGCACTTTTTTAATCTTGTCTGCATTCACTTTATTGTTATATAAATCAAATGGAACCATTTTCTTGAGTGAATGATGTGTATGAATGTATAATCTGATGTGAGAGGACATTATATGAATTCATTATAATAAATCCACATCCAAGCAGAAAATATAAACAGTCATGCATTAATGAGATGAAATTATTACATAAGGTTTTTTGTTTTGTTTTTTCCATTCAGGCACCTGATATTCCTGATCATCGATGGCAAACCTCTCCCTCAGATTTCGGAAGACAAGAGGACAGTACTCTTTGAACTTGAAATGGCTTGGCATATTCTCTCTTTAGAGAGAGAGAGAGAGAGAGAGAGAGAGAGAGAGAGAGAGAGAGAGAGAGAGAGAGAGAGAGAGAAGGAGGTAGGAAGATAGAAAGAAGAGAGAAAGAGAGAGAGATACAGAGAGAAATTAAAAGGAATAAAAGGAGAGAGGATGAGAGATAAAAGGAAAATAAGGAGAGAGACAGATAGACAGACAGATAGAAAGAAAAGAGAGAACAATGATAAGGAAAGGAATGGGAGAGAGAGAACAAGAGAGAGAGAGAGAGAGAAATAGGGAAACAGAGAGAAAGAATGAAAGTGGGATACCAACAAAGAGAAAAAATAAAGAGACAGAGAGAAAGAAAGACAGAGGAAGAAAGAAAACAGAGAGAGGGAGACAGAGAGAAAAAGAAAGGGACAGAGTGGGAGAAAGAAAGAGCAGGAGACAGACAGAGGGGCAGAGGAGAGAGGGATGGAGGGAGGAAAAGAGAAATAAAAAAGAAAAGAAAGGAGACAAACACAGAAAGACAGACAGAAAGCAAAAAGAGAGAGAGAGAAAGAAAAAAAGAGACAGACAGACAGAGGGAGGGACCAAGGGATAGAGACAGAGAGAAAAGGAAAGAGAGAGAGAAACACGAAGAAAGAGAGAGGGAGGTGGACAGAGAAGAGATGAGGAGAGGAGAGGAGAGAAGAGTATATTTAATATTGGATCTATAAAATTGGCTTGCATTCTGTCTGACTTTGCATTTGCTCACATTATAACATTAAAAAAATAATAAATTAATAAAGTGAAAGAATTAAAGGGATCCAAAAGGCCGTGACTTATCAAGCTTTGGCTCTCTGCTCGTACTTGTTGAAGAGGTGATTGTCCACTTTGATCTTGGAGTTGGCTTTGAAATCATCAGGCATCAGCATTACAGGGATCTGAATGTGACTGAGGTTATTTATCTGGAGACACACAAACAGAAGCAGGAGAAGTGCTCAGATACACAGTCATCACTTTCATACAGCAAGTACGGTGCCTTTTATTGAACTCTTGTCATCACGACGGCTTTCTGGAACAGCTCCGAGCGATCTGATCGGACTGACCTCTAATTCACTGAGAACGGTGGTGCGCTGGTGGCTCACCGCCAAACACCACCTTCCTCCTTCCTCCTCTACACACACTTACAGACGTTATCTTTACTTTACTACCATTTAAAGAGCTATATGAGACGACTGCAGAAGCACCATTTCTATTTCAGTACCCTGTCAGGGGGCATATTTTCTCTGCCCTTCACCCTGGAATCCTACCTGCTTTTTATGACACTCCCTCCATCATCTAACCACACACACACACACACACACTCTACCAATATGACGCAGGAAGCTATTTCGGTGTACCTTCCTCTGTGTATCCATCTGTCCTTACTGCATTGGGGGGTATTGCCTTCTATCTGTTAGAAAATGTATCTGTCACCAATCCGTATAGCGGGTAAACGTTTTGTACGAGCTGCTGATGAACATTACACAGCCCAGACATTTGGACATTTTTACCACAACTTAAAAAATTCTGTGTTTATATGTCCACGCTGGAAGGAGAAAGCGAGTGATCTCTAAACTGTTATCCCGCGTCCCCCTTTCACACTCTGCTGCCAGAAAACATGTCTCATCTAGCAGGCTAAACAGTCTGGAGAGAGAGAGAGAGAGAGAGAGAGAGAGAGAGAGATTGAGAGAGAGAGAGAGAGAGAGAGAGAGAGAGAGAGAGAGAGAGAGAGAGAGAGAGATTTCTCTCAGCCAGCACAGGCCAACCAGTTCATTCCTCTTCATCTTAGAGGAAGGGCACACTGTACATGTTTTTCTAAAAAAAAATGTGCCAGTATGTCACAGCCTGAGGGCAAGTTTCCAGCTGTACCCACCTAAAAGCACAACACAACAGTCTCCTAAAAATATCTGCTCCATTTTCCCAGAAACAACATTTTATCCCACAGAGAGCTTCGCCTACAATTACATCTTGGTAACTTTTTTGTCACTCAAAAAAATATCCATCCAACTTTATCACTTATTTCTGCACTTAAACATTTTTAACCAATAGCTCTTCTCAGAATATGGCATTACTATTATTATTATTATTATTATTATTATTATTATTAGGGGGCCAAGCACCAAAGGTGCATAAAACACTTTGGTGTTTGTAAACAAAAAGACGCTCAACCTCGTTGCCAAAATACTTGAGTAGCCACAACCTGCTACTTGGTTAAAATATGATTAAGAATCCATCCATCCATCCACCCATTTTCCATACCGCTTATCCTACACAGGGTCATGGAGAGCCTATCCCAGGGGACTTGGGGCACGAGGCAGGGGACACCCTAGACAGGGTGCCAACCCAGCGCAGGGCACAATCACACACTACAGACAATTTACAGATGCCAATTAGCCTACAACGCATGTGTCTGCAGAGGCGGGAATCAAACCCCCAATCAAATCCCCCAGCTTCCAGCAATTTTGGTGCACAACCCTCAAGTGCTCTAACAACACCAACAGGGCAAATTTTGACATAGGTTTATAAGAAGGTAGAAACACGATCCAGATACACTATATTATCCTCTTATTCTTTGGGTCACGCCGAGTTTAACGTATACCATATGATATTAATTTCTGCCACACTGGATTTTCCACTGTTTTGAACTTTTTCAAAAATATTTTTTTTTCACTTATTCTTTCTTCCTACAAATTTTATCCAATCATCACAAAATTTGGCTCACAGCATTGTGAGACCAACCCGAACAAAACTTGTTTCTCAGATTTTTTTTATATGCAAAAGGATTCGTTCATAACATACAAATGAAATTGACAGGATAGTCGCCAAACAGGAAGTGAGGGCATATCTCGGCAGCAGTGTGATCTATTCAGACCAAACTTTGTATGTGAGTAAAGGATCATGTCCTAAAGAACTGTAAGAAGTTTTGTCTGAATTCACCAGTAGGGTGTGGTATAATTCTCAAATTAGTAAAACCGCCTGATGTATTGCCATTAAATTTAGTATATCTCCTTGGGAACTACGGTTTCTGTTCTTCCTTCGGCACTAAGCGGTGGAGCCAGAAAGTGCTGATGGTCACAACACGTCAAAAAAGTTGGGACGGGGGCAACAAAAGGCTGGAAAGTAAATGTTACTAAAAAGAAGGTTCACCAATCTGAGAAAAAGTGCATCTACAATTTGTGGAACAATTTCAGAATAATGTTCCTCAACATAAAATTGTGGAGACTATGAGTATCTCATCATCTACAGTACATAATATCATCAAAAGATTCCGAGAATCTGGAGACATCTCTGTGCGCAAGGGACAAGAGTGAAAATCAATATTGCATGCCCATGATCTTCAGGCCCTCAGGCGGCACTGCATTAAAAAACAGGCATGATTCTGTAATGGAAATCACTGCTTGGGCTCAGAAACACCTCCAGAACTTACTGTCTGTGAACACAGTTCGCCGTGCCATCCACAAATGCTGGTTAAAGCTCTATCATGCAAAGAAGCAGCCATATGTGAACATGATCCAGAAACGCCGCCGTCTTCTCTGGGCCAAAGCTCATTTAAAATGGACTGAGGCAAAGTGGAAAACTATTCTGTGGTCAGACGAATCGAAATTTGAAATTCTTTTCGGAAACCATGGACGCCGCGTCCTCTGGACTAAAAAGGACTATAGAGGAGAGGGACCATCTGGCTTTTTGTCAGCGTTCAGTTCAAAAGCCTGCATCTCTGATGGTATGGGGGTGCATTAGTGCCTATGGAATGGGCAGCTTGCACATCTGGAAAGGCACCATCAATGCTGAAAGGTATATATATATATATATATATATATATATATATATATATATATATATATATATATATATATATATATATATATATATATATATATATACAGGTTTTAGAGCAACATATGCTTCCATCCAGATTCCATTCCATCTTTACTTCTGAGAGACTCTGCCTCGCTAAGATACTCTTTTTATACCCAATCATGTTACTGACCTGTTGTCAATTAACCTAATTAGTTAGCTGTTTCTTTTTAGTAACACTTACTTTTCCTTTACCTTATTTGTTCCTTAAAATGGTACATTTCCCCAGTTTAAACATTTGATTTGTTTTCTATGTTCTATTGTGAATAACATATTGGTTTATGAGATTTGCAAATCACTGCATTCTGTTTTTATTTACATTTAACACAGCGCCCAAACTTTTTTGGAATTGGAGTTGTATTATTATTATTAATGATAGCAATAGAGCTACATTCATTTATCTTCAACAAAAGCCTTATCCTGGTCAGGCTCAAAGGCATTGTGAGTGTGATGTGTCATGTGCATTAACATTCAGTCCAACGCCTCACACTGTCCTACAGAATGCCCTACAGCACATATGCCACACTCCTCTGAGGAAGCAGCACGACAACATTTGCTTAGGAAATGGGTCATTTAAAAACATAAAGCTCATCATACCTCTTATATATATATATGTGTGATATTAAAACATTCTAATATACGTGAAGAAGGAATCGTGAAGCATTGGTGAGCAGTATCTTTTCAAATCATCAAGTGTAATGTGTGTGGAATTATCTCAGTGGGTGGTAAGCTGCCTACTATCAAAACTCCAGTACAAAAAAACATATAATACTGTGACTAAAACACTGGAATACTTGGTGTGAAACAGGAAGTGGGTCTGTGTAATTATTTTCAAGGTGGATTATTATGTCATGTAGTGGCTCTAATCCTCAGACTTAGAGGGCTTTCAAACATGTTGGGTTTTTTTTTTTTTGTCAACTGCTAGCTCACATTTTACATTTTATGAAATCTTATGGGAATTGGCTTCAAGGATCACAGCAGAGCTTCTATAGATAAAAAATGTTCCAAAGTTGAAAACTCTTGAGTGACGTGAAGAATTTTTTAAATTCTCCTGACCAATCAATTTGGGGGCAAATAAGAAAAACAAATATGGAGGACAAAGTGCAGGAGAAAATGAGTCTTGTTAGAGATTGAATATTAGAAAATTATGAAAATATTGCATTGCCAATATTCCCAATGCTAGCCGATACTAGACAGAACTAGGAAGGTAAGAGCGTTGTTGTGAATTCAGAAAAAAATCAAAACACTTCCCGAACTACAAAAGATGTAGTTTTGTCATCTGATGAGATCTAATGATAATTATTATTTTTTGTTACAGTCACGTTACTTATACTCTGCAGAAATATGATCATTTGACAAAAAATTGGCAGGGCTGCCTTCTTGGGAATTAACCGATACAATTCTAACTAGCTGCTGATTCATATTTGGGAATTCTTCTTTTTCATCTATTCGGATTCCGCTTTATATTCCCTTATGTAATCACAGCAATAAAAACACTCCTCTGCGTCAAACTAGGAATGAGAGAATGAGAGCTTCATTGGCTTTGGAGGGAAAAGAGAATGGGTAATGTACCAGAAGGAAAAGATTGACGAAGAGCTGGAAAGGCATGAAATAAGGAGCCAAAGTAAAGGATAAGTCTGGACACAGAGCAGCTTGAAGGAAGCAATAAGTGGGTGCTGATCAAGGAGGAAGCAATCTAATGGTGTAATTAATACCCACACCAGAGGCAAAGCAGCAAAGCATTAATCAGACCAAAACATGGCACTGATCAAGCTGTGCAGAAAAGACTGTAATTACAACAAAACCTCAACAGCAGGTTATAAAACCACTGCCTCTCATCGGGACAGAACTCGGTCATCAGTCTCACTCCTATCTCCCATTAGATTGCCTTTGCATCCAGAATGCATAATTAGAAAAGCGTCTAAAACAGACTGCCTGCTGAAGAGTAAGGCAGAGATTTATTTCCTCTGCTCTGAAAGGCAGAAGTGGAGTGTAAGCGGTAGTTATGGCTCCAGTCTCCAGGGTCAGAGAGAGAATTAGTCAGCCATTCCTCCTGGCCAACTCTCCTTCAGTCACTCTTTGTATATGCCAGGCTGTTTTTTGTTTTTTTGTTTTTTAGAGAGAGAGAGAGAGAGAGAGAGAGAGAGAGAGAGAGAGAGAGAGAGAGAGAGAGAGAGAGAGAGAGAGAGAGAGAAAACCAGACTCAGGAAGGCCAGAGCTGGCACTCCAAACGAGAATCTTTTGTCTTCAAAAACTAGTTTCCCCCCAGATGAGGACGTGGGTTTGAAAAACTTGTGAAGTGGATACACAAACAAGTCATCTGCATATGCCCACACTTGTGTCATCTCTGCTAGTCTTTCGTTCAGCAGAAAACCCAGCAACACTTTAGCATATACTATTGACTTCACTTAGACTAAGAAAATGTGTCCGAAATCGCGTACTGTGACGGTGCATACTGAATTCGATGCAGTACCTACTGCACGGCCACTGAAACAGTACTTACTAATCAGTATGTGTGTATTATGACTACAATCCCAGACATACTACGTCCGCCATGTTTGCATTGTCATGTGACCTTCGACGTCATCATAAACACAAAAATCTTAAACAAGTTAACAATTTATTCGGGTATTGTTAAACAAGTCTTGTTTAACCATGGTTTAATACCTAAAAGGAGCCGTCTGCACCAGTCCCGTTGCATTATGGGATTGTTTGACTCGTGCAGCGTCCATCGGTTGCAGTATGCCATCCGGGTATTTCTCGCATACTGTTTCTCGCCTACTGAGAATTCGGACATACTACCCCTCTGGCGTACTGCTTTTTTCGGACACAGCCTAAATATTACATCTGCACAGTCGATGAATTTCTTAATCGGGGCAGAATTTTCACATGGCGGCCATGTTGATGCTTTTATTATGGATACAAGACAGGAACATTACAATAGAACAAGTCACTTGGGGCCATTGGGTTTGTATAAGGATAATATGGGGGAAAATGTGCTTAATGGCCTCTCTGGCTCATCGTTTAGCAGTGGGGAGGGTCATACCAGTGGGATGTGGTGTCAAATTTCATCTATGATGTGTGCTATTGACAGAGGTAAGGATGTATGGATCACAGTGGCAATTTAGCTTTTTTGGTCAATCTGCCAATCTCGGTAAACTATAAGCTATAATAACAATAATGATTCAACAAAACGACAAAACAAAAAAACTAATTCTCTAACTGTTCTTCATACTTAGAAAGATATTTATGAGAAAGACTTTTCCATTAAATCTCTTTTGCTGTCAGTATTTATCACGTTGTTGTTCTAAGCTGAAACAGAGAGCAGATGTGAGGAAAGGCCGAGCCAAAAATAGAATGCTGTTCGATTTGGTTTTGCTCAACAATGCCGTGTTCTTATGGCCGTTTGATAGTCGTTATGTACGATAAAGTATCTGAGGTAGCAATGTAATGGATTTACTACAGTAGCAGATTAAACACACCTAATGGTTTTCAGTGTAGTCATGCCCCTGCGCCGGGAAATGGAGAACGGAACCGCTGGAGAACTTCATCAGATAGACTGTAATAGACTTTTTTTTTTTGTTGCTATTTTAAAAAAGTCAATGATGAGGTTTGGTTATGCACTATGAATAACCATGAAACCATGACAGTATAACAGCTCTAACTGACACAGGCAGCTAGTTTCGGAACGGGTCATATTACTTAGTATGGCTGAGGTGTGTTTCAAACATCCAGTCATCATTTCATTGGCCAATTAAAAAGAGAAAGGATAGCAATCAAGCTGAATTTTATTTAGTTTGCTTAAGTATGCTTCCTTTACTTTATTTAACCCATGACCACATATAATGGGTGAAGCAAATCTATCCAGTGGGTGCTAATCTTACTCCATTTTTTCTCTCCAAAAGATCACCAAACTGGGTGGCTGTTAGGTCATTAGTTAGTTTGGCAGTTTGTTTGTACACTACGATATAATAATATGATTTTGTTATTTTCAGAAAGTACCTTGTGTATGGTCATTGCATTTATAACACGACTTGACCAATAAATACTATCTAACATACGACAATGAAAGGTCCACAAATTCACCCAAGAGAATTCAGAGAAAGCTACATTCAGAAATAGCCTACGTAGGGCCATGTATATGCGTCATCGTTTGGCGACTGGTGTTGGTGCTTTTTCCAATTAAACAACTGTCTTAGCACATTCACTGCACCTTCTTTAGAGTGACAAATTTGCACTTACTGAATTTTTTTAAATGTACATTTATAAAGGCAAATCAGTTTTTGTTATTGTATTCATATACAATGACTAAAGCCTAAAACTAAAACGTTAAAGTGTTAATTAGGTTTTGATGATATACAGTCCCTGTGGGAGAGCAACCCAAAAAAGTACACAGTAAAGATCCAGACAAACACTTTGCCAAACAGCTAGACTGAATCATCGTTATCTCCGCTCACTGACAGGGAAATTAGGGCTGCAGTGAACTAGATGGTTATAACCGCTAATTGTTACTAGATTAACCTCCAATAAAGATTTTGTGGATAAGCAAGTTAAATGAGACGCTTGTTAGATTGATTTTTACATTAGATTGATTTAGTTTTTTAAAAAACAATACTTAAAAAATCCACAAGCATTTTATTAATATATGTTTACTCCTACAGGATAACACACTCATGGTATTGGTTGCTAACCAGGACCACAATGAGATATGACACGTTAAAGGTACAGTCAGTGGTTTTAGTAGAAGTTAGCGCTGTCTGGCATTGAACACCTGAATGATAATATACTTTCTGAATTGACTAGCAACTTAGTTGACAGGTGAGTAGAAACATCTTCTTGTTCTGACTGGTTTGATGCTGGTGGCCAAAAACTAACAAAGTCTCTCCAATTTAAATATCTCTGGCCTTTAATCGTTATAAATGTGCATCTTTTATTATGCAAACACGGCTTATCATTTAACATAGCATAGATCTTAACACGCTCTAAACAACAATAATAAATGTCAGATTTTTTATTAAAGTTGTGCATTATTAGTGTTGTAATGTATTTCTGTGATTGATGCCACAATGTAATAAGTAAAGAATAAGACACCTGGGGTAAACAATTCCAAATTTCTAATTTATTAACAAAAATTTATGAATTTCAATGAATTTAAAATTAATGAAATCAATGAATAATAATTAATGAAACGTCATGCTTTTTTAACTATTCATAGTTACATTTAATGTTGTGGAACATCCTCGGTACAAGTATGAGACATTATAAACCTATAGAAGCTGTCAACACCTTCTGACCAATCAGATTCGAGAATTCAACAGCGCTGTGATATAAATGAAATTTGAGAGTGTATTGTGATTGTGTTTATCTAGCTAATGGTATTTCTCATGTCATATAAAAGACTGAACTTTCTGCACTGTGTCTACATCCATATCCATTTTAAAGTGCAGGGGATAGACATTTAATTTTCAAGAACCATTAAGGTCATAAATTGCTTAACATTATTACATGAGAGGCACTAACAGCACTTGTTCTTTTTTTCCCCTGCTGATATTTTTATATGAAAAGAAAAAAAAAAAGAAGCCATATTGTCATTTTTGTAAGAACACTTCTGAACCATTAGGGAGTTGTGTCACTGAGAGCTTGATCTCAACAACTGTCAGCGGTGACATCCTAGCTAAAACCTCAGAACGTTTGTGAACAGCTTCACAGCTCGGGTAAAAGAAACAGAATGCAACACATGCAGCTTCTTGGCACATCTGCACAGGCCTCTTAATACTGGCTGGCTACGAAGCATCCTGAAAAGCATTTCATTTTAGGATTAGCATGAAGCTCTCAGACGGAGTCCCAGGAGCTCAATTATCGGCTTGTTGGACACCTGGGAAATATTCCTTTCCTCAATGAAAAGCAGACAACGCACCACTGTATGATGCCAGAAATCAACGAATTTCCCTGTAGAGATCATAAAACGATCATTTCTTACAGTAGTTGGAATGTCCAGATCTCACACACATACAGATGCAGTGCACAGCACATCTGTCCAAAGAGATTCCTAGGACATCTGACCTATTGCAGCATGGGGAGGTGGGGTAATGGGGGCTGTTTAAGGCAGTACGATGCTAAGCCGCAATAAACAATCATTCTCTCTCTCTCTCTCTCTCTCTCTCTCAAAAAATGCAGCCTTATATTTTACCGAAAAATTTTTTGTGCCAGTAAAATTTCCAAAGCAAAGTTCCAACCCCCTTCCATAACCTCATCTCCTCACAAAAACAGTCACCACATCAAGTATACTTACCTTGAACTCTTAAACTTTGTTTTAAAAAATTCCGCTAATCATTAGTCTTAGATTACGTGGAGCGTCCGCCGTACAAGACCCTGTGTATGAGCTGTTACTGTGGAAAGAATAAGGGACTCGAACGAGCACATTAATATAAACCTATCGTTCACGCTGCAGCCAGAACTACTGTCCGAGCCGTGCTGTTATACGAAAATAATGCACACTTTCTGACCAATCACATTCGAGCATTCGACCGCGATGTGGTATAACAGGAACAGCACCAAAATTTGATTTTCAAGGACTTCACAAGAGACATAGGCTATATTTCACGTTACTTTCTCATATGATATACGTAAATGCCACTTTAAAAAAAAAAAAAAATCTATGTAAATAAACAACACATAAGAAACGAGAAGTCATACTCTCACCAGTCACTGTTGTTTATAAGTAGCTATTATGGATCTAGTTCAGATTTGAGTCTGCTTAAATATAAGTATACTGTGTTGTCATTAAAGTTTGTTGAGTGTTTAAAATTGCTCACAGGGTTTGTAAAATGAGAATACATGCTTAAAATTTATTTTATTTATTTTTTTTTTAAAATTTCAAGCACTTTTTGAACGACAATCTTCAGGATTTGGAAATATTGTCACTGGTATATAATCCAATAACAGATATATACTGTATATATATATAACAGTATAAAATATAGAACAGATATATACTGTATCCTGTATTTCTGGAAAGCTTATCCGAATACTACTTTATCATCCTATCATTACACAGTATTAGGGATGACATGTTGACATGTGCTATATCCTAAATGACTCCTAGAAGTAGAGAGCACCACTTATTAGCAATAATTGATGTACTGACACATGTTTTAGGTATGAATTTGGGATTAGTCCCCAGACTTGAGTGCTCAGGCTTACCGAGTGGTTGACTCCCCACATCAGCACGCTGAGAAGAGGGTCGCTGGAGCGGAAAAGCTTTTTCTTCTGCGGCATGAAGTGTTTTTTCTTCGTTTTGGTTTTGCTGGCGATGGAGGAGGCGAGGCTGGCAACTCCAGAAGCCATGTTTTTAAATTATTTTTTAGCAAGGATGCCAAAAAAAAAAAAAAAAAAAACCTGGGAGAATGACTGACTGACTGACTGAATGAAGGGGCTCTGTACTAAATGGACTAACTGTCAAAACCTCGACACCTGAAGCTGCTGCGAGTCAAAAGCGTCCCACCGGATGTTAACAAGTACCTGCAATTCGTCCTTCCCGTCTGTTTTTCCTCTCTCATCCCTCCGACAATGTCAAATATCGACGTTATATCCTTAACACACCGAGCTAGCTGTACTAGCTGTCATTGACGTGAACGTGAAGGTTATAGCGTTACTACAAGGCTGAATATGAGCACGAGCACTTCTTCACTACCAAAAAAAAAAAAAAAATCCCCAAAAGCTTCAATTTACTCCCGTTTCCCCCCCCTTAAAATTCATAAGCGTAAAGAATTCCAAAAAGAGTCCTTTTCCAATTTCAAGAACACAGAAAAATATTTTAAAATATTGGGACAAAAAAAAACAAATATTAACCCTTCCACAGAATAATGCAGAGGTTAGTCGGGGACCGTTAGCGTGCAAACGTCAGCAAGGTGTTCCACGATTTGAATTTTTAACGGTCGCTCTCGTGCGCAAGCTTCGTCAGAAATGTTCCGAAGAATAAACCGAAGCAGCTCGGTGTCGTGAAGCGGGGAAACTGCATCTCCGCCATCGCCAATGCCCTGCGCTTTGGGACGCTGCAGCTGGATGAAGGCGCAGCGCATCAGTCCCGCAAACCCTCTTTGGCTTCCGGTTAGTCTTATAGTTCACGGAGCGCTATTGGCTTACTGATGCACGCGGTAGGGCTGCCATAGAGAGTCGATTCTCCGAAACACGGCGTTGCGGATAGGGAGTCGACTCCAATCCTTATTGGGAGTCGGTTCCACGCGGTGAGATCGATTCAGCTGCAGGTCGTGTAGCGTGAGGCTTGATTTATAGTTCTGCGTCTGCAAATCTTCTAATGTGTTGTGTGTAGACGTTTGAATGGCTGACTACTAACGTACCTGGATGTAAAGTGAACATGTGCACTAGGGGCCCAATCATCAAGGCCTTAATATTTCTCTTATTGCTTTCCATGTTTATATGCACACCCCCCAAAAATATATAATGCTAACTAAAATGGAGGTTGTTCATTATGAGTGCTCATTTTGTAGCATATGAAGTTAGTAAATGTGTCAATAAAACTTGCCATTTATATGATCATCAATCATAACTGTAAGTGTATTATGTACTTAATTAATAATCCCGCCTCCTCCCTGTGTGCGCGGAGTTTGCATGTTCTCCCCATGCTTCGGGGGTTTCCTCTGGGTTCTCCAGTTTCCTCCCCCAGTCCAAATACATACGTTGTAGGCTGATTGGCATTTCCAAATTGTCTGTAGTGTATGAATGTGTGTGTAATTGTGCCCTGCGATGGGTTGGCACCCCGTCCAGGGTGTCCTCCGCCTTGTGCCCCGCGTTCCCTGGGATAGGCTCCAGGTTCCCCTCGACCCTGTATAGGATAAGTGGTACAGAAAATGGATGGATGGATGGATGGATGGATTATGGTCAACCCTCACCATGGTGACACCACCTTTCCCTTGACGCTTATGTTGGAAACCACTTGTATAGGCATAACGGGCCATATTCAGAGTCCAAAAGTCCAAAAGTAATGTGAATATTTACGTAGGCAAAGTTACGTGTATTCAGAGCACGGTTACGCGTTTGCTTAAGTCAGTTTTCTGGTCGCACCATTCCGATTATTACAGTCATTTGTGTGTACTTTATGCCTCCATGGTTGCCAGAGTTTTTCTTAAGCAGAAGCATTGGAGACTGGGGTTTTCAGTAGTGTTTCCATCATCAGCTTTAAACACAGGCACTTGCCTTTAAGCCTGAAAAAATAATCAGGCATAGAAAATGCAGACCTAAGAAGGAAAACATTTTTCTTTGCTGTCAAATGTAATATGTTGTAACATTAACATAAGAGATGATTTAAAATTTAAAAATGAAAAAAGACTACTACAAAGATTTATTAAGGAGAAGATGGCAAGCATTGAAATAACATCTAATAAAACTTTAGCATGTTGTCAACATATCCCTGCATGTACAGTCCTAATTGTAATCCTCATATTAATTACTACAATTTTGGTTTAATTTAATAACATAGCTTTCAACATTGTTATTCGTCAGATTATAAACTAGCACTTGATCCAGCATGTTATATTATTTAGCATTTTATTTTACTTGTATTGAATATGGCCTAGTAAGCATCTGAAGAGAAGATTAGCCGGGAACGGTAAACAAAACATTATTTGATTAGGTTCCCAACAGCTTATGACTATAAGCCTACAGAACTGGGGTAGAAGCCTATGGTTTAAAATCCATGATTCATTCAGATTTATTCTCAACCAAGCAGCTGTGGTAAAATACACCTTTAAATAAAAGTCCTGTTTAATTAACTCTTTTAGAGGATTTTAAAAATCCCATTCAGAATCCAGTGTATTAAATAAAGCCAAGATTTACACACAGACCTCCAAAATTACTATTTCTCACCTGGGATTGACTTGGCAATGGCAGTAAGGCAGTTCATTTACCTGTTCCTTCACAGGAAAGTCCTAAGGGCAAAGGATTTCGTGATTTCCAGTTTCATGGTAACATGACAAGCTGCACTTTTAGTCTTATTAACTTCAAGAGAGAGAAAAAAAGAGAGGCTGTTGAGGGAACGACTGTTTATAGCTGCTATTATGTAAGTGATAACAGGAAGTAACTTGTTTTGTGGACATCCACAACATTAAATGTAACGATAAATGGATAAAAAGTATTTTGTTTGTTCTGTAATAAATAAAAATTGTACTTGCTGACAAGTTGCTGTGGCATAAGAGGAATAAAACACACCAGGACCTGCTCACAGACACACATCACATCACACCACCTTATCATTGATTCTTTTTCTATAACAGCATGATTCCAAATTTCATTCCTTACTTATACCACAACTCATTTGAATTCTCAAATTTGATATATTAATGCGCTTTTATCTTTTACCTGCCTTAAGAACCGATATTATATCGTATTGTATTGTATTCTCCTATAATGCCTGATGAGGTTGCAGGATACATGGCAAGGGATCTGAGACCGTTCCTCCATACAGAATCTCTCCAGATCCTTCAAACGCTGGTGGACTCTCCTCTTCAGTTCACCCCACAGGTTTTCTATTGGTTTCAAGTCAGGGAACTGGGATGGCCATGACAGGACCTTGATTTTGTGGTCAGTAAACCATTTTTGTGTTGATTTTGATGTATGTTTTGAATCATTGTCCTGCTGGAAGATCCAACCACGGCCCATTTTAAGCTTTCTGTCAGAGGCAGTCAGGTTTTCATTTAATATCTGTTGATATTTGATAGAGTCCATGATGCCATGTATCCTAACAAAATGTCCAGGTCCTCTGGCAGAAAAAATACAGCCCCAAAACATCAGAGCCACCACCATATTTAACCGTGGGCATCTATTTTGGTTTCTATTTTGGTTTCTATTTTGTTTCAAGCTCTATGTTGGTTTCATCTGACCATAGAACCCGATCCCATTTGAAGTTCCAGTAGTGTCTGGCAAACTGAAGCCGCTTGAGTTTGTTTTTGGATGAGAGTAGAGTCTTTTTTCTTGAAACCCTTCCAAACAACTTGTGGTGATGTAGGTGACTTCGGATTGTAGTTTTGGAGACTTTCTGATCCCAAGACACAACTAACTTCTGCAATTCTCCAGCTGTGATCCTTGGAGATTTTTTAGCCACTTGAACCATCCTCTTCACAGTGTGCTGAGACAATATAGACACACGTCCAATTCCAGGTTGATTCATAACATTTACAGTTGACTGGAACTTCTTAATTATTGCCCTGATGGTGGAAATGGGCATTTTCAATGTTTGTGCTATTTTCTTATAGCCACTTCCCATTTTGTGAAGCTCAACAACCTTTTGCCGCACATCACAGCTATATTCCTTGGTCTCACCCATTGTTATGAATGACTAAGGGAATTTGGCCTATGTGTTACCTCATATTCATACCCCTGTGAAACAGAAAGTCATGGTTGAACAATTTCCTGTTCCTAGTCATCTAGGTGTACTAAAAAAAATGTAAAATATCAATGGGAATATATTTCAAATATATTTTTATTATATGAATTCATAGGGGTGCCAATAACTGTTGCACACCTACATTTAACAAAGATTTTTTTTTTAAATTTATAAACCTGCGTTGTGTTTGCAATTGTTTGATGTCCATGAGAGTATTTTTGTGATTTTTTTTAACAAAAGATCAAAAGGTTAAACAATCAAGAAAATTTTTTACAGCTTTCTTTGCACATATTTACCGAGGGTGCCAATATTAGTGGAGGACCCTGTAAATAGTATCATATTGTAGCAGATTCGGTAGTATCGACATATATCAAATAATTGCCTTAAGAATTGGTAGCAGATTCAGTGGTATCGTCAAATGTCGAACTGTTGCCTTGTAAATCGAAATAGTATCATGTCGTAGCAGATCGAGTAGTATCAAATAGGCTGTGTAATCATTAGCTTAAGAATCGATATTATATCGTATTGTAGCAGATTCAGTAGTATCGTCAAATATTGAATCGTTGCCTTAAGAATCGAAACCATATCATATCCTGTGGAAGCCTGATGTTTACACCCTCTGATTATTGACGTGAAGTTTGTGTGAATAAAAGTGAAAAGAACGAATAATATAATAATAATTTAAGCTCATGGGTTGAATTACAGGCTGTAATATTATTTGATATTATAGATATTACGTAATAATAATAATAATAATAATAAGAGGGAGCGGATTAATTGGGAACAAATTAGAGCATCGTCTCTCTCGCTCGCGCGCGCTCTCCCTCCCTCCCTCCCTCTCTCTCTCTCTCTCTCTCTCTCTCTCTCTCTCTCTCTGGCACATTTCCCCGTTCTTCCTCGTTCCCAAACTGTCCTCCAATAATCAGCACGACTGTCTGCGCAGTTATAAAATCCACTGCGCCACGGATCATTTTGTGTAAACTCTGAGCACTTTTTGTTTTTGTTTTTTTTTGCGCTAATTGAAATTAGAAATACGATGTGATTGAAGGCTCTCACCATGAATCCTCACTGCGCGCGCTGCGGGAAAATTGTCTACGCCACTGAGAAAGTGAACTGCCTGGACAAGGTAACTGCGTCCTTTTCTTTCCTGCACTTGCCTGAATTATTCCAGCTTGGTTCTGACCTTTCTGTCGCATTATAATAATGCGTTATAAACACTACTATGTCTTTATTTATTTATTTATTTATTTATTTATTTATTTATTTCAGAACTGGCACAAAGGATGCTTCCACTGTGAGGTGTGCAAAATGACCCTGAACATGAACAACTACAAAGGATACGAGAAGAAGCCTTACTGCAATTCGTATGTGGTCATCATCGAAATCACTTAACATCATGCTGTTACTTTTCCAAACTGTATTGTAAACTACATTAAAATAAAGCAAACAAGAAAACTAATATTAGGCTTGAAGGATTGAAGGTGTGGATCCAAAACATACCAAGAGTTGATTAATATTGTGTTTGTACATGCACGTGTCATTTATGCATGTTTATCTAATAATGTACTGAATCACAACGTGTTTTAACTTGTTCAAAGATCTTCATTTTCTCATCTTTCTCCATCTCTCCCCAAAGGCACTACCCAAAGCAGACGTTCACGATAGTGGCAGACACACCGGAGAACCTGCGCCTGAGGCAGCAGAGTGAGCTGCAGAGTCAGGTATATACACACTCCTTCTTCGGTTACAGCCATGACTGCTTGTGCTAGACGTGGCTACAAACCCAGCAGACTGAGAGAGAGAGAGAGAGAGAGAGAGAGAGAGAGAGAGAGGAGAAAAGCATTGCTCTGTTTGGCCTGAGTGTGTCTGGGTGTGGTGCTCTCAGGTCAGCATGGAGGAAAGCAGGGCAGCTGTCCACTCGGTGGTGGGTTCACACATCCCCCACGAGTCGCCACCTGGCAACCAGGGACTCGCTGCCAGGGCCCTGCTGTACTGGATCTCGGACATGTACTTAATATTCAAGCCAAATACTAGCAATGGGGCTCAATTATCAACCTGGAATCGAAGGAACGTAATCGTAAATAGTTAGACAAGAAATGTGGCGTTCGGGAAAATATAGTTGGTTCAGGAAAATGTTTGGATCCTACAAGAGCTCCTAAGATTACATGCATGAAGACTAACTAACCTAAACGTCCACTGATCGGCTTTTAAAACATGCACAACATAATTGCCGATGAGTTACTGCGATTTTATATACGGATCACAATGTCAAGTTTAAATAAATTATTTATTGAATGGAAATTTTGTAAAACTCGATTGCTTCATATTAATGAAAGAAAGAAAGCATTCCAAATAAATTAAGGCAAATAAGACTAGGTCTTGTAACAGAACAAAAGTAATGGCACCCTATAAAAATAGGAAGCGTTAGTGTGTGTCTACAGTGGCTGACTCGCTTCAGTGGCTGAGCTGCATTATTGGAGTCAGTGGTCATTTTGTCATTTTATCGTTCATGGAGTGTTGTGGACGTCACAAAATGTATATCAGCTGTCCCGTGCTTGGTACGTGCTTGGTAATTTATGCCTGAGTGACATTTATCAACATGGGCCCAAGATGATGAGGCCCAGCATGAGGCCCAATTATTATTATTATTAGTAGTAGTAGTAGTAGTATTATTAGTATTATTAGTATTATATCCTTTATTTAACCAGAAAGGTTCCATTGAGATAATACGATCTCTTCTTCCAGGAAGTCCTGGTCAAGATGGCAGCACATCTAAGTTTCACAAGAACATACAACAGGAATAACAAATACTACAAGTACACACCATAGAAAAAAGAAAAATAAATAAATAAATAAATAAATAAATAGTCAGTATTTAAAAACCAATCAATAAAAACAATTACATACTCCATGCTGACCCAATGAGGACAATTATACACGCACAGACAGTTTGTACTGTAGCTTTGTTTTGATTTCACCTTATTTCAGGTGTGGTTAAGATCAGTTCATCCAGCATGACTTGAACTTCTTGAGTAAGGCTTATAGTGCTTTTTGAGGAAGTATTTCTTAATATGTCTACAAAATGTATACATGCCTTTTATTTATTCTAACAGTCTTCCATAAAAATGAGTAGAATTTCGCTTTCCTTGGGTTTTCTTTTAAGCACAAAAATGGATTTCTCCTCCTTATTCCGATCTTCAGGTGAAGTACAGGAAGGACTTTGAAGAGAGTAAGGGCCGTGGTCTCCGATTTCTTGTAGACACACCAGAAGTGCAGAGACTGAAGAAAGCCCAGGATCAGATTAGTAACGTAAGACCCGAGTGTGAAGTTTAATCGTACAGTTCTCTAACCATCACACCAACATATAGTGGGTTAAACAGTCCTAAGAAAATAAAGAGAACAGAAAATCAACAATTTGGTTTCTACTACACTGTCTCTTAAGGATTAATTCAGCAACAACGTATACTCTTTTAATTCATGTAGGCTAAATATCATAAGGATTTTGACATGCCAGGCTTGCACGGTGTCAGTCAGGGCGTTAGAGGAACTTATCTGGTACGGGCACAGACGAGACCCGACCATCAGACGCTGCAGGGGAGCTGCGCCACACACAGAGGTGTGAATCAGTGCACCATGGAGATGGATCGGAGGCCAGGAGTCATTGTAGGTGAGTCCGAGAAAAGACATCCATTGAAAATCCATTAGAGCTATAGCATATTTAAAAACATATTTATAAAGGATAGTAGTGTGAGTTTCATCCAGTTCTAGTGATTGCTTTTAAAGTATTCGTACTCCTGATAGAGCATGAAAACGGATAAAAAGATAATCACAGTTATTTTTGCTCAATATTAGAAGCATGACTATTTTTATCTAAACTAGTTTGAATGCATTTTATCATGTTACAGTTTTAAACGAACAGAGTATAGGCTTTTCGCCCAGACTGTACATTTACACGATATGTTTGAATCAGAATATGGTGACATTATAATGCATGTCTTTAAATAATTAACTAATAAATGTGCAAGGAGCTTGATGATTTAATACAACAATAATAAATCATTTTAAATATCTACCCTTTGGGATATAACATGATTGATGATTGAAGAAAACCAAAAAATCTTGATTAAAATAAAATGAATCGTACAGCTCTGGATTGCTGTAAAAATGACACACTGATGAGTAATTTGACAATAGCAATATATAAATTAGACGTATTCTTAATAACACCCTCTTTTTCACCTTTTCTTAGACTGTCTTCAGAGCTCTGTATGATGTATCCCTCTAGACATTGATGTGTAAAATCATTAGAAATGTGCAATATGCTCAGTGTTTTTAATAAATCTGGTTGTCGTAAGTCAAACTGACCGGACTGAAATGTTTTACTCATCCGAGGGACTCCATCGGCCGCTTTTCAGCAATACGTAAATCCTGTGCTGATTTATTTCACTGTGTGACCTTCAGCCCCTGTGCTTCCTGGAGCTTATTACCCGAGCAGTTATAATCAGGGACACAGCTACATGCATCAGACCAGCATGCACTCCCTCAGATCCATGCAGCTGCAGTCGCATCCAGCAACCGTGGTGAGAGGTCATTTTACCTGTTTAAAATTTTTCATAATTATAGTTCTTAATTATACTGTTAACTGTGCAATCAGAATTAGCCCCCTGCTTACATCAGCTACTTTTTTTTTTTTTACCCCAACCTTAGACTTCTTTCCTGCTTTTCGAGTGTATGATCAAAACTGAATCTAGTTAGATTTTTTTTTTTACTATGTCATACACAATATTTTAGTGTAGCATTTAAATGTTTGGTAATAGTGAGCAGGTAAAATAAATGAGAATTTGCAGACTCTAACTGATATAATCATGCTCTAGAGCTAGTACTGTAAAAAGGTATGCAAGATAATTATCATATTTTAATCTAATGATCAATTTTTTTAAATACTCATTACGTATGTGTACACATGAGTACACTGAAAAGCCGAGTATAAAGTTTGTGACAGTGTTTATTGGGGTTTTATTCTGAAAAAGAAAAAATCACATCAGAAAAATATGACAAAGTTAATCTGATCTTGTCGAGCTTCTCCAGCAAAGATTAAGGCCCTAAATCAGTCCCTCCAGGATTTCGCCATTTTCCGATCGCAGACACTAACGCAAAATCAAGCAAACGCCACAATATTTGGAGGAGTGTGCAATTTTTCAAAATTACCACAAATTTTCCACAGATTTAGGGCATCACAACGCCCATTCAGCCAAAGCCCTCTTTGATTCATGCGCGTCGAACATGAGTACAGGTAAAAGGCCTTATTTATCAACAAACATCACTGCGAAAGACGTGAAATTGCATGAAATTGAAACTCCACGAAAACCTGTACGGTCTGTAAAATGGTAAATTACCCACGCACTGAGGCTTTCAATGAGTCTTTTTTCAGTAGTGACCTAATTAGTAATCTAAAATCCTTTTAAATAAAGTCGGATTCGTTTCTCTAACTGCTGCTATCTGGGTCTCAGTGTATCAACGCTGATATTTTTTCCCCTATGGTCAGAAATACAATCCGTCAAACTGTATTTTTATTTTCCAGTATCTTTTCATAATTAATTCATACACACGTTTGAGTATCATCCTTATTGTAAGTGATACATTAAAATGTTTAAAATGATTTTTTAGTCATGCCATATTCATGGTTCTTGCTCTCCGCTGTATGTCAGTGTGTGTACAGGGCTTTGTATGACTACACGGCTCAGGACTGTGACGAGGTGTCGTTCCGGGACGGCGATCTGATCCACAACGTGCACCCCATCGATGAGGGTTGGATGTTTGGGACGGTGCAGAGGACAGGCCGCTCGGGCATGCTGCCTGCTAACTATGTGGAGGGCATCCGCTAACCTGCGCTAGCTTACTGAGGCTTTCATTAACCCTGTTCACTGCAGAATTTGTTGGGACCAAGTACTTGTACATAGACAGAAGTAGGCCTCTATTTTAGTAGTACAGTAAATTATTAAAGTTTTTAATAGTATGGTTTCATTTTCTTACACTGCCTAATATATTAGTGAGTGCATGTTATGGTTTTGTACGTAGGTTGAAGTAGGTTTTAAACTTTTACTATGAAAAATAGTTAAAGTATTAAAACGATAAGGTCTGCCGACCGACATTATAGGAGGTCTGAGTGGGCGTGCCTTTAAGATAGATGGAGAACGTAGGCATGTCTTTGAGTCCATATCTGGAAACCCTCAGACAAGAAGATCTTGGCCTTTTTTTTTTTTTTTAAATAAAAATAATTAATATTAATAAATGTTCACAGTCTTCACTGCTAACACTTGGTAATATAACATTTGAAAAACATTTCATGGCTTTATCTTGGGGTCCATATACGGGCTTAAGGACACACCCACCAATTTGCATACAGATTTGCATACACAAAGTTTTATATTCCAGAAAGCCCAAAATGCATACTTAATTTAGAAACAATGTCTTCCTACCTTTTTCTAGCTTAATTTTGTGTGATAAACTGTCAAAAATGTAAAAAAAAAAAAAAAAAAAAAAAAAGTATAATTAAGATTTTGTCCAAAATGATGCAATACAAAAATGTCTTTGTAGCATGCACTGTATTTGTAGCCTCTGGAATGTATAAATATATAGAATTTGTAAATGTTGATGCACACAAGGCATTAAAATGTTATCATACCAGAAAACGAAAACTTCCTACTTGCCGAGCTCATGAGAGAATTTAATGGCGTGTAAAAAATTCACTGGCTCCAACTGCACTGTTATTAATAAGAAGCCGCATCTTTTCGGTGATTGGAGTATCAAAATCTGCCTAGACAAGATAATTAAATGGAAAAATAGACACACATACAGGTTTTATCTTTGTGAGGACCTTCCATTGACATAATTAGATAACTAACACTATAACCTTAACCTTAGTGATTAAAAAGATACGTTTTGGGTTTTTTTACTTTTTCAAATAAAACTTATTAAAAATGACTAAGAGGATTTTGCCTCTGTCAATCATTATGAGGGCATTCAGTATGTTTTGGGTTCCTCATAAAGGACTAAACACACAAATGTGATAAGGAGGGACAAAGAAAGTCAGTCAGTGCAGCTTTGTCTTCAAACACACGACACACTTCATGTGAGAATTTATTAGATTGTTTTCTTGAACGTACAAAAATGGTGACGCAGAACATACACACCACGTCTGTGTTGGATTTCTCATTAATATGATTATGAACATCGCCGGGAAATGATGGGAAGGGGAAAAAAAAAAAAAAAAGCTCTTGCTCTTTTGCTTTTAGGAGGTAATGCTGCATTAATGATAACTGGGAAATTTTCCACCTTTCCCCACATCAGAGCGTTCACATGAACTCAGCCGCCTGAAGTCAGAAATAAAATGAATACTCGGTGTGAGCTGTCTACAAAAACTGGAATTAAATTGTTTGGTTAGTGCTCAATTTATTTTTCAATTGGATTTAATAATTCACTGTTAATAGCGGTGAAACTTACATGAAAGAGTGATCAAGAAAATCTGGCAGAACACAAATTAAAATCATCACCCAGTACGTAGCGGTTTCAAACATAAACAGAAACTCAAAAGAGTGCTTAAAAAGCTTTAAATCACACTGTTATTTCTTGGTCGTACTTTTCACTAGGAGCGCCGCCACGTTGAAGTGACATCATGGACTCGCAGCTTGGACAAGTCGGAGCTTTGGAAAAATTCCTTCGTAGGAATTACAAATTGGAGAGCCGTTTAAACGGGCCTTTCCTACTGGGAATTGGAAATCTCTCAATTCATGAACGCAGCATAACAACGAAAACTGACTGATATTCCTGATGTTTGAGACCGGTGAAATGTTTTCTTCTAATAAATGACACCGTAACTGTGCTAGCAATCAAACTGTCGCCCTGTGACGTCAGAACAACGCACAACCGCTAACCTGTCACACAAATGACGGAAATACCGCCTCAACCAACACATTAGCACCACAATCACTAAACACAGCAGAAATATTTTAATAAAAACCTGTTTACTGTGTTTCATGGTGGAGTGCGTGTGTTGCTATAGTTACATACACAGCTCTCTTTTTGTCTTGTTGTTTAACGGGAAAAAAAAAAATTATCCAAGAGAGGGTGCAAACTTATAAGTTTTAATTTATATCTGAGTTGATAATAAAGAAAGACACAGGTGCGCTATTTAAAAAAAAAAAAAAAAAAAAAAAAAAAAAAATCCCTCTGTGTCAGTCATGAGCACGAAGATTCCCTTTCATTTTCCTTTCTTCATCTTGGCCACTTTCTCCTTGCGCTTCTTCACGTGCTTTGGTACTTTATTTTTCCGTTTCTCCCTCTGAGCTTCTTTTACCAACTTCTTTCTTTCCTGAGGAGGGGAGAAAAAAAAAAAAAAAAAAAAAAATCATAAAACCATTTTATGTTCCTGGATCACTAGCGAGGAGTTGGAAACGAAAATGTAAATACTTTTTTGTCCAGCGGTCGCGCCTTGTCCTGGCCGCTGTGTTCCTGCGTGTCCTCTTCTCCAGATTCCTGCTCATCTTCATCGTCCTCCTCTTCATCGCTGCTGGAGCTCTCTTCTTCAGCACAGCCCTCTAGTAAGGAAGGAACCTGAAATGCAGGAGAAAGGTCAAAGGTCACGCTTCAGTGGCGAGTTCCAATCTTGAACGACTTTACTGCTTTCGAATCAGTTCCAGGGTCGATATTTTGAAGTTTGTGACCACTTGAAGGCTCTAGGGATTCGGGTCGACATTAGCGTGGACTTCAGTGCTTAATCTGACCCGAGTTTCTCTTCAAGTCTCAGATTGAAGTCTCGGATGAAGCTGAAAATATAATCAGGAAAATATTTCTTGGAAAAAAAAAAAAAAAAAAAAAGTAACATTAGCCATGTATTTTTATGTGAATTTTGGGATATCACATAAAAAAAAAAAAATTTAAAAAAACCCTGGATGGAAACACCAGATGCGAATAAAATCTCCAAAATGCAAATAAAAACCTTGTGTGCTCAACTGAGGTGGATAATTTTTTTATTCGATAAGAAAACATGCGCAAAAACTACGATGGAAACACATTTACTGAATAAATTGCTCGACGCATCAAAAAAAGTCATGTGACTTTGCCTCAACAAACCATGTGATTGGATAACTGTCTCAGAAAAGGAAAAAATGGTGGCGAGCGAGATGCACCACTTTCCCCTGAAGTGACGATTTTGTTCTCTTGGACGCGTGCGATGGAAACGGTGCTTTACACGCAAAGTTAAATTCGCAACTTGGACGGAAACGTGGCTATTGCTGCATTCAATTTGTGTCCTTGGACCTCTTTCTGTACAAGATATAACCAATCAGTAGCTAGGGGGTGCTATTCGCTCACAAAAGACAAAATAATAATTTACACCGGTCATCCTGTTCAAAAGTTTACACCCCCCCTGGCTCTTAATGTGTCGCGTTGCCTTCTTGAGCATCAGTGACTGTTTGCACCTTTTGTAATAGTCGTGTACGAGTCCCTCAGTTGTCCTCAGTGTGAAAAGACGGATCTCAACATCATATAGCCGCTGTTGGAAAGGAGTCAAATATGCAGAAAATGCTGGAAATGCAAAGAATGTGCAGGACCTGGAGGATTTTTCTGAAGAACAGTGGGCAGTTTTAACTGCTCAGGACAAACAAGGGACTCGTGAACAACTATCACAAAACATAAAAACAGTCGGTGATCATCCAGGTAACGACACGCGGTATTAAGAATCGAGCGTACGTAAACTTTTGAACTGGTTCATTTGTGTAAATTCAGTTAGTATTGTGTCTTGTGGACTAAATGTAAACATCTGTCATGTGAAATAGCTTATTCAGGGCAGCACTAAATAAAAAAAGCAATGCAATTTTTATGATCCCTCTTTTGTTTTTTTTTAAAAATTATTAACGTTTTGCAGATTCTGCAAGGCGTATATAAGCTTATGACCTCACCTGTATGAGTGCGAGTCAGATGAAAACCTTTTTTATTTTTGCATTGTTTATTGCAAATCGGTGTCACAATACCGTATCGTGTTTCTACATAATTGTTCACTGCAAGTGTTCCAGCGCTTAACGAGTGTCTTAAAGAATCTTCCGGTTGCTGATTTATGTTGCGTACTGATTTAGGGTTTTCGTTTGACCTACCCTGAGGATGACACAAGAATGATTCATTCGAAGCATCTTACCGTCTGCACGCCTGAAAGATCCTTTTTCAGACCCGTCACCGTCTGGTACAGGATCTAATATTACAAAAGGGAAACTGTCAGAACCGCAAACTTATCACACACATGCAGTGAAAACAAAGTCATTTCCTGGTTAAATGTCCTGCAGGCAGAATCCTGGCACTCACGTTATCGTTCTGATTGTTCTCCTGCTCCTTCATCATGGCGTCCACGTCTCGTTCGTAATGACTCACTTCATTTAGCGTACGAGGAATATAGGCCTTCTTAAACACCTGACACAGACACAAACAATTCGCAAATTTCAAGCTAATTGTTTAAACCAGTGTGCACTACGGTTGATTATTCTGCATTATACCACAACGCTGCTGAATACTCTATTCTGATTGGTCAGACGGTTTTGATGATCAGCTTTTTATAACAGCAGCTGCAAATCGTCATCAAATCAAAGTTTCTCTGTAACATTACAAGCTTTTTTTGTCTTACTAACTTCAAGAGACAGAAAAATAAACAGTCTGTAAAGTGCGACTAATTATACCCACTATATGTTGCGAGTGGTAACGGGAACTAACTTAAATGTAACTATAAACGGATAAAAAGTATGTGTCGTACTTAATAATGAATTGCAATCTTTGTCAAACTTCTGTGGTATTATAATAATAAGGGGAATAAAACAATCCAGGATGTGTTGTTAAAGGGAAATAATTAACTTGGTGTGGTAACACTAACTCCACTATATCCTACCATTTTGTCGATGATTATTTTCCTACAACAGAACAACACAGGGCGTTTTAATCCTTATGTAGGGAGCCACTTTTCCACATCCCAAATGTTTTTATTATCCATCCAATTCATTCCATCCAATTCATTCATCCCGTCCATCCATCCATCCAATTTATTCATTCCATCCAATTCATTCCATCCATCAGTTTGTGCTTTAGGACATTATTACCTCCTCGTCCACTTTGTCTGGGTTGGATCTCTCCTCTGCTGTTCTGGCTGATGCGATCTCCATCATCTGTAGGTACACACCACAAACACATTACAGCAAATACTCTCACGGCAGGTTATGATATCGTCATAATACAGAGCAGATTCACCAAAATGCTTAAAATAATTATAATTATTATAATTAAGTATATGCAGGTGCTGTGCATTTTTACTTTTTTATTTATTTATTTATTTTTTAAACAGATGAAGACATGATTTTAGCTTGTATTTGGTATTTCATATTTGTGTTCTGTAAGAATACACTTAAATAATACGGTGCCAAAAAAGGGAAAATTCAAATCACAATAAATTTAGAAATAAAAGTAGAAAGAAATTTACATGAATTACTTGGTAGTTTGTGGGTATATGTGTTATTCATACACACACGTTAAACGAGTGGTAAGATGAAATGACAGACCTTGTCCAGGTACTGGTTGATGTTGTCGCTGGTGATGGACGGGTCTGTGATGAACTCAAACAGTTCCCGAACCGTCATCACAGCTACGCTGTGTTTTTGGAAAAAGGCTAAGTAAAGAGATAAAAAGGAAATAAAAACACTTAATTGCACTTATTTGAAAGCCATTCATCTCGACGAGTGTTCTGCAGTTTTCTTTCAAAAAAAGGGGAAAATTCGGAAACAGTGTTGACATGCTGACGAAAAGATCTTGCACAACTCTTTTATTAAATGTGTTGTTTAGAAACTTTATCAAAAAAGTAGCCTTTGTGATTGTCTCGTGCTCTCTACTCGGTGCTTCTATGCATCTTTCAGCCACAGCAAAGGAGGAGCAAAGTTACTTGTTTATCTGTATCTTTATCGTTGACCAAAAAAGGAACCATGGCAGGCATTGCTAGCTAACTAATGCTAATACTAACTAGCTACGACGTTACAAACGGTACCTGTCAGGTCATGCTACTTTAGCTAGCTAAACATAGTCACAGGAATGATTTCCGGGATCAGAAATCTCCCTTTTATCAAAACTGTTTAAAATGTTAGCTATAAGACAGGCGTTTTACTTACATTTATAACTTTTCTGAAATTCTTGAGCACTGTTTGGTGTTATGGAATTGTCTTTGCCATGATCAGTGCTGCTTCAGAATGGCTAAAGTCAGATAAATGCTGCCTTCCATATAATACAGAGTGGTGGAAAAATTATTTTTTTTTTTTTGTCCACATCCAAATATTATGTGTGGTATATATTACAGAATATATCTATAGTGTCTTGATAATGTTTGGTCCCATCTTTTTTTTTTTTGTTTGTTTGTTAATATTAGAAACAAAGCTAGCTAACCAGTTAGCTAAAAGGCATCAGTTGCATAAATAGAAGCTCTTAGCGTTAGCTCATTTCACTTTTGCTCTTTGCCTGAGATAAACAGATGTGATGCACAGCAACTGACATCATTGAAAGTGTCAGAGAATGAAATATAACAGCTAAGCTTAAAAAAAAAAAAAAAAGCTGATGAATATAGACCTTAAAACATCACACAGATGAAATCATGCTAACGGTTATAAAGTATCATGAGCATGTGTTGGCCAAACTGTCACTTCTGTAATGAGGGAGTGTTGGAGGAGCAAAAGGTCTCGGTGATGTCTCTGCTGATATGTGAACTCTATTTAGTTCCCCTGCTGTGTGTTGCATCAGGACCTTAAGATAGAGATGTATGCACAAGCTTCTGTGTCTGTGTGCGTGAGATAATTCTGTTTGCACGCTGCACTCCAGTGTGTGTTTGTGCCCGTTTTCGTTTGTGGTGGCGCGGCTATGGGATGAGCATAGAGGCCCTCCTTGTGTAGTTGAGACATGCAGGCATTCCAGATGGGGGTGGGAGAAGAAAAGGAGTCTGAGAGTGTGTGTGTGTGTGTGTGTGTGTGTGAATGGGCGAGGAAGAGAAGGAGAAGGAAAAGGAGGGGGTGGGGTTTGGTAAAGAGATGTGCTGAGTATCGTTTGGATGCTTTAGGCCAAGCTGAGGCTGTTTGCTTCCCAGATGTGAGAAGGAAGTGCTGTGAAGGAGTGCAGGTCTTCGTCTTTTGTGATCGATGACCTCACCGGTCGAATCGACTGTGGATAATCTGTTGTCATTGCAAAACACATGGCTGCAAGAAGCAAAACTTTTGCTGTGCTCCACAGAACCCTCTGGCTGTAGAGTCCAGGCATTGCAGGAGGAAAGTTCTGCGAGTCTGCATCAAGTCATCTGAAACCCAGGAACACTTTTAACTCGTCGCTCTTCTGACGTATGCTCATTGTTTGTTCAGTGCGTTCGCTGGCTTTCTTTGGTGACGAGTTTGTGAGTGAGGCCAGAGAGTTGCGATGTGAGATGGAACAGGATTCAGGCTGCTGGGGTTGGGTCCACATATGGACGGCCCCTTGCTCCATCGACTCTGCTATTAATATCCATCCCCGGCTGCAGAATGTAAAACAAGCTTCTGAGCACTGCGCCTGCTGACATTTATCCCCTCTCTCTCGGTCAGGCATGTGTGCTCTCGCAGAGGTAGACATGCATTAGGCCTGTCAAATGTCGCCCAAAATGCCATTTAAATTTCCACTCCATAAAACGTCTGTCCGTGCATTCCTGTTGTTATCCTGCATAGAAAGTGCAACATGTGCACACGTGAATATCAGTTTTTTTGTTACATGCATTTTGTCAGCTTTGTCTTGATGTTTTGAGAGGGACGATCTATGGAAATTCTTCAGTTAGACTGTGAACATTGGCCTTTCAAAATGATGGAGTGGTCTCCATAGGCGATTCTTTAGTCCAGTGCACCCACACCGTGCCTGTCATCGGAGTATCGATAAATTATACTGAGGTGAAAGTATAGATAATGTGTCAAAACGTATAAACACAGAAAGTGCTTTCTTGTAAATGTTTTCTTGACTAAGAGCACAAATATTAAATTTTAATACCACGTATAAATACCCTACAATAGTTAAGTAATTTCAGTAGGCAGATGAATTACATCACATATTTTGAGACGCTTTAAGGCAAGATAATATTGGTATTTGTTTCCTGTTATACATTGGCAAGTCCACTGATATTAGCTTTTTTTGTGCATAGTATGTTTATAGGAAAGAAAATATAAATCACCTCCAGAATACTTGACACCATTAATATAATTATTCAACCATAAACCTATTCACCATTCTCAATGAATCGTGTCTCGAGTATATTTGTCCAAACTTTTTAAACAAAAAGTCCAAATCAAGTAAAAAATAAATAAATAAATAAAAACAATTTGTGGCATTACACTCTAATGAACTCCAAAGCTTTTTAAAACTAGATTTTCATTAATCTAGAGATCATTTTTTACCTCGGAAATCAGCTGCATCATGCAACGGTCCTAGAGTGCGTAAATTTTGTACATGTCAAGAATAGTGCTTTATTTTGTAATTGTGGTCGTCAAAGTTTAATAATTTAGACCTGAATGTTAACAAATGAATTATGCATGTTTATGAACACCTCTTTTTTTTTTTTTCTTTTTTTCTTAAACAGAATTTATATTGAAATTGTTTGTCCATTCAGCTTACTTACCTAGGACAGTGTCTTGGAAACATATTAAACATACTGGGGATTGAAAAGCACAAAGAATAAGAAAAATAATGATACTTATTTCAACTCTGAAATATTGTCATTTAGTACAGGTTTTAGTTTAACTGCCAAAAGATGATTTTGTACCATTTACCAAATAATCTGGCTTTGCTTGCTCATTATCATTGGGGTGTTTTTTTCCAATGTTTCAATCAGTGTAGCCTTAATAGAACAAATGTTGGTGGATGCCAATCAGATTTCGATAAGATCCTTTCGATTTCTATAGGCACATGAAAATTCATGACAAGGGCCCAAACGGTGCCCCAGCCTCGCGTCCCATTTCCCCAAGCAAGCGCCGCAAACCCCCCAAGAGGAAACTAAGTACAGAGGATGATGGAGAGAAAACCAATAACCACCCAGTAAAAAGGTACGATGCCACAAACGGGCTTATATTCTATTTGCGGTGGCTTGGATCCTACTTTTTAATACAAAAAAAAAAAAAAACCATAAAGCAGTACGTAACTTCATCATGCAAATGTGGCTAACATTTAATAAAGAAACATTAGTGAGGACCGAATTGGCATAAATTTGATTTGATTTTAATAGTCAATCTTTTATGTTGGGTATTTGTAGTGCACGAATCAGGGGAGCAAAGCCCTGCCAAGCGTGAAGAAGACCTGTTGCATTGTCCAATCTGCTTCAAGACATTCATCTGTAAATATGGTTTGGAGTCACACATGGATACACATCCTGACACTGCACTCAGGTAAGTACAAAAAAAAAAACAATTGATATACAGGCATGCATTTACTTAGAACAATGTTAACAAGATTCTCTTTCTTGTGCTAGGTGTAACCTGTGTTGTATCACTTTCCGTACCCATCGAGGCATCCTTCGTCATAAATCCATTATTCATAAGAAGCTGCCCACAGATCCCAACGGACAACCATTTATCCAGAGCAACCCTTCTATACCCCTTGGCTTCAGTGATCTGTCCTTCATTGACTTTTCTTGCAGCAAGTTCCCCCAAATTGCACAGGTACAGATTTGTGTACACAAATACACAAACGATTGAAATGTGTACTTGTCCAGACTGGGCTTGGGTCTTGAAAAAAATAATTTTGAATTTCTTTTCTGCAGGTCTGGTGTGAGACAAATTTGCGACGTTGCTCAAGCAAATTCCATAGGTTTATTTGTGATGTATGCAACAAGGCCTTTCCTCTTCAAGTGTCTCTAGATCTCCACGTAATCTCTCATAAAGACAATGATGCCGAACCCAAGAAACAGGAAGATGACACTATTTCAGATACAGCCAAAGATTCTGGAGATTCCAAAGAGATTCCAAAGAGAGTGGAATCAGCACCACAGGAGGCCAGCATAATTTTAAATGGGAAGAAAAATTTTATGGAGTTCCTTGGTCTTCAGCATTCTTCACTGGCCAAGCCTGAGCAAACTGAGCAGGAGAAACAGCAAGAAATTTTAGACAGCATTCGTTTTATTCGTGTTGAGCCCTCTGCAACAAATCTACCTCAAGAGACCAATAGTAATCTTGGCCTCTGTCTTCTAGATCCTCTCTCTCTTCAAGGCTTGAACAAGGGTAATGGTCTCAGCCTTCTTTCACTGCAGCCACTTCAGGGTGGTTTGGTTGTCCGGCCTGTCAGTCAAACAGGAGTGGAACTTGCTGACATCCAGCAAATCCTGAAGATGGCTGCCGCTATGCCATCTCAGATGACTTTGCCACTGCTCCCGAAAGGTCCAGAAAGTCCTCTGCAGGCAGAACCCAAACAAATTACTCCTCTCAAACCCAAGCCACTGGTGACTCCTCGATCCAGCATGGGAACTTCCACACCACCTCCGCCAGTCATGAATGCCCAGCCAGCCTCTTCAGGTTCCATCAGCCCCAGCTTGCCACCACCAACAGCCCAACTTCTCACTTCCAAACAGTCCTCGAACATCCCGTCTTCCTCAACGTCTTCCTCACCTACAAATTGGGAAAACACACATCTGATGGGAGATGGCACAGGGGCAACAATTATGACTACTGGGGACATTAAGCAAGAAGAGGTCCAAGGTAAAGAGAAGGATATAAGAACCTCAGGTGGCAAAAAGATCCCAAAGACAGAATACCCGTGTCGGTTCTGTACACAGGTGTTCTCCTTCCCAGGTGGCCTCCAGGTTCACATGAGGGCTCATCACTATGGAGCTTCTCCATACAAGTGTAGCATTTGCACCTACACTGCTCCGGACAACGCCACATTAATACGCCATTTACGAACATTATGAACGTCCCTATGTCTGCCGCCTCTGTCACTACCCTTTCACAGTAAAGGCCAACTGTGAGCGTCATTTGCGCAAGAAGCACATGAAAAACACTCGAAAAGAGATCGAGAGAAACATCGAGTACATTACCCCATCCTCAAGTGCAAGCAGTTTAGTTGGTGGTACGACACAGGACCTTGTGGATTCAGCTAATATTGGTAACACAGCTTGTCGCTACTGTGGAGAGGATCTGAAGACCTACAGAGCTCTACAGATTAATCTCCGAACTCTCAATGGCTGTCAGAGGAAACCATTTGAATGTCGCCAGTGCGGAGCAGCCTTTCTTGCAAAAAGGAATTGTATTCATCACTTGCTTAAGCAACACTCAGAAGTGCAAGAGAGGGAAATTGAAGATCATATAAACACTCTTGTTCCTGTCACAGCTCCTTCTTCTGTCCAGACAATCTCTCCTGCTCAGTCTCAGTCAGATCAGAACCTTAGTACCTTCTCTGAAGCTGCAGTTCAAGACCAGCCCTTGGATTTCTCCAGCAAAACTTTGAAAATTATTCATTCTGATATAAAACCAGAGGCAGCTTCTACCTCTCTGTCAAATGACTGCTCCATGGAGCCTATCGACCTGTCTATTCGCAAGGATCCGGAGGGAAAGAAAATAAAGACGGAACAAGTTGATACGACTTCATTGTATAGCCAGGAGGTCAAAAAAGAGCTTCCTTCCCCAAGTACAGGCAAGTTTTTGGGAAAGGTCTCGGGGATCCATGCATCCCTTCCAGCATCTATGCCTAGCCTCGCCTCTACTCTGACAAGTGATATGACCAAGCCACTGCTGCCGAAACCAGTTGCTGCCTCCAACACTTCAGAGATGCCACCTCTGGCCTCCATTGCCCAAATCATCTCCTCTGTGTCTGCTGCCCCAGTGCTGCTCAAAACAGGAATAAACTCTGAGAAAAGCGATGGAGCGATGGGTGGTGAAACACTAATTGATAAAAAGTGTTCCAATGGCACTGCTAGTCCTGGGTCTTCTTTCAGTTGTCCTTCCCTTGATGCATCAAAGAGGAGAGGCAAGAAGAGGCCATTCAAGGGTGAGATATGTGATTCTACTCATGCATCCATCAGTGGGTTTGACTTGGAGTCTAGTGGAGAGTTACCAAGTGTGGAGAAAATGCTGGCCACTACTGATGCCAATAAATTTAGCTCCTACTTACAGCAAATGGAGCCAGAAAAGGAGAAACAGTCTGCAAGTGAAGAAGAGAAGGAAGGAAAGGAAGACAAAGAGAAGGTTCGACCACGAAGCAAAGGGAAGAAGAATGCCTACTCAAACTCGGTGCAGAAGATGAAATGTCCATACTGTCCTCGGGTGTTCCCTTGGACCAGTTCTTTACAGAGGCACATGCTAACGCATACAGGTCAGTCGTGCTTTGGTGTGACTCCTTGCCATAATAAACATTTGCTAACCCCATATAGTCCATTAGAAGCAATGAAAAGTAAACAGTAATTTTGTAATGATGTTTCTCTTAGGCCAAAAGCCATTCCCTTGTACTCAGTGTGATGCATTCTTCTCCACTAAGTCCAACTGCGAGCGCCACCTTCTTCGTAAGCATGGCGTATCCAATCGCAACACACTGCAGAACACTGGGTCACGCCCAAAAACCAAGGTTGATGAAGGGTCACAGGGAAGTACAGGTATGACTGCCACAACCCTTAAGATCCTTGACATAAAAATTCTTGTGGAGATATGTTATTGGTTTAAAAATTGTACCAACTAATCCTTAAGCCTTTACTGGTGCTCATTTAACAATTTATTTTGTAGAGGGTGTTTCTGATGCTGAGCCTGCTGTTGTGGTAGATGCTGTTGATCCCAAAAGAGAGGACAAAACCACAACAAACGAAATGGACTTGATAGAGCAGGCTAAAGACCTAGCCACGGAATCACCAGAGTTGAAGAAAGATCTAGAAAGCTCACAATCTGTTGAGAACATTCACATGAACACGGACAGCAATGAGAATGATGATGATGACGATGATGACTCTCGGAGCAACAAGAGCCTTGATATGAATGTTGCCAGCAAACCAACAGAACTCAAACTCTCAGACACTGAGCAAGAGCAGCCCGAGGCTGCAGAACCTGCAGTGGAACCAGAGGGTCCTCCATCAGAGGAATTTCCTCACACATGCAGTACCTGCAAAAAGACCTTCCGGCATGCGGCCACCCTCAGCCGGCACCAGAAGATTCATTTGCAGACCAGCCAGAATGAAGATGGAGGAAGGAAAGGAAGAAATCAGCCTGCAGTATCCAGTCAATCTCTTGACACCAGCGCCTCGCCAATAAAGGAAGCTGAGCCGGAGGCGAGTGCGGCTGAGAAAGAGGAGAACGGCAGCCTTGTGGAAAGTGGTGCTGAGGAAGAGGAGAAGGAGGGACAGAAAGAGGAGAGAAATGAAGAGGAAGAGGGTGGTTCTTCAGAGCTCGAATCAGCAGGAGGTAGACCTGACAAGAGGAAGAAGATATGCAATGTGTGCAGCAAAAGTTTTTGGAGCCTACAAGACTTGACCAGACACATGCGTTCACATACTGGTAAGAATACTTAAGTCTGAAAATATAATGTCGATTTCTATTGATTGTTTTGGGGAATTTGACTTTTTTTTTTTTTTAATATTCAGGAGAAAGACCTTATCAGTGCCAAACATGTGACCGGACCTTCACTCTGAAACACAGCCTGGTGAGGCATCAGCGTATTCACCAGAAAACCCCAGACGACCGAGGAGCAGATGAGGCTGATGGAGCAAGAGAAGCTATGGATGGTGAAGATCTACGGTGTTCTTCTGGAAGTGAGAGTGAGACCGCTCCTGCTGAGAATGAGACATCCAAGACGGAGAACGGCAAAAAAGCAGAGGAATCTGAAGAGATGGTGGATGATGCTGGGGTCAAAGAAGAGGAAACGGCCACAGCGGAGGCTTCCAAAGTACTTCAAACGAAGGAGCTTGATGAATTGGATACTAAGGCACCAGAACCCAAAGATGCAGCAGATCCCAGTCTTAAGGATAACCAGGGAGCTGCAGACAAGCCCGTTGCATAAGACATGTTGATTCTGTTAATCCTGTGCCATACTTCCATGATCTTACACAAACACTAAAAGACGATGCAGAGTCTGGCGTCTTCATGCAGACATTGTAATGCATGCAAAATGCAAAACTGGAAACTTTCTCTCAATGCCTTAATGATTCTTTTGTTCCCCCAGAGATTTGGATCTACTGCACAGTATCATTTTTAATCAAATGTATATGATTGTGTTTTTTAATTAATTCTATAATCCTTATATCAGAATAAATTAGTGTTTTTTATGATAAATTGATGATTTATATTAGCACCATTATATGTATTATTCTTAAGTCAATTCCACTTTGTTTTTAGTCTTCTTGATGAGTTTTGCTCAAGTGCCTGAGAGCATATCTCTCTGAACCTTTGTTCTGAATAGGCTTCTTTAGGTTTTGGAGGTGTCATTGGTTCACTCAGTGGCCTAATATACTTTTGGTTATCAGTTTGGGTGATCATTGGTCAATGTTTTTTGGCAATATTTGCCAGTTTTTGTACATTTTCTTCTCTATCAAAGCTCACTGATAAACGATGCTCTCCGGCCTTGCGGTGTGTTGAACATAGAACGTAACTGGTGGTTGAGACAGCGCCCCCTGGTGGTTTGGGGTGTAAAGCCTGACATTCAGACACTGCCTTTAGGCAAAAGCTTGTATTATGTACACTTGGTTTAAAAATTGGCAAGTATGGAAGCATTTCCAAATAAGAATACAGAGCCGTATGATCCGCTTACTTGGTGTTCGATGCACTTGACAGATCCAGTGGACATTTTGGTCCATTTTCTATTTCTGACTTGAGCACAGTTGAAATCAAGCCAAGGTTTTACACACAGTGCATCGGACAGAAGTGTGCTTTGCAGTACACATTGCATTTAATCCCAATGTGAATCAGAGCCTATTGTAGGTTTTAGCGCAGTGATGTTTGTGCTGTGGGTTTTATACTTGAAATCGCCCTGCTGTTTGCCTTGACTTATACAACTGTGCTGTTCACACTGCCTCCTATTTTTCATATTCGTCTCTTTAGTACCTCTGCAGTTAGCAAATCTAACCTCATAAACCTCTAATTAGCAGAATGAAGTTTATCTTTAAGACTCAGATGATCAACAATGAAATGCTGCATTTCAGAGCCAAAAACTATGCAACAGACGTGCTGATAATCGGTTATACAACATATCGCAATATTGGTATTTGGGTACTGAAGAATAGGATTTCTAATGTTGCCTCAGAAAAAAAGTAGGCAGCGTATTTGTGCAGCAAATGTGCCTCGTGGATAAAGGGCCATTTCATTTTCAACATAATATCGGCACCTGCCTTCTAAATGAACAATAACACAGTTCAAGAGTAATGATCAAGTCAATTTCTTTACATCTTTAAACTTTAACCCTTCAAAGGCCAAACTGTTCATTTACAGTACGGGGTTGGTGAATTTGCGGAAAAACAAATCATTTTTCTACTATGGTGTGTTTGAGAGATGTGTGCGCTTGCTTGTAGTGTATAGTGTGTATGCGCAGGTCTATCAAAGATAAGGAGAACACACTGAATATTTTATGTATTTATTGATGTGAGTGATCGGAGCGAACGTGGACTCCCGTATGAACGCCGAGGAGAATCGGAAACAATGACTGTAGCGCTGAACAATCTTGAAGTTCTTTATATTATCACTTATTTTATGTTTGTGATTACGACGCCTTGAGCTATTTGCCATAGATTGTTTTATTAATGTCTTCTCTTTTTTTGTCTGTTTGTTTGCATTAATTCAGTTAAATCAGCCCCCACCAATACACGTGTGCATTAACTAAATATATCAATATTATTGAAGCGCGAGCTTGAATTAGCAGTAGAGTGATTTTTTTTTGTTGTTGTTGTTGTTTTTTTGCATGTCTAATTAAAATGGGTGGTTAACAATTCTTCTCTTTCTCAGGGGCTTTTCAAATTATGCATACTTAAATCATCTGAAAAAATCTCATTTCTGCAGCAAGTTAGAGCAATCACTACAGTTAAAGCATATGCATATGAATGTGAATTCACCTCAATGTTTATCATCTTCATCCTCGTCCTCTGTAATTCTGCTTGTTTCACCGATTTGTGTTGATCACTGTAAAAACGAATGCATTTGTTAAAGGGATTGCACAAGTTTGTCTCTCATGTTCAGTTTTAGAAAGGTTCTTTTGTTGTTTTCCTTCTGTACACAAGTACTCAACCCTATTTGAAATCATTCAAGTAATAAATATACACTAAGAAAGAGTGAGAATTTAAACAGAGCTCTGATTTTTGTGTTTATTTGTTAGGCTTGGTATGGTTTTTCAGAGGGATGTGTATTTTCATCTGTATGCACCATAGAATAAAAAATTTTTTTTGGTTGCAGGATCACAGCACAACACAAAAATGCATGTTATGACAATATGTGCTACACAGAACAGCAGGAATTTTGTCAGGATGACAGTATTGTGCCAGGTGTATTGTGTGAGAACTTGAGGCAAAATCGACACTGATTTACATGCTGGACAAGCAAATACACTTACACAATTATTAAGGGTTGATCACAGGGTCTTATCGGTAACCTCTGACTTGTTCGAGTCACATTTGAAGACTGAGGGCGTTTTAAATGTGGCTTACAGGAGTCAGTTGGCAATTACTGTAGCAATGATCTGTGTTTTCAGAAAGAAATAAAACATATCGACGTGGTGGTATGAAGGGAATTCCCTGTTCCCACCTTAGAGTTGATCATTTTCCTTTTTAACCCATTTATACTTACATTTAATGTTGTGGAGGATCCGCAAAACAAGTTGGTCCGTGTTATCACTTAGGTTATAGCAGCTATAAAGTGCCATTCCCTAACTAGCCTCTCTTTTTTTTTTATCTCTCTCTCTCTCTCTCGAAGTTAATACAACTGAACCTCTGACTTGAAGACTTGTGCCATGTGTCATAATGTAAAGTAACATCCTTACCATTTTTACACAGCACTGATACTGGAGACTCCTTCTATACTGTACATACTAATAAGCATGACCTGACTTATCCAGTAGGCTGTTACTATAGGAACAATAACATATTAGAGCAGGAGCATTAATATCAGAGCTGTTCTTGGGGCTATAATTGCAATTCAGTGGACATAATGGACTTCTGCCCTGCTGGAAAAAAAAAACAAGAAACAAAAAAAAAAACAATAGAAACCCTCATAGAATTTGTAATGGTTTTAACGGAAACTGTAATGGTTGCTGTGGGTCTCTACTGGGAGGTTGTTGTCTTCCATTGGTGGCATGTTATGTCTAGTGGATACCAGTTAGGACCTACGTCCTTAGTACGTCCTAAATAATGGAAACCATTTGGTAATGGTTTTAATGGTTCACAGATGATGGTATTTGTATTGGAACCCGTTAGAATTTCTGTGATGGTTTCTATTGTGCTTTTTTTCAGCAGGACTGCAGTGAGTATGTGTTTCACGCTTTATGAAACTATTTACTACTGTAGAAGATTAGTATGAATAATATTATACTATCTGAGACGCTTAATGTTAAGTTAAGGTGTCGAACAAAGCCAACAACCAGGTGACGAGAAGTACGGAGTAATATCCGTTTTGCGTTTTTGTGTTTTGGTCGCCATGGAGATGAGCCTCCTCGGCTTCTGTAGTCACATTGGCGGAAGTGCGTGAGCGTGAGCGGAGCTGGGAGTCCGGCGTGGGTTTTTGTTTTACTGTCCGTATTTGCGACCGTTATCATCCCGAAGCGCTTAATTTCTTCTGTGAATAGAAGGGGAAAGGCATTGCGATGTCGCAGATTGTCCTGGGACAGTTTGACGATGCGGAGGAATTGGGCAGGTAAGAAAAGAGCCGGCTGGTTAGCTCACTGCTAATTAAAGCTACTGTGGGGAAATATCCCAAAATGGCGTTGTGTTTATTTTCTAATGTACTATAGAAGTGTGTATAAACCGAAATCTCATAATCTGTCGGGATTCAGCCGAAGAATATAAGTAGGAACTGGTGTACATTCGCCAAAACCTTTTGTGGAGCTGTTTAAGTTATAACGTAATATTGTTAACATTACGTAATGACGTAGTGTTAACGGTGAGTTATGACGTCATATTGTGTAAGGAGTGAAATAGCAGCAATATTGGATGTAAAGTGCTCATTTGGAAGTTGTGCATTGTCTAGACCGGGGGTTTGTAGCCAGGGACGAATAAATGCTACAGATTTTATGAACCTTACTTACAATAATAATACAATAATATTTACAATAATATTTTAGTCATAGGGCGTCGTTATTCCTAAACCTTCCACACACGTAACACGTTAGATTCCAGTTGAATTCGTTTTAAGATTTTGAGGTTTGGTTGAGGTTAGGCCCTTTCAGTTCAAGTGATTAGTCAAATACAACAGTAACTAAGACCGTAATAATCAGTGTCATAACGTTGAAAATGATGTGTTGCGTATCCACCGTAACGACCTAAAAAGAAAAATCTTTCACAGAACCGCTGCATTGATGCTCTGCTCTTCTGAACAAATGCAATAAATGTGTCAACAAATATCATTTCGAATATTCGTTCAACTTTAAAGCACAAACTGTATATTTTTCCACCAGAAGCTTCTCAGAGAGTCGCCTGTTTACAGTGAGGATGTCGATACCAGCTGATGTTTAAATCCCTGATGTCAGTATAGTATTCGTACGACAAGGAAAATAGCATGCATCAATTTGAATATTTCCTCATACTATTGAGCAAAATATGAAAAAATTTCCATCTGTATGGTTAGCTAAAATTTGTCCTAAGTGTCTAAAGCAGTTATTACAGGTTTGATGCAAATACAGTGTCAGGATTCATTTCCGTTAACCTGCTGTAGCATTTATAATATGAAACTACACTGACTGAACCTTGGATTGTGATATTCTCCAGTGACTCAGAGTTCAGCCACGTTACAGAGACACGGCCATCACTAGAGGACAAACTCAGCGGAGTGACATTGCAGCCGTTATCTGTAGATTCTAAAACGCAAAATGATGATAACGAGGAGGAAGAGGAGGAGGAGGAGGATGATTATGATGATGATTATGATGAATGGAACTGGAAAGGGTCAGCCGGAGGAGACTTTACTAAACGCTACGCTGCAATGCGGATGGGGAACAATCAGCAGGTATTTTCTAGAAATATTCAGGAAGAGAGAAGCTGTATGACTGTCATACTGTTATACCACAGCGCTGCTGGATTCTGATTGGTCAGAAGGCGTTCATTCATTCTCTATAACTGCAGCCCTGACAGTAGATCAGCTGCAAATGTTTATATTTAATGCACTTGTTCTAATATGTTAGCATTTCTGTCAGTAAGGGGATCTTGGAAGGAGTCATTTTTTTGGAAGGAGTCTCTAGTGTCAGCTCTTTGTAACGGTGTTTTAAGCCGTGTTGTGTCTGTTTTGATTCCAGGCAAACAGACAGAACACACAAAAGTCAGAAAAGCTCTCGACGCCTTCAGACAAGGTGCTGAGGAAGTTTGAACACAAAATAAACCTGGGTAAGATCAGTCTGTTCAAGAAAGTGAGAGATAATGCTAAGTTCTATGTGCGATAAGTTCTATGTGTGAATGTTAAGATGTTTTTAAAAAAAAAAGTATATTTTCTTTTGATTTGATCTTACAGATAAGCTGAACTACGCCGATTCCGTCATCAACAAAGTCACCGCTATGCAAAGACAGAGAGAAGCAGACACGTCCGTCATGTTTTTAATATTACCTCTATACAGATATTATAACTCACAGCCTCGTGGACTGAACTGTTTTACGTCTGACGCTTAAATCATCTGTCCTTGTCGCAGGTATCGAGTTAAAGACAAGTCCGACAGAGCTACGGTGGAACAGGTTGGTGTGTCAGGAACATCATTTCAAGCAAAAAGTCATTAGCATAATTATATACTTGTATACTAAAAGCAGTGGCTCAGTAAAAGATATTTTCCTTTCGAGGTAGGAGGCTAATGTGGCTTAAAACACAGAAGAGGTTGTGGTGATTTTAGTGTTTACGCTCCCAAACAAGAGGTGGAACTCCATCTCACAAGACAAACGGCAAGGATCTACGGTTAGAAATTAAAAAGAAAACAGCTTAATACATATATTTTTACTTTAGCTTTTCTCTAATGTTATATTTGCGTTATATTTCGCATTTCATTTATTTATTGCAGTTAGTTTAATAATTTGTAGTAAATATATTTTTTAAATAATTTATTTATATATATATATATATATATATATATATATATATATATATATATATATATATATATATATATATGTATATATATATATATGTATATATAAAATATAAAAATAAAAATTGCACACACACACACACACACACACACACACACACACACACACACACACATATATATATATATATATATATAATGTGCACTTTATTTATTTATTTATTTATTTTTTAAACTAACATTCCCTGCTATTATAACTTTTGTACAAGTGTGCAATTGTTAAACATTTTTTGGAAGGAGTCTCCAGTCTCGGCGTTCACTGGACAGCAACAGTCAGTGGTAAAGCTGTAATGTTAAGATTCCCGACATGGGAAAGTCTTCATGACGGAGGTTTTCATCAAGTGAGAATAGGAACTAACTTGTTTTGTGGATTCAAATGGATAAAAAGTCTGAAGTGTCATTCTTCAGTGATTCACTATTGTAATCATTGCTGTGATATACAAAGAATAAAACACTTTGGGACATCCTGTTATTGGAAGATTATCCACTTAAGGGTGGTAACAGGAACTCCGCTTTGCGTTAGGCCACATCACACCGCCTTCGTCGATTATTTTCCTATAATAGCACGCCCCCAAATGTTTTATGCCGTACCTTAAAAGAAACAAATATGTCTTCGCTGATCAAATAAGTAAGTTGTAAAAAAAAATTTCCCTTTTGGCCACTATTGCTTAAGGGAATTTCACTAATGATATTTTCAAATCTTTCAGGTTTTGGACCCCAGGACTCGCATGATTCTCTTCAAAATGCTCAGCAGAGGCGTCATTTCAGGGATTAACGGCTGCATCAGTACAGGAAAAGAGGTTCGATTAAAACTCAAACTTGAGTTCTTCCTGATTAGAGATGAGGCTGAATAAACCTGTGAAGTTAAGTGAACACTACACAATAGTAATAAAATTACTTTCTGTTATCTAATTTCACCAGGCCAACGTCTACCACGCGACCACGCCTAAAGGAGAAAGCCGGGCTATTAAGATATACAAGACCTCCATTCTGCTGTTTAAGGACAGGGATAAATACGTCAGTGGAGAGTTCAGGTGAGACACAGTGACCTCTTCAGTGACTTCATTAAAAAAAAAATTTTTATGCCTCCACCACTGATTCTCATTAGTGCGATATCTCAAGAACGAGTGGTTGAATGTTTGTAGGATGTATATGGATTTATCATTGTTACCAGCAGGTGAATCGATCACATTTTGGTATGGATCCAAACAGTGTCAAGGTCACAGCCAGGTTAAATGACTTAAATAGTTTTTTTTTCTTCTATTCTTCAGCTTCCTTCCTGTTTGTCATGCAAAGATGTTACTTACGCATCCATGTTCAGGAACTTAAGGCCCATTTTAGGCTGACGGTCCACCTGTGAGTCTGTCTGAGATTTGGAATTTGAACTGATTCGATTTTGGAATTGATCCAAACAGGGTCAAGGTCATACAAATGTCATACAAATTAGTAACGAGGAGGACTAGGCTTGTTGGTGGCGGAAGTGGCATCCCCGTCAACACCGTTGGCCTCGAGTTCGACTTGTTTATCTGTTTTATGTGTCCTCACGATCGCTGATTTCCTGATGGATTGCTCTTCAGGTTTCGGCACGGCTACTGTAAAGGCAACCCGAGGAAGATGGTACAGACGTGGGCTGAGAAGGAGATGAGGAACCTGATAAGGTTTGCTTTACCAGCTACTTTGTTCAGGAATGAAACGTGATGGAATGATGCAGGTTGTAATTAAATATTAACATTACTTATATCAGTAATAGGCTTCTTAGTCTTAGTCTTATGCCAGCATGCTTGTAAAACGTAAAGATATATTCCCGTACTACTTTTACCATTCTACCGCCTGAGACTATCAGTTATTAAGATAAAGTTATTAGATGACCCAATGGAGGCGCACAATGTGTAAATGTCAATTAATTATTGTCTTGTTGTTTCAAGACTACAGACAGCAGGGATTCCCAGTCCAGAGCCCATCATGCTTCGGAGCCATGTCTTGGTCATGCGCTTTGTTGGAAAAGATGATATGTATGTAAACAGTCACATGCTTTTACCTTTGTCACCATTTAAAAAATAAAAATAAACTGCAGCCTAAAGTATGTTTCTATCGCAGGCCTGCTCCTTTACTAAAGAACGCGGCACTGTCCGAATCCAAAGCGCGTGAGCTCTACCTGCAGGTCATCCTGAACATGAGGCTGATGTATCAGGAGGCTCGGCTCGTGCACGCAGATCTCAGCGAGTTTAACATGCTGTAAGTCTCAGAGTCATCCAGCTTCTTTCATTTATACTGAGTAAATCTGGGTTGTGTTGTTGCCTCGGTTAAAAGCCGTGTTTTGTGCTCTGGTTTGCAGATACCACGACGGAGATGCGTACATTATAGACGTCTCTCAGTCAGTGGAGCACGATCATCCTCATGCACTGGAGTTTCTCCGCAAAGACTGCAGCAATGTTAACGGTGGGTGTTAACATGTTCACGTGTCCTGGCTCTTTAGCTTGTAAAAACTACAAACGTGGTGTGTATTTTTCCTAGGGAGAATCAAGAAACACCAAGAGAAAATCGGTAAATCAAAGAAATCATTAAAATAGAGTTTGAAGGAAGTAAATTTGAGCTCAATCTTAGTAAAATGTGATTCAATATTAAACAAAAAGCTTATTTATTCGAAGCCACACCCCCACTTCATTGGGACTGAGGTACAGAAGCCACACCTTCTTTACCAGGATTGGCAAAGCATGATGGCCACGCCTCCTTCATCCTTCACTGAGACCGAGTATGGTGTCTCTGCAGAACAAAAAAAGGCGTTTTCCAATTATCGGGCGTTTTCAAACCGGGATAGGTGTTTTTCAAACATCTTTACCTGATTTGTTAAGATAACCCTAACCATAACCGTAGTTGATTGGATGGTTGGACAACATCTGGTCTGAAGACACCCACTGATTGGGAAGCAGAGACCTATACTTGCTGAGACTTACAGCCACAAGCCACGCCTCCTTCATGGAGACTTACAGCCACAGAGGCCACACCTCCTTCACAGAGACTTACAAGCACACAAGCCACACCTCCTTCACTGAGTTTTACATGCACAGAGGCCACGCCTCCTTCATAGAGACTTAAAGCCACAGAGGCCACACCTTCTTCATCCTTCACTGAGATATAGAGGCACAGAGGCCACGCCTCCTTTGCTGTGGCTGAAAGATGCATAGAAGCACCGAGTAGAGAGCACGAGACAATCACAAAGGCTACTTTTTTGATAAAGTTTCTAAACAACTCATTTAATAAAAGAGTTGTGCAAGATCTTTTCGTCAGCATGTCAACATTGTTTCCGAATTTTCCCCTTTTTTTGAAAGAAAACTGCAGAACACTCGTCGAGATGAATGGCTTTCAAATAAGTGCAATTAAGTGTGTTTTTATTTCCTTTTTATCTCTTTACTTAGCCTTTTTCCAAAAACACAGCGTAGCTGTGATGACGGTTCGGGAACTGTTTGAGTTCATCACAGACCCGTCCATCACCAGCGACAACATCAACCAGTACCTGGACAAGGTCTGTCATTTCATCTTACCACTCGTTTAACGTGTGTGTATGAATAACACATATACCCACAAACTACCAAGTAATTCATGTAAATTTCTTTCTACTTTTATTTCTAAATTTATTGTGATTTGAATTTTCCCTTTTTTGGCACCATATTATTTAAGTGTATTCTTACAGAACACAAATATGAAATACCAAATACAAGCTAAAATCATGTCTTCATCTGTTTAAAAAATAAATAAATAAATAAATAAAGTAGAAATGCACAGCACCTGCATATACTTAATTATAATAATTATAATTATTTTAAGCATTTTGGTGAATCTGCTCTGTATTATGACGATATCATAACCTGCCGTGAGAGTATTTGCTGTAATGTGTTTGTGGTGTGTACCTACAGATGATGGAGATCGCATCAGCCAGAACAGCAGAGGAGAGATCCAACCCAGACAAAGTGGACGAGGAGGTAATAATGTCCTAAAGCACAAACTGATGGATGGAATTAATTGGATGGAATGAATAAATTGGATGGATGGATGGACGGGATGAATGAATTGGATGGAATGAATTGGATGGATAATAAAAACATTTGGGATGTGGAAAAGTGGCTCCCTACATAAGGATTAAAACGCCCTGTGTTGTTCTGTTGTAGGAAAATAATCATCGACAAAGTGGAGTTAGTGTTACCACAACAAGTTGATTATTTCCCTTTAACAACACATCCTGAATTGTTTTATTCCCCTTATTATTATAATACCACAGAAATTTGACAAAGATTGCAATTCATTATTAAGTACGACACATACTTTTTATCCGTTTATAGTTACATTTAAGTTAGTTCCCGTTACCACTCGCAACATATAGTGGGTATAATTAGTCGCACTTTACAGACTGTTTATTTTTCTGTCTCTTGAAGTTAGTAAGACAAAAAAAGCTTGTAATGTTACAGAGAAACTTTGATTTGATGACGATTTGCAGCTGCTGTTATAAAAAGCTGATCATCAAAACCGTCTGACCAATCAGAATAGAGTATTCAGCAGCGTTGTGGTATAATGCAGAATAATCAACCGTAGTGCACACTGGTTTAAACAATTAGCTTGAAATTTGCGAATTGTTTGTGTCTGTGTCAGGTGTTTAAGAAGGCCTATATTCCTCGTACGCTAAATGAAGTGAGTCATTACGAACGAGACGTGGACGCCATGATGAAGGAGCAGGAGAACAATCAGAACGATAACGTGAGTGCCAGGATTCTGCCTGCAGGACATTTAACCAGGAAATGACTTTGTTTTCACTGTATGTGTGTGATAAGTTTGCAGTTCTGACAGTTTCCCTTTTGTAATATTAGATCCTGTACCAGACGGTGACGGGTCTGAAAAAGGATCTTTCAGGCGTGCAGACGGTAAGATGCTTCGAATGAATCATTCTTGTGTCGTCCTCACTATAAGTACCGCCTTGAGGGTAGGTCAAACGAAAACCCTAAATCAGTACGCAACATAAATCAGCAACCAGAAGAATTCTTTATGACACTCGTTAAGCGCTGGAACACTTGCAGTGAACAATTATGTAGAAACACGATACGGTATTGTGACACCGATTTGCAATGAACAATGCAAAAATAAAAAAGGTTTTCATCTGACTTGCACTCATACAGGTGAGGTCATAAGCTTATATACGCCTTGCAGAATCTGCAAAACGTTAATAATTTAAAAAAAAACAAAAGAGGGATCATAAAAATTGCATTGCTTTTTTATTTAGTGCTGCCCTGAATAAGCTATTTCACATAACAGATGTTTACATTTAGTCCACAAGACACAATAATAACTGAATTTACACAAATGAACCAGTTCAAAAGTTTACGTACGCTCGATTCTTAATACCGCGTGTCGTTACCTGGATGATCACCAACTGTTTTTATGTTTTGTGATGGTTGTTCATGAGTCCCTTGTTTGTCCTGAGCAGTTAAAACTGCCCACTGTTCTTCAGAAAAATCCTCCAGGTCCTGCACATTCTTTGCATTTCCAGCATCTTCTGCATATTTGACTCCTTTCCAACAGCGACTATATGATGTTGAGATCCGTCTTTTCACACTGAGGACAACTGAGGGACTCGTACACGACTATTACAAAAGGTGCAAACAGTCACTGATGCCCAAGAAGGCAACGCGACACATTAAGAGCCAGGGGGGGTGTAAACTTTTGAACAGGATGACCGGTGTAAATTATTATTTTGTCTTTTGTGAGCGAATAGCACCCCCTAGCTACTGATTGGTTATATCTTGTACAGAAAGAGGTCCAAGGACACAAATTGAATGCAGCAATAGCCACGTTTCCGTCCAAGTTGCGAATTTAACTTTGCGTGTAAAGCACCGTTTCCATCGCACGCGTCCAAGAGAACAAAATCGTCACTTCAGGGGAAAGTGGTGCATCTCGCTCGCCACCATTTTTTCCTTTTCTGAGCCAGTTATCCAATCACATGGTTTGTTGAGGCAAAGTCACATGACTTTTTTTGATGCGTCGAGCAATTTATTCAGTAAATGTGTTTCCATCGTAGTTTTTGCGCATGTTTTCTTATGGAATAAAAAAATTATCCACCTCAGTTGAGCACACAAGGTTTTTATTTGCATTTTGGAGATTTTATTCGCATCTGGTGTTTCCATCCAGGGTTTTTTTTTTAATTTTTTTTTTTTTTATGTGATATCCCAAAATTCACATAAAAATACATGGCTAATGTTACTTTTCTTTTTTTTTCCTTTTTTTTTTTTTTTCCAAGAAATATTTTCCTGATTATATTTTCAGCTTCATCCGAGACTTCAATCTGAGACTTGAAGAGAAACTCGGGTCAGATTAAGCACTGAAGTCCACGCTAATGTCGACCCGAATCCCTAGAGCCTTCAAGTGGTCACAAACTTCAAAATATCGACCCTGGAACTGATTCGAAAGCAGTAAAGTCGTTCAAGATTGGAACTCGCCACTGAAGCGTGACCTTTGACCTTTCTCCTGCATTTCAGGTTCCTTCCTTACTAGAGGGCTGTGCTGAAGAAGAGAGCTCCAGCAGCGATGAAGATGAGCAGGAATCTGGAGAAGAGGACACGCAGGAACACAGCGGCCAGGACAAGGCGCGACCGCTGGACAAAAAAGTATTTACATTTTCGTTTCCAACTCCTCGCTAGTGATCCAGGAACATAAAATGGTTTTATATGATTTTTTTTTTTTTTTTCTCCCCTCCTCAGGAAAGAAAGAAGTTGGTAAAAGAAGCTCGGAGGGAGAAACGGAAAAATAAAGTACCAAAGCACGTGAAGAAGCGCAAGGAGAAAGTGGCCAAGACGAAGAAAGGAAAATGAAAGGGAATCTTCGTGCTCATGACTGACACACAGGGATTTTTTATTTATTTATTTATTTTAAATTGCACCTCTGTGTCTTTATCTTTATTATCAACTCAGATATAAATTAAAACTTATAAGTTTGCACCCTCTCTTGGATAATTTTTTTTTTTTCCCGTTAAACAACAAGACAAAAAGAGAGCTGTGTATGTAACTATAGCAACACACGCACTCCACCATGAAACACAGTAAACAGGTTTTTATTAAAATATTTCTGCTGTGTTTAGTGATTGTGGTGCTAATGTGTTGGTTGAGGCGGTATTTCCGTCATTTGTGTGACAGGTTAGCGGTTGTGCGTTGTTCTGACGTCACAGGGCGACAGTTTGATTGCTAGCACAGTTACGGTGTCATTTATTAGAAGAAAACATTTCAGTCCGGTCAGTTTGACTTACGACAACCAGGTTTATTAAAAACACTGAGCATATTGCACATTTCTAATGATTTTACACATCAATGTCTAGAGGGATACATCATACAGAGCTCTGAAGACAGTCTAAGAAAAGGTGAAAAAGAGGGTGTTATTAAGAATACGTCTAATTTATATATTGCTATTGTCAAATTACTCATCAGTGTGTCATTTTTATAGCACTCCAGAGCTGTACGATTCATTTTATTTTAATCAAGATTTTTTGGTTTTCTTCAATCATCAATCATGTTGTAGGGCTAAAATATGTAAAGGTGATTACTTAGCCCACTGCTCTCCTATAACCAACGACGGAAATAGGTGCAGCGAAGGTTAATGCGTGTTTTAATATATGAAACAATAGGTTTTTAGGACAGGAAGGACCCCATGGTGCTATGATAAGATTATATCACCTTCAGGTATAGTATGTTGCCGTGGGGGTAGGAAGGTGAGAAGTTTCCGTTGCAAACCAAAGGGGGTTGTGTGTGTGCTTGTGTGTGTGTGTGTATGTGTGTGGGTGTGTGTGCAGAGAGCACATATTGCAACATATCATAATATTTATGATATCACCACATCGTTCACCATGAAATATTGATACAAATGACACCAAACATGCCCTGAGGAATACTGTAATTAAACACAGTTTAGATAACCAGTTTTAGTTCACCTGGTGTCTCTGAAACACATTCCTGATCATTTTAACCTTAATCACATTACTGCCACAATTTTATAAATCTACTACAAATCCCTCCTCTGGGACGTCTGAATGCAGAGCCATTTTAACGGCCCGAGAACATGTGGCAGTCATCATAGGTTGAAGGGCAGTGATGTCTACAGGTGATCATAGAGCTGACCAGGACACGACTCCTGAAGATTCAGTTCCACCAGGCATCTTTAGCTGTGTGGAGTAACTGGTCAGGAATCTTGCTGTCTGGTTTGCACTCTGTTGCAGCTGAAGTCAGTTGCTTGATGTGGGCTCCTGTGCCCCTCCCAGCAGGGTGTGTCTCTCCTTCCAGCAGAAAGATGAATCAGTGTCCAGTAGTACTCTTGTCTAAGATACATGAATGTCCCATATTGAAGTTTCTTCTTACTTCCTTTGTGGGACGCAGGAGAACCCATATTTCGAAGAGGTCCTCAATCCTTCAGAAACTTTTCTCTGTTAGTTGGACAAACACTTGGATACACTGATATACTTCCATTTGACACATATTGCAACTGTAAACTCAGACTGACAACATACACATGGCATAGTTTCATATTTCATGGAAACAACAATGTGGTGAACATATATATATATATATTTTTATCTTTAAGTGATTAAACCATTTGGTCCCATTTGATAACCTGATCCTTGATAAATCTAGAAAAGTATGCTCAGGATGTATAAAAGGGTGTGCGTTAATGTTACTTAAAAATAACAATATGCTCAACAGATATTGAAGGTAAGTTGCTCCTGTACAAACTGAACGTATATTTCTCATAGAAGAGTTAATTTAACTCATAATATAGTTTTTAATCTTAAAAAGCCTATGCATGTAGTTCAGCAGCTATAGTGGAAGCAAACTTAAATGATTTAACATGGTAGGACTATGAATAATAAAACTCAAAATAAAATCTCACAAATGTGAAGAATAAAAGGATGTGATATCGGTTCACAAATAAACCTGATTTTGTGCTTAACTGGTATGTAGTTATAACAGTTGTTAAATTATATAAATACATTTTCTGCGTGTTGAGTAGACTATACTGATACCCTCCTCGGGTACTGAGAAGTAGTCTAATATAATCTAGTTGAAAGTTAAAACAAACAAAAAGGTAGAGAAATAAAAAAGAAAAACTACGTTGTTACTGTGAATGACCCATTTTTTTTTTTTTTTGATATACAAATCTCAGTGGATCCAGAGTTTCTTCTGGAAACACTGGGTGCATGAATAAACATTGAATGGGAGACTAGCCCATTACAAAGGTTTCACACAAACTCTCACACATGCGCATACACACACACCCATTCACACCTAGGGTCAATGTAGGGTGCTTAGAACACCTACTGGCAGGCTAATTCCTATATGCATTAAGACACCTAGTTTGTGTTTCCTTATGTGTGTCTGTTACTATGTGTGTGACTATGTGTTTTACTTAAGCGTAAGCAATAGAGCATGACAAGGCATGCTGTTATAGAAAAGTAATCAATGGCTTTGGACAATTGAAGTTTGGGAATTCCACAGCACTGTGAGATGAATGTAAATAAAATGCTCCAGCAAGAGGCAATATGACATTTATTTTTTATCAATTAGTGTTGCAAAATTTGGAAAAAGCCTGGTGCTAAACCAGGGAGCCATAGTAAAAATAATAATAATGCTCAAGTTGTGAACTGACTCTATTTGCTATCCTGTTGCTGTGTGAAAGCATTTTATATTAACTACAGAGGTGTAGCACCTCTAAATGCTGTGGGGAGAAGCATTACAAGTTAAAATTCAACAGTCAACTCTACTCCTTAGTAGGGCTTTGTTGGTGTTATTTATGGCAGAAATAACCCACACAATGCCATTAGGGGAGATCAGATAATGTTCAACATAGGTAACAGAGTCTTGAATAATCTAATGACTATTTCAAGATCAGATTGTAGTTTTAATCTGAAACATAAGATCACTGGCTGTGGTTAACATTTACAACTTTGGTAGGCCTAAATGCTACAATTTTTACCCAAACCCAGTCTTATGCTACAATTTTAACTACTTTAGTCTAAATGTACTTCAGTACATTAACAACTGTAACAACTTTAGCTACATTAGCCTAAATGCACTATAATGCATTAACAACTATTCAACATCAGCTAAAGCCACATTAGTCTAAATGCCATGTGTTCCTATAAAAACAGTAGTGTTTGTATTTGATGTAAGAAACTGTGATTTTAACAATATAAGCTGAATTCAGATGTCAAGGAGTTTTTAAGCCAGTCTGTTACAACAGATCGTTATTTGGACATCTCAGAAATCTTTGTCAAGACGGAAGTACATAAAGCACAGAAGGTCATTAACCATGGCATCATCAAAAACAATGTTTAATATTAGAGGACAGCTAAGCCCTTTGCTAAAAGCCCTAAAATTCTTGGCACTTCATTAAATAGAGCTATAAGCTCACACAGTGTTTTTTGCACAGGCACATTTATGTGAGCTGTATGAGCTGAATGTGCATTTTTGCGCCGAAGGAAATAAGGTGGTGGACGTCCGTTCCCTAAAGACCAGCACTTCTGGACCGCATGGCCAATTTTGTGGCAGAAGGAACAGAATTTTCCTTGCTTAGTATGTGACTGGGATCGCATATGTTGGTTTAAACATACTTCTGTGGCTTTAAATTCTGGCTTCTCATCTACTGTCCACTGAACTGACGCAATATGGCGTTTGTCCTGTCTATTGCGCCTTTCTATTTCGGATGCCCAGCTAACTATCGAATTGAACGTGTTTGCGGGTGGATTTGCACCCAAACAAAGTGCCCGTTGCACATATTGACCTGCATTGTTTTTAAGGTACTCCAGCAGAATCTGATTGTCTTTAGTCGGTTCAGCAAAGCCGGAGAACTCCCTAAAGGTTACCCAAAGGTGCTCAGCAAATTCTTCAAAAGATTCCTCTCCTTGTTTTAAGCCCATTATTCTGTCCCATTGTGCCGGAACGTCTCCTCTAAGGTCTATAAGAGCTTGTTTAAGTCTTGCTAGCACATCAGTGTTTGTTTCTCCCAGTAAAGGATTAATTATTGTGCCATTTTGTAACTCTCCTGGAATTTTCGACACTAATTCACGTGGGATAGTTGTGAGCACTATCTGCCAAACGTCTCTTAACTCCAGACTAAATGTACTGGCTTCTAACATTAAGCTACTCCAGTACGGTCCAAACGGACCTGTACAGGGAAGAGGGCCGAGTTTATCTGCATATGCTGCACATTCTTGAAAAGATAGCTGTCTGCTAATATCAAATCTCTCCCCGTTGGGGGCGGTCATCGTTTTTATTACAGCTATGTGTGATGAATTAGCTGCTTTTGATCTAGTATGGACAGGGCTACGGCCCCCAAGTCCTAACCCCGGAATGGCTGCGGCTAGTGTGGGGCCACTTCTCTGTCTGCTTGGGCTTTCTTCTAATATGGGAGCCGACGCAGCTGTATGGGCCTGGGCTAGAGGCAGTCGTGCGTCGCTGTCACCACGGCTGGCAGTGTGGGTTGGCTGAAGTGGTGCTATGTCACCCTGCCGACGAGCTTCGGCTAAACTGGTGCTAGCCGCAAGCATTAGCGTATCATCGTCTTCTTCAGTGTTTTCTGACTCGTTTGGCGATGCGTTGAGTACACAAGTACTCAACCCTATTTGAAATCATTCAAGTAATAAATATACACTAAGAAAGAGTGAGAATTTAAACAGAGCTCTGATTTTTGTGTTTATTTGTTAGGCTTGGTATGGTTTTTCAGAGGGATGTGTATTTTCATCTGTATGCACCATAGAATAAAAAATTTTTTGGTTGCAGGATCACAGCACAACACAAAAATGCATGTTATGACAATATGTGCTACACAGAACAGCAGGAATTTTGTCAGGATGACAGTATTGTGCCAGGTGTATTGTGTGAGAACTTGAGGCAAAATCGACACTGATTTACATGCTGGACAAGCAAATACACTTACACAATTATTAAGGGTTGATCACAGGGTCTTATCGGTAACCTCTGACTTGTTCGAGTCACATTTGAAGACTGAGGGCGTTTAAATGTGGCTTACAGGAGTCAGTTGGCAATTACTGTAGCAATGATCTGTGTTTTAAGAAAGAAATAAAACATATCGACGTGGTGGTATGAAGGGAATTCCCTGTTCCCACCTTAGAGTTGATCATTTTCCTTTTTAACCCATTTATACTTAAATTTAATGTTGTGGAGCATCCGCAAAACAAGTTGGTCCGTGTTATCACTTAGGTTATAGCAGCTATAAAGTGCCATTCCCTAACTAGCCTCTCTTTTTTTTTTATCTCTCTCTCTCTCTCGAAGTTAATACAACTGAACCTCTGACCTGAAGACTTGTGCCATGTGTCATAATGTAAAGTAACATCCTTACCATTTTTACACAGCACTGATGCTGGAGACTCCTTCTATACTGTACATACTAATAAGCATGACCTGACTTATCCAGTAGGCTGTTACTATAGGAACAATAACATATTAGAGCAGGAGCATTAATATCAGAGCTGTTCTTGGGGCTATAATTGCAATTCAGTGGACATAATGGACTTCTGCCCTGCTGAAAAAAAAAACAATAGAAACCCTCATAGAATTTGTAATGGTTTTAACGGAAACTGTAATGGTTGCTGTGGGTCTCTACTGGGAGGTTGTTGTCTTCCATTGGTGGCATGTTATGTCTAGTGGATACCAGTTAGGACCTACGTCCTTAGTACGTCCTAAGTAATGGAAACCATTTGGTAATGGTTTTAATGGTTAACAGATGATGGTATTTGTATTGGAACCCGTTAGAATTTCTGTGATGGTTTCTATTGTGCTTTTTTTTCAGCAGGACTGCAGTGAGTATGTGTTTCACGCTTTATGAAACTATTTACTACTGTAGAAGATTAGTATGAATAATATTATACTATCTGAGACGCTTAATGTTAAGTTAAGGTGTCGAACAAAGCCAACAACCAGGTGACGAGAAGTACGGAGTAATATCCGTTTTGCGTTTTTGTGTTTTGGTCGCCATGGAGATGAGCCTCCTCGGCTTCTGTAGTCACATTGGCGGAAGTGCGTGAGCGTGAGCGGAGCTGGGAGTCCGGCGTGGGTTTTTGTTTTACTGTCCGTATTTGCGACCGTTATCATCCCGAAGCGCTTAATTTCTTCTGTGAATAGAAGGAGAAAGGCATTGCGATGTCGCAGATTGTCCTGGGACAGTTTGACGACGCGGAGGAATTGGGCAGGTAAGAAAAGAGCCGGCTGGTTAGCTCACTGCTAATTAAAGCTACTGTGGGGAAATATCCCAAAATGGCGTTGTGTTTATTTTCTAATGTACTATAGAAGTGTGTATAAACCGAAATCTCATAATCTGTCGGGATTCAGCCGAAGAATATAAGTAGGAACTGGTGTACATTCGCCAAAACCTTTTGTGGAGCTGTTTAAGTTATAACGTAATATTGTTAACATTACGTAATGACGTAGTGTTAACGGTGAGTTATGACGTCATATTGTGTAAGGAGTGAAATAGCAGCAATATTGGATGTAAAGTGCTCATTTGGAAGTTGTGCATTGTCTAGACCGGGGGTTTGTAGCCAGGGACGAATAAATGCTACAGATTTTATGAACCTTACTTACAGTAATAATACAATAATATTTACAATAATATTTTAGTCATAGGGCGTCGTTATTCCTAAACCTTCCACACACGTAACACGTTAGATTCCAGTTGAATTCGTTTTAAGATTTTGAGGTTTGGTTGAGGTTAGGCCCTTTCAGTTCAAGTGATTAGTCAAATACAACAGTAACTAAGACCGTAATAATCAGTGTCATAACGTTGAAAATGATGTGTTGCGTATCCACCGTAACGACCTAAAAAGAAAAATCTTTCACAGAACCGCTGCATTGATGCTCTGCTCTTCTGAACAAATGCAATAAATGTGTCAACAAATATCATTTCGAATATTCGTTCAACTTTAAAGCACAAACTGTATATTTTTCCACCAGAAGCTTCTCAGAGAGTCGCCTGTTTACAGTGAGGATGTCGATACCAGCTGATGTTTAAATCCCTGATGTCAGTATAGTATTCGTACGACAAGGAAAATATCATGCATCAATTTGAATATTTCCTCATACTATTGAGCAAAATATGAAAAAATTTCCATCTGTATGGTTAGCTAAAATTTGTCCTAAGTGTCTAAAGCAGTTATTACAGGTTTGATGCAAATACAGTGTCAGGATTCATTTCCGTTAACCTGCTGTAGCATTTATAATATGAAACTACACTGACTGAACCTTGGATTGTGATATTCTCCAGTGACTCAGAGTTCAGCCACGTTACAGAGAAACGGCCATCACTAGAGGACAAACTCAGCGGAGTGACATTGCAGCCGTTATCTGTAGATTCTAAAACGCAAAATGATGATAACGAGGAGGAAGAGGAGGAGGAGGAGGATGATTATGATGATGATTATGATGAATGGAACTGGAAAGGGTCAGCCGGAGGAGACTTTACTAAACGCTACGCTGCAATGCGGATGGGGAACAATCAGCAGGTATTTTCTAGAAATATTCAGGAAGAGAGAAGCTGTATGACTGTCATACTGTTATACCACAGCGCTGCTGGATTCTGATTGGTCAGAAGGCGTTCATTCATTCTCTATAACTGCAGCCCTGACAGTAGATCAGCTGCAAATGTTTATATTTAATGCACTTGTTCTAATATGTTAGCATTTCTGTCAGTAAGGGGATCTTGGAAGGAGTCATTTTTTTGGAAGGAGTCTCTAGTGTCAGCTCTTTGTAACGGTGTTTTAAGCCGTGTTGTGTCTGTTTTGATTCCAGGCAAACAGACAGAACACACAAAAGTCAGCAAAGCTCTCGACGCCTTCAGACAAGGTGCTGAGGAAGTTTGAACACAAAATAAACCTGGGTAAGATCAGTCTGTTCAAGAAAGTGAGAGATAATGCTAAGTTCTATGTGCGATAAGTTCTATGTGTGAATGTTAAGATGTTTTTAAAAAAAAAAGTATATTTTCTTTTGATTTGATCTTACAGATAAGCTGAACTACGCCGATTCCGTCATCAACAAAGTCACCGCTATGCAAAGACAGAGAGAAGCAGACACGTCCGTCATGTTTTTAATATTACCTCTATACAGATATTATAACTCACAGCCTCGTGGACTGAACTGTTTTACGTCTGACGCTTAAATCATCTGTCCTTGTCGCAGGTATCGAGTTAAAGACAAGTCCGACAGAGCTACGGTGGAACAGGTTGGTGTGTCAGGAACATCATTTCAAGCAAAAAGTCATTAGCATAATTATATACTTGTATACTAAAAGCAGTGGCTCAGTAAAAGATATTTTCCTTTCGAGGTAGGAGGCTAATGTGGCTTAAAACACAGAAGAGGTTGTGGTGATTTTAGTGTTTACGCTCCCAAACAAGAGGTGGAACTCCATCTCACAAGACAAACGGCAAGGATCTACGGTTAGAAATTAAAAAGAAAACAGCTTAATACATATATTTTTACTTTAGCTTTTCTCTAATGTTATATTTGCGTTATATTTCGCATTTCATTTATTTATTGCAGTTAGTTAAATAATTTGTAGTAAATATATTTTTTAAATAATGTATATATATATATATATATATATATATATATATATGCACTTTATTTATTTATTTATTTATTTTTTAAACTAACATTCCCTGCTATTATAACTTTTGTACAAGTGTGCAATTGTTAAACATTTTTTGGAAGGAGTCTCCAGTCTCGGCGTTCACTGGACAGCAACAGTCAGTGGTAAAGCTGTAATGTTAAGATTCCCGACACGGGAAAGTCTTCATGACGGAGGTTTTCATCAAGTGAGAATAGGAACTAACTTGTTTTGTGGATTCAAATGGATAAAAAGTCTGAAGTGTCATTCTTCAGTGATTCACTATTGTAATCATTGCTGTGATATACAAAGAATAAAACACTTTGGGACATCCTGTTATTGGAAGATTATCCACTTAAGGGTGGTAACAGGAACTCCGCTTTGCGTTAGGCCACATCACACCGCCTTCGTCGATTATTTTCCTATAATAGCACGCCCCCAAATGTTTTATGCCGTACCTTAAAAGAAACAAATATGTCTTCGCTGATCAAATAAGTAAGTTGTAAAAAAAAATTTCCCTTTTGGCCACTATTGCTTAAGGGAATTTCACTAATGATATTTTCAAATCTTTCAGGTTTTGGACCCCAGGACTCGCATGATTCTCTTCAAAATGCTCAGCAGAGGCGTCATTTCAGGGATTAACGGCTGCATCAGTACAGGAAAAGAGGTTCGATTAAAACTCAAACTTGAGTTCTTCCTGATTAGAGATGAGGCTGAATAAACCTGTGAAGTTAAGTGAACACTACACAATAGTAATAAAATTACTTTCTGTTATCTAATTTCACCAGGCCAACGTCTACCACGCGACCACGCCTAAAGGAGAAAGCCGGGCTATTAAGATATACAAGACCTCCATTCTGCTGTTTAAGGACAGGGATAAATACGTCAGTGGAGAGTTCAGGTGAGACACAGTGACCTCTTCAGTGACTTCATTAAAAAAAAATTTTTATGCCTCCACCACTGATTCTCATTAGTGCGATATTTCAAGAACGAGTGGTTGAATGTTTGTAGGATGTATATGGATTTATCATTGTTACCAGCAGGTGAATCGATCACATTTTGGTATGGATCCAAACAGGGTCAAGGTCACAGCCAGGTTAAATGACTTAAATAGTTTTTTTTTCTTCTATTCTTCAGCTTCCTTCCTGTTTGTCATGCAAAGATGTTACTTACGCATCCATGTTCAGGAACTTAAGGCCCATTTTAGGCTGACGGTCCACCTGTGAGTCTGTCTGAGATTTGGAATTTGAACTGATTCGATTTTGGAATTGATCCAAACAGGGTCAAGGTCATACAAATGTCATACAAATTAGTAACGAGGAGGACTAGGCTTGTTGGTGGCGGAAGTGGCATCCCCGTCAACACCGTTGGCCTCGAGTTCGACTTGTTTATCTGTTTTATGTGTCCTCACGATCGCTGATTTCCTGATGGATTGCTCTTCAGGTTTCGGCACGGCTACTGTAAAGGCAACCCGAGGAAGATGGTACAGACGTGGGCTGAGAAGGAGATGAGGAACCTGATAAGGTTTGCTTTACCAGCTACTTTGTTCAGGAATGAAACGTGATGGAATGATGCAGGTTGTAATTAAATATTAACATTACTTATATCAGTAATAGGCTTCTTAGTCTTAGTCTTATGCCAGCATGCTTGTAAAACGTAAAGATATATTCCCGTACTACTTTTACCATTCTACCGCCTGAGACTATCAGTTATTAAGATAAAGTTATTAGATGACCCAATGGAGGCGCACAATTTGTAAATGTCAATTAATTATTGTCTTGTTGTTTCAAGACTACAGACAGCAGGGATTCCCAGTCCAGAGCCCATCATGCTTCGGAGCCATGTCTTGGTCATGCGCTTTGTTGGAAAAGATGATATGTATGTAAACAGTCACATGCTTTTACCTTTGTCACCATTTAAAAAATAAAAATAAACTGCAGCCTAAAGTATGTTTCTATCGCAGGCCTGCTCCTTTACTAAAGAACGCGGCACTGTCCGAATCCAAAGCGCGTGAGCTCTACCTGCAGGTCATCCTGAACATGAGGCTGATGTATCAGGAGGCTCGGCTCGTGCACGCAGATCTCAGCGAGTTTAACATGCTGTAAGTCTCAGAGTCATCCAGCTTCTTTCATTTATACTGAGTAAATCTGGGTTGTGTTGTTGCCTCGGTTAAAAGCCGTGTTTTGTGCTCTGGTTTGCAGATACCACGACGGAGATGCGTACATTATAGACGTCTCTCAGTCAGTGGAGCACGATCATCCTCATGCACTGGAGTTTCTCCGCAAAGACTGCAGCAATGTTAACGGTAGGTGTTAACATGTTCACGTGTCCTGGCTCTTTAGCGTGTAAAAACTACAAACGTGGTGTGTATTTTTCCTAGGGAGAATCAAGAAACACCAAGAGAAAATCGGTAAATCAAAGAAATCATTAAAATAGAGTTTGAAGGAAGTAAATTCGAGCTCAATCTTAGTAAAATGTGATTCAATATTAAACAAAAAGCTTATTTATTCGAAGCCACACCCCCACTTCATTGGGACTGAGGTACCGAAGCCACACCTTCTTTACCAGGATTGGCAAAGCATGATGGCCACGCCTCCTTCATTCAACCGAGTATGGTGTCTCTGCAGAACAAAAAAAGGCGTTTTCCAATTATCGGGCGTTTTCAAACCGGGATAGGTGTTTTTCAAACATCTTTACCTGATTTGTTAAAATAACCCTAACCATAATCGTAGTTGATTGGATGGTTGGACAACATCTGGTTTGAAGACACCCACTGATTGGGAAGCGCCCATTTATGTTCTGCAGAGACCTATACTTGCTGAGACTGGCCACAAGCCACGCCTCCTTCAACGCCTCCTTCACGGAGACTTACAGCCACAGAGGCCACACCTCCTTCACAGAGACTTACAAGCACACAAGCCACACCTCCTTCATTGAGTTTTACATGCACAGAGGCCACGCCTCCTTCATAGAGACTTAAAGCCACAGAGGTCACACCTTCTTCATCCTTCACTGAGATTTAGAGGCACAGAGGCCACGCCTCCTTTGCTGTGGCTGAAAGATGCATAGAAGCACCGAGTAGAGAGCACGAGACAATCACAAAGGCTACTTTTTTGATAAAGTTTCTAAACAACACATTTAATAAAAGAGTTGTGCAAGATCTTTTCGTCAGCATGTCAACATTGTTTCCGAATTTTCCCCTTTTTTTGAAAGAAAACTGCAGAACACTCGTCGAGATGAATGGCTTTCAAATAAGTGCAATTAAGTGTGTTTTTATTTCCTTTTTATCTCTTTACTTAGCCTTTTTCCAAAAACACAGCGTAGCTGTGATGACGGTTCGGGAACTGTTTGAGTTCATCACAGACCCGTCCATCACCAGCGACAACATCAACCAGTACCTGGACAAGGTCTGTCATTTCATCTTACCACTCGTTTAACGTGTGTGTATGAATAACACATATACCCACAAACTACCAAGTAATTCATGTAAATTTCTTTCTACTTTTATTTCTAAATTTATTGTGATTTGAATTTTCCCTTTTTTGGCACCGTATTATTTAAGTGTATTCTTACAGAACACAAATATGAAATACCAAATACAAGCTAAAATCATGTCTTCATCTGTAAATAAATAAATAAATAAAGTAAAAATGCACAGCACCTGCATATACTTAATTATAATAATTATAATTATTTTAAGCATTTTGGTGAATCTGCTCTGTATTATGACGATATCATAACCTGCCGTGAGAGTATTTGCTGTAATGTGTTTGTGGTGTGTACCTACAGATGATGGAGATCGCATCAGCCAGAACAGCAGAGGAGAGATCCAACCCAGACAAAGTGGACGAGGAGGTAATAATGTCCTAAAGCACAAACTGATGGATGGATGGATGGAATGAATTGGATGGAATGAATAAATTGGATGGATGGATGGACGGGATGAATGAATTGGATGGACAATAAAAACATTTGGGATGTGGAAAAGTGGCTCCCTACATAAGGATTAAAACGCCCTGTGTTGTTCTGTTGTAGGAAAATAATCATCGACAAAATGGTAGGATATAGTGGAGTTAGTGTTACCACACCAAGTTGATTATTTCCCTTTAACAACACATCCTGGATTGTTTTATTCCCCTTATTATTATAATACCACAGAAATTTGACAAAGATTGCAATTCATTATTAAGTACGACACATACTTTTTATCCGTTTATAGTTACATTTAAGTTAGTTCCCGTTACCACTCGCAACATATAGTGGGTATAATTAGTCGCACTTTACAGACTGTTTATTTTTCTGTCTCTTGAAGTTAGTAAGACAAAAAAAGCTTGTAATGTTACAGAGAAACTTTGATTTGATGACGATTTGCAGCTGCTGTTATAAAAAGCTGATCATCAAAACCGTCTGACCAATCAGAATAGAGTATTCAGCAGCGTTGTGGTATAATGCAGAATAATCAACCGTAGTGCACACTGGTTTAAACAATTAGCTTGAAATTTGCGAATTGTTTGTGTCTGTGTCAGGTGTTTAAGAAGGCCTATATTCCTCGTACGCTAAATGAAGTGAGTCATTACGAACGAGACGTGGACGCCATGATGAAGGAGCAGGAGAACAATCAGAACGATAACGTGAGTGCCAGGATTCTGCCTGCAGGACATTTAACCAGGAAATGACTTTGTTTTCACTGTATGTGTGTGATAAGTTTGCAGTTCTGACAGTTTCCCTTTTGTAATATTAGATCCTGTACCAGACGGTGACGGGTCTGAAAAAGGATCTTTCAGGCGTGCAGACGGTAAGATGCTTCGAATTAATCATTCTTGTGTCATCCTCAGGGTAGGTCAAACGAAAACCCTAAATCAGTACGCAACATAAATCAGCAACCGGAAGAATTCTTTAAGACACTCGTTAAGCGCTGGAACACTTGCAGTGAACAATTATGTAGAAACACGATACGGTATTGTGACACCGATTTGCAATGAACAATGCAAAAATAAAAAAGGTTTTCATCTGACTCGCACTCATACAGGTGAGGTCATAAGCTTATATATGCCTTGCAGAATCTGCAAAACGTTAATAATTTAAAAAAAAACAAAAGAGGGATCATAAAAATTGCATTGCTTTTTTATTTAGTGCTGCCCTGAATAAGCTATTTCACATGACAGATGTTTACATTTAGTCCACAAGACACAATAATAACTGAATTTACACAAATGAACCAGTTCAAAAGTTTACGTACGCTCGATTCTTAATACCGCGTGTCGTTACCTGGATGATCACCGACTGTTTTTTTGTTTTGTGATAGTTGTTCACGAGTCCCTTGTTTGTCCTGAGCAGTTAAAACTGCCCACTGTTCTTCAGAAAAATCCTCCAGGTCCTGCACATTCTTTGCATTTCCAGCATTTTCTGCATATTTGACTCCTTTCCAACAGCGACTATATGATGTTGAGATCCGTCTTTTCACACTGAGGACAACTGAGGGACTCGTACACGACTATTACAAAAGGTGCAAACAGTCACTGATGCTCAAGAAGGCAACGCGACACATTAAGAGCCAGGGGGGGTGTAAACTTTTGAACAGGATGACCGGTGTAAATTATTATTTTGTATTTTGTGAGCGAATAGCACCCCCTAGCTACTGATTGGTTATATCTTGTACAGAAAGAGGTCCAAGGACACAAATTGAATGCAGCAATAGCCACGTTTCCGTCCAAGTTGCGGATTTAACTTTGCGTGTAAAGCACCGTTTCCATCGCACGCGTCCAAGAGAACAAAATCGTCACTTCAGGGGAAAGTGGTGCATCTCGCTCGCCACCATTTTTTCCTTTTCTGAGACAGTTATCCAATCACATGGTTTGTTGAGGCAAAGTCACATGACTTTTTTTTGATGCGTCGAGCAATTTATTCAGTAAATGTGTTTCCATCGTAGTTTTTGCGCATGTTTTCTTATCGAATAAAAAAATTATCCACCTCAGTTGAGCACACAAGGTTTTTATTTGCATTTTGGAGATTTTATTCGCATCTGGTGTTTCCATCCAGGGTTTTTTTTTTTATTTTTTTTTTTTTTTATGTGATATCCCAAAATTCACATAAAAATACATGGCTAATGTTACTTTTCTTTTTTTTTTTTTCCTTTTTTTTTTTTTTCCAAGAAATATTTTCCTGATTATATTTTCAGCTTCATCCGAGACTTCAATCTGAGACTTGAAGAGAAACTCGGGTCAGATTAAGCACTGAAGTCCACGCTAATGTCGACCCGAATCCCTAGAGCCTTCAAGTGGTCACAAACTTCAAAATATCGACCCTGGAACTGATTCGAAAGCAGTAAAGTCGTTCAAGATTGGAACTCGCCACTGAAGCGTGACCTTTGACCTTTCTCCTGCATTTCAGGTTCCTTCCTTACTAGAGGGCTGTGCTGAAGAAGAGAGCTCCAGCAGCGATGAAGATGAGCAGGAATCTGGAGAAGAGGACACGCAGGAACACAGCGGCCAGGACAAGGCGCGACCGCTGGACAAAAAAGTATTTACATTTTCGTTTCCAACTCCTCGCTAGTGATCCAGGAACATAAAATGGTTTTATATGATTTTTTTTTTTTTTTCTCCCCTCCTCAGGAAAGAAAGAAGTTGATAAAAGAAGCTCAGAGGGAGAAACGGAAAAATAAAGTACCAAAGCACGTGAAGAAGCGCAAGGAGAAAGTGGCCAAGACGAAGAAAGGAAAATGAAAGGGAATCTTCGTGCTCATGACTGACACACAGGGATTTTTTTTTTTTTTTTTTTTTAAATAGCACCTCTGTGTCTTTATCTTTATTATCAACTCAGATATAAATTAAAACTTATAAGTTTGCACCCTCTCTTGGATAATTTTTTTTTTCCCGTTAAACAACAAGACAAAAAGAGCTGTGTATGTAACTATAGCAACACACGCACTCCACCATGAAACACAGTAAACAGGTTTTTATTAAAATATTTCTGCTGTGTTTAGTGATTGTGGTGCTAATGTGTTGGTTGAGGCGGTATTTCCGTCATTTGTGTGACAGGTTAGCGGTTGTGCGTTGTTCTGACGTCACAGGGCGACAGTTTGATTGCTAGCACAGTTACGGTGTCATTTATTAGAAGAAAACATTTCAGTCCGGTCAGTTTGACTTACGACAACCAGGTTTATTAAAAACACTGAGCATATTGCACATTTCTAATGATTTTACACATCAATGTCTAGAGGGATACATCATACAGAGCTCTGAAGACAGTCTAAGAAAAGGTGAAAAAGAGGGTGTTATTAAGAATACGTCTAATTTATATATTGCTATTGTCAAATTACTCATCAGTGTGTCATTTTTATAGCACTCCAGAGCTGTACGATTCATTTTATTTTAATCAAGATTTTTTGGTTTTCTTCAATCATCAATCATGTTATATCCCAAAGGGTAGATATTTAAAATGATTTATTATTGTTGTATTAAATCATCAAGCTCCTTGCACATTTATTAGTTAATTATTTAAAGACATGCATTATAATGTCACCAAATTCTGATTCAAACATATCGTGTAAATGTACAGTCTGGGCGAAAAGCCTATACTCTGTTCGTTTAAAACTGTAACATGATAAAATGCATTCAAACTAGTTTAGATAAAAATAGTCATGCTTCTAATATTGAGCAAAAATAACTGTGATTATCTTTTTATCCGTTTTCATGCTCTATCAGGAGTACGAATACTTTAAAAGCAATCACTAGAACTGGATGAAACTCACACTACTATCCTTTATAAATATGTTTTTAAATATGCTATAGCTCTAATGTATTTTCAATGGATGTCTTTTCTCGGACTCACCTACAATGACTCCTGGCCTCCGATCCATCTCCATGGTGCACTGATACACACCTCTGTGTGTGGCGCAGCTCCCCCGCAGCGTCTGATGGTCGGGTCTCGTCTGCGCCCGTACCAGATAAGTTCCTCTAACGCCCTGACTGACACCGTGCAAGCCTGGCATGTCAAAATCCTTATGATATTTAGCCTACATGAATTAAAAGAGTACACGTTGTTGCTGAATTAATCCTTAAGAGACAGTGTAGTAGAAACCAAATTGTTGATTTTCTGTTCTCTTTATTTTCTTAGGACTGTTTAACCCACTATATGTTGGTGTGATGGTTAGAGAACTGTACGATTAAACTTCACACTCGGGTCTTACGTTACTAATCTGATCCTGGGCTTTCTTCAGTCTCTGCACTTCTGGTGTGTCTACAAGAAATCGGAGACCACGGCCCTTACTCTCTTCAAAGTCCTTCCTGTACTTCACCTGAAGATCGGAATAAGGAGGAGAAATCCATTTTTGTGCTTAAAAGAAAACCCAAGGAAAGCGAAATTCTACTCATTTTTATGGAAGACTGTTAGAATAAATAAAAGGAATGTATACATTTTGTAGACATATTAAGAAATACTTCATCAAAAAGCACTATAAGCCTTACTCAAGAAGTTCAAGTCATGCTGGATGAGCTGATCTTAACCACACCTGAAATAAGGTGAAATCAAAACAAAGCTACAGTACAAACTGTGCGTGTATAATTGTCCTCATTGGGTCAGCATGGAGTATGTAATTGTTTTTATTGATTGGTGTTTATACACTGACTATTTATTTATTTATTTATTTTTCTTTTTTCTATGTGTGTGTACTTGTAGTATTTGTTATTCCTGTTGTATGTTCTTGTGAAACTTAGATGTGCTGCCATCTTGACCAGGACTTCCTGGAAGAAGAGATTGTATTATCTCAATGGAACCTTTCTGGTTAAATAAAGGATATAATACTAATAATACTACTACTACTACTACTAATAATAATAATTGGGCCTCATGCTGGGCCTCATCATCTTGGGCCCATGTTGATAAATGTCACTCAGGCATAAATTACCAAGCACGTACCAAGCACAGGACAGCTGATATACATTTTGTGATGTCCACAACACTCCATGAACGATAAAATGACAAAATGACCACTGACTCCAATAATGCAGCTCAGCCACTGAAGCGAGTCAGCCACTGTAGACACACACTAACGCTTCCTATTTTTATAGGGTGCCATTACTTTTGTTCTGTTACAAGACCTAGTCTTATTTGCCTTAATTTATTTGGAATGCTTTCTTTCTTTCATTAATATGAAGCAATCGAGTTTTACAAAATTTCCATTCAATAAATAATTTATTTAAACTTGACATTGTGATCCGTATATAAAATCGCAGTAACTCATCGGCAATTATGTTGTGCATGTTTTAAAAGCCGATCAGTGGACGTTTAGGTTAGTTAGTCTTCATGCATGTAATCTTAGGAGCTCTTGTAGGATCCAAACATTTTCCCGAACGCCACATTTCTTGTGTAACTATTTACGATTACGTTCCTTCGAATCCAGGTTGATAATTGAGCCCCATTGCTAGTATTAGTAGTTTGGCTTGAATATTAAGTACATGTCCGAGATCCAGTACAGCAGGGCCCTGGCAGCGAGTCCCTGGTTGCCAGGTGGCGACTCGTGGGGGATGTGTGAACCCACCACCGAGTGGACAGCTGCCCTGCTTTCCTCCATGCTGACCTGAGAGCACCACACCCAGACACACTCAGGCCAAACAGAGCAATGCTTTTCTCCCCTCTCTCTCTCTCTCTCTCTCTCTCTCTCTCTCTCTCTCTCTCTCTCTCTCTCTCTCTCAGTCTGCTGGGTTTGTAGCCACGTCTAGCACAAGCAGTCATGGCTGTAACCGAAGAAGGAGTGTGTATATACCTGACTCTGCAGCTCACTCTGCTGCCTCAGGCGCAGGTTCTCCGGTGTGTCTGCCACTATCGTGAACGTCTGCTTTGGGTAGTGCCTTTGGGGAGAGATGGAGAAAGATGAGAAAATGAGAAAATCTTTGAACAAGTTAAAACACGTGATTCAGTACATTATTAGATAAACATGCATAAATGACATGTGCATGTACAAACACAATATTAATCAACTCTTGGTATGTTTTGGATCCACACCTTCAATCCTTCAAGCCTAATATTAGTTTTCTTGTTTGCTTTATTTTAATGTAGTTTACAATACAGTTTGGAAAAGTAACAGCATGATGTTAAGTGATTTCGATGATGACCACATACGAATTGCAGTAAGGCTTCTTCTCGTATCCTTTGTAGTTGTTCATGTTCAGGGTCATTTTGCACACCTCACAGTGGAAGCATCCTTTGTGCCAGTTCTGAAATAAATAAATAAATAAAGACATAGTAGTGTTTATAACGCATTATTATAATGCGACAGAAAGGTCAGAACCAAGCTGGAATAATTCGGGCAAGTGCAGGAAAGAAAAGGACGCAGTTACCTTGTCCAGGCAGTTCACTTTCTCAGTGGCGTAGACAATTTTCCCGCAGCGCGCGCAGTGAGGATTCATGGTGAGAGCCTTCAATCACATCGTATTTCTAATTTCAATTAGCGCAAAAAAAAAACAAAAACAAAAAGTGCTCAGAGTTTACACAAAATGATCCGTGGCGCAGTGGATTTTATAACTGCGCAGACAGTCGTGCTGATTATTGGAGGACAGTTTGGGAACGAGGAAGAACGGGGAAATGTGCCAGAGAGAGAGAGAGAGAGAGAGAGAGAGAGAGGGAGGGAGGGAGAGCGCGCGCGAGCGAGAGAGACGATGTTCTAATTTGTTCCCAATTAATCCGCTCCCTCATATTATTATTATTATTATTATTATTATTATTATTACGTAATATCTATAATATCAAATAATATTACAGCCTGTAATTCAACCCATGAGCTTAAATTATTTTATTATTCGTTTTTTTCACTTTTATTCACACAAACTTCACGTCAATAATCAGAGGGTGTAAACATCAGGCTTCCACAGGATATGATATGGTTTCGATTCTTAAGGCAACGATTCAATATTTGCCGATACTACTGAATCTGCTACAATACGATATAATATCGATTCTTAAGCTAATGATTACACAGCCTATTTGATACTACTCGATCTGCTACGACATGATACTATTTCGATTTACAAGGCAACAGTTCGACATTTGACGATACCACTGAATCTGCTACCAATTCTTAAGGCAATTATTTGATATATGTCGATACTACCGAATCCGCTACAATATGATACTATTTACAGGGTCCTCCACTAATATTGGCACCCTCGGTAAATATGTGCAAAGAAGGCTGTAAAAAATTGTCTTTATTGTTTAACCTTTTGATCTTTTGTTAAAAAAAATTCAAAAAAATACTCTCATGGATATCAAACAATTGCAAACACAATGCAGGTTTATAAATTTTAAAAAAATCTTTGTTAAATGTAGGTGTGCAACAGTTATTGGCACCCTTATGAATTCATATGATAAAAATATATTTGAAATATATTCCCATTGATATTTTACATTTTTTAGTGCACCTGGCTGACTAGGAACAGGAAATTGTTCAACCATGACTTTCTGTTTCACAGGGGTATGAATATGAGGTAACACATAGGCCAAATTCCCTTAGTCATTCATAACAATGGGTGAGACCAAGGCATATAGCTGTGATGTGCGGCAAAAGGTTGTTGAGCTTCACAAAATGGGAAGTGGCTATAAGATAATAGCACAAGCATTGAAAATGTCCATTTCCACCATCAGGGCAATAATTAAGAAGTTCCAGTCAACTGTAAATGTTATGAATCAACCTGGAATTGGACGCGTGTCTATATTGTCTCAGCACACTGTGAAGAGGACGGTTCAAGTGGCTAAAAAATCTCCAAGGATCACAGCTGGAGAATTGCAGAAGTTAGTTGTGTCTTGGGATCAGAAAGTCTCCAAAACTACAATCCGAAGTCACCTACATCACCACAAGTTGTTTGGAAGGGTTTCAAGAAAAAAGACTCTACTCTCATCCAAAAACAAACTCAAGCGGCTTCAGTTTGCCAGACACTACTGGAACTTCAAATGGGATCGGGTTCTATGGTCAGATGAAACCAAAATAGAGCTTGAAACAAAATAGAAACCAAAATAGAAACCAAAATAGATGCCCACGGTTAAATATGGTGGTGGCTCTGATGTTTTGGGGCTGTATTTTTTCTGCCAGAGGACCTGGACATTTTGTTAGGATACATGGCATCATGGACTCTATCAAATATAAACAGATATTAAATGAAAACCTGACTGCCTCTGACAGAAAGCTTAAAATGGGCCGTGGTTGGATCTTCCAGCAGGACAATGATTCAAAACATACATCAAAATCAACACAAAAATGGTTTACTGACCACAAAATCAAGGTCCTGTCATGGCCATCCCAGTTCCCTGACTTGAAACCAATAGAAAACCTGTGGGGTGAACTGAAGAGGAGAGTCCAGCAGCGTTTGAAGGATCTGGAGAGATTCTGTATGGAGGAATGGTCTCAGATCCCTTGCCATGTATCCTGCAACCTCATCAGGCATTATAGGAGAATACAATACAATACGATATAATATCGGTTCTTAAGGCAGGTAAAAGGTAAAAGCACATTAATATATCAAATTTGAGAATTCAAACGAGTTGTGGTATAAGTAAGGAATGAAATTTGGAATCATGCTGTTATAGAAAAAGAATCAATGATAAGGTGGTGTGATGTGATGTGTGTCTGTGAGCAGGTCCTGGTGTGTTTTATTCCTCTTATGCCACAGCAACTTGTCAGCAAGTACAATTTTTATTTATTACAGAACAAACAAAATACTTTTTATACATTTATCGTTACATTTAATGTTGTGGATGTCCACAAAACAAGTTACTTCCTGTTATCACTTACATAATAGCAGCTATAAACAGTCGTTCCCTCAACAGCCTCTCTTTTTTTCTCTCTCTTGAAGTTAATAAGACTAAAAGTGCAGCTTGTCATGTTACCATGAAACTGGAAATCACGAAATCCTTTGCCCTTAAGACTTTCCTGTGAAGGAACAGGTAAATGAACTGCCTTACTGCCATTGCCAAGTCAATCCCAGGTGAGAAATAGTAATTTTGGAGGTCTGTGTGTAAATCTTGGCTTTATTTAATACACTGGATTCTGAATGGGATTTTTAAAATCCTCTAAAAGAGTTAATTAAACAGGACTTTTATTTAAAGGTGTATTTTACCACAGCTGCTTGGTTGAGAATAAATCTGAATGAATCATGGATTTTAAACCATAGGCTTCTACCCCAGTTCTGTAGGCTTATAGTCATAAGCTGTTGGGAACCTAATCAAATAATGTTTTGTTTACCGTTCCCGGCTAATCTTCTCTTCAGATGCTTACTAGGCCATATTCAATACAAGTAAAATAAAATGCTAAATAATATAACATGCTGGATCAAGTGCTAGTTTATAATCTGACGAATAACAATGTTGAAAGCTATGTTATTAAATTAAACCAAAATTGTAGTAATTAATATGAGGATTACAATTAGGACTGTACATGCAGGGATATGTTGTCAACATGCTAAAGTTTTATTAGATGTTATTTCAATGCTTGCCATCTTCTCTTTAATAAATCTTTGTAGTAGTCTTTTTTCATTTTTAAATTTTAAATCATCTCTTATGTTAATGTTACAACATATTACATTTGACAGCAAAGAAAAATGTTTTCCTTCTTAGGTCTGCATTTTCTATGCCTGATTATTTTTTCAGGCTTAAAGGCAAGTGCCTGTGTTTAAAGCTGATGATGGAAACACTACTGAAAACCCCAGTCTCCAATGCTTCTGCTTAAGAAAAACTCTGGCAACCGTGGAGGCATAAAGTACACACAAATGATTGTAATAATCGGAATGGTGCGACCAGAAAACTGACTTAAGCAAACGCGTAACCGTGCTCTGAATACACGTAACTTTGCCTACGTAAATATTCACGTTACTTTTGGACTTTTGGACTCTGAATATGGCCCGTTATGCCTATACAAGTGGTTTCCAACATAAGCATCAAGGGAAAGGTGGTGTCACCATGGTGGGGGTTGACCATAATCCATCCATCCATCCATCCATCCATTTTCTGTACCACTTATCCTATACAGGGTCGAGGGGAACCTGGAGCCTATCCCAGGGAACTCGGGGCACAAGGCGGAGGACACCCTGGACGGGGTGCCAACCCATCGCAGGGCACAATTACACACACATTCATACACTACAGACAATTTGGAAATGCCAATCAGCCTACAACGTATGTATTTGGACTGGGGGAGGAAATTGGAGAACCCAGAGGAAACCCCCGAAGCATGGGGAGAACATACAAACTCCGCGCACACAGGGAGGAGGCGGGATTATTAATTAAGTACATAATACACTTACAGTTATGATTGATGATCATATAAATGGCAAGTTTTATTGACACATTTACTAACTTCATATGCTACAAAATGAGCACTCATAATGAACAACCTCCATTTTAGTTAGCATTATATATTTTTGGGGGGTGTGCATATAAACATGGAAGGCAATAAGAGAAATATTAAGGCCTTGATGATTGGGCCCCTAGTGCACATGTTCACTTCACATCCAGGTACGTTAGTAGTCAGCCATTCAAACGTCTACACACAACACATTAGAAGATTTGCAGACGCAGAACTATAAATCAAGCCTCACGCTACACGACCTGCAGCTGAATCGATCTCACCGCGTGGAACCGACTCCCAATAAGGATTGGAGTCGACTCCCTATCCGCAACGCCGTGTTTCGGAGAATCGACTCTCTATGGCAGCCCTACCGCGTGCATCAGTAAGCCAATAGCGCTCCGTGAACTATAAGACTAACCGGAAGCCAAAGAGGGTTTGCGGGACTGATGCGCTGCGCCTTCATCCAGCTGCAGCGTCCCAAAGCGCAGGGCATTGGCGATGGCGGAGATGCAGTTTCCCCGCTTCACGACACCGAGCTGCTTCGGTTTATTCTTCGGAACATTTCTGACGAAGCTTGCGCACGAGAGCGACCGTTAAAAATTCAAATCGTGGAACACCTTGCTGACGTTTGCACGCTAACGGTCCCCGACTAACCTTTGCATTATTCTGTGGAAGGGTTAATATTTGTTTTTTTTTGTCCCAATATTTTAAAATATTTTTCTGTGTTCTTGAAATTGGAAAAGGACTCTTTTTGGAATTCTTTACGCTTATGAATTTTAAGGGGGGGAAACGGGAGTAAATTGAAGCTTTTGGGGATTTTTTTTTTTTTTTGGTAGTGAAGAAGTGCTCGTGCTCATATTCAGCCTTGTAGTAACGCTATAACCTTCACGTTCACGTCAATGACAGCTAGTACAGCTAGCTCGGTGTGTTAAGGATATAACGTCGATATCTGACATTGTCGGAGGGATGAGAGAGGAAAAACAGACGGAAAGGACGAATTGCAGGTACTTGTTAACATCCGGTGGGACGCTTTTGACTCGCAGCAGCTTCAGGTGTCGAGGTTTTGACAGTCCATTTAGTACAGAGCCCCTTCATTCAGTCAGTCAGTCAGTCATTCTCCCAGGTTTTTTTTTTTTTTTTTTTGGCAGCCTTGCTAAAAAATAATTAAAAAACATGGCTTCTGGAGTTGCCAGCCTCGCCTCCTCCATCGCCAGCAAAACCAAAACGAAGAAAAAACACTTCATGCCGCAGAAGAAAAAGCTTTTCCGCTCCAGCGACCCTCTTCTCAGCGTGCTGATGTGGGGAGTCAACCACTCGGTAAGCCTGAACACTCAAGTCTGGGGACTAATCCCAAATTCATACCTAAAACATGTGTCAGTACATCAATTATTGCTAATAAGTGGTGCTCTCTACTTCTAGGAGTCATTTAGGATATAGCACATGTCAACATGTCATCCCTAACACTGTGTAATGATAGGATGATAAAGTAGTATTCGGATAAGCTTTCCAGAAATACAGGATACAGTATATATCTGTTCTATATTTTATACTGTTATATATATATATATATATATATATATATATATATATATATATATATATATATATATATATATATATATACAGTATATATCTGTTATTGGATTATATACCAGTGACAATATTTCCAAATCCTGAAGATTGCAATCTTTGCAATTGCAATCAATTGTCGTTCAAAAAGTGCTTGAAATTTAAAAAAATAAAATAAAATAAAATAAATTTTAAGCATGTATTCTCATTTTACAAACCCTGTGAGCAATTTTAAACACTCAACAAACTTTAATGACAACACAGTATACTTATATTTAAGCAGACTCAAATCTGAACTAGATCCATAATAGCTACTTATAAACAACAGTGACTGGTGAGAGTATGGCTTCTCATTTCTTATGTGTTGTTTATTTACATAGATTTATTTATTTTTTTTAAAGTGGCATTTACGTATATCATATGAGAAAGTAACGTGAAATATAGCCTATGTCTCTTATGAAGTCCTTGAAAATGAAATTTTGGTGCTGTTCCTGTTATACCACATCGCGGTCGAATGCTCGAATGTGATTGGTCAGAAAGTGTGCATTATTTTCGTATAACAGCACGGCTCGGACAGTAGTTCTGGCTGCAGCGTGAACGATAGGTTTATATTAATGCGCTCGTTCGAGTCCATTATTCTTTCCACAGTAACAGCTCATACACAGGGTCTTGTACGGCGGACGCTCCACGTAATCTAAGACTAATGATAAGTGGAATTTTTTTAAACAAAGTTTAAGAGTTCAAGGTAAGTATACTTGATGTGGTGACTGTTTTTGTGAGGAGATGAGGTTATGGAAGGGGGTTGGAACTTTGCTTTGGAAATTTTACTGGCACAAAAAAATTTTCGGTAAAATATAAGGCTGCATTTTTTGAGAGAGAGAGAGAGAGAGAGAGAGAGAGAGAGAGAGAGAATGATTGTTTATTGCGGCTTAGCATCGTACTGCCTTAAACAGCCCCCATTACCCCACCTCCCCATGCTGCAATAGGTCAGATGTCCTAGGAATCTCTTTGGACAGATGTGCTGTGCACTGCATCTGTATGTGTGCGAGATCTGGACATTCCAACTACTGTAAGAAATGATCGTTTTATGATCTCTACAGGGAAATTCGTTGATTTCTGGCATCATACAGTGGTGCGTTGTCTGCTTTTCATTGAGGAAAGGAATATTTCCCAGGTGTCCAACAAGCCGATAATTGAGCTCCTGGGACTCCGTCTGAGAGCTTCATGCTAATCCTAAAATGAAATGCTTTTCAGGATGCTTCGTAGCCAGCCAGTATTAAGAGGCCTCTGCAGATGTGCCAAGAAGCTGCATGTGTTGCATTCTTTTACCCAAGCTGTGAAGCTGTTCACAAACGTTCTGAGGTTTTAGCTAGGATGTCACCGCTGACAGTTGTTGAGATCAAGCTCTCAGTGACACAACTCCCTAATGGTTCAGAAGTGTTATTACAAAAATGACAATATGGCTTCTTTTTTTTTTTCTTTTCATATAAAAATATCAGCAGGGGAAAAAAAGAACAAGTGCTGTTAGTGCCTCTCATGTAATAATGTTAAGCAATTTATGACCTTAATGGTTCTTGAAAATTAAATGTCTATCCACTGCACTTTAAAATGGATATGGATGTAGACACAGTGCAGAAAGTTCAGTCTTTTATATGACATGAGAAATACCATTAGCTAGATAAACACAATCACAATACACTCTCAAATTTCATTTATATCACAGCGCTGTTGAATTCTCGAATCTGATTGGTCAGAAGGTGTTGACAGCTTCTATAGGTTTATAATGTCTCATACTTGTACCGAGGATGTCCCACAACATTAAATGTAACTATGAATAGTTAAAAAAGCATGACGTTTCATTAATTATTATTCATTGATTTCATTAATTTTAAATTCATTGAAATTCATAAAGTTTTGTTAATAAATTAGAAATTTGGAATTGTTTACCCCAGGTGTTTTATTCTTTACTTATTACATTGTGGCATCAATCACAGAAATACATTACAACACTAATAATGCACAACTTTAATAAAAAATCTGACATTTATTATTGTTGTTTAGAGCGTGTTAATATCTATGCTATGTTAAATGATAAGCCGTGTTTGCATAATAAAAGATGCACATTTATAACGATTAAAGGCCAGAGATATTTAAATTGGAGAAACTTCGTTAGTTTTTGGCCACCAGCATCAAACCAGTCAGAACAAGAAGATGTTTCTACTCACCTGTCAACTAAGTTGCTAGTCAATTCAGAAAGTCCTCTTCATATATTAGCATTCAGGTGTTCAATGCCAGACAGCGCTAACTTCTACTAAAACCACTGACTGTACCTTTAATGTGTCATATCTCATTGTGGTCCTGGTTAGCAACCAATACCATGAGTGTGTTATCCTGTAGGAGTAAACATATATTAATAAAATGCTTGTGGATTTTTTAAGTATTGTTTTTTAAAAAACTAAATCAATCTAATGTAAAAATCAATCTAACAAGCGTCTCATTTAACTTGCTTATCCACAAAATCTTTATTGGAGGTTAATCTAGTAACAATTAACGGTTATAACCATCTAGTTCACTGCAGCCCTAATTTCCCTGTCAGTGAGCGGAGATAACGATGGTTCAGTCTAGCTGTTTGGCAAAGTGTTTGTCTGGATCTTTACTGTGTACTTTTTTGGGTTACTCTCCCATAGGGACTGTATATCATCAAAACCTAATTAACACTTTAACGTTTTAGTTTTAGGCTTTAGTCATTGTATATGAATACAATAACAAAAACTGATTTGCCTTTATAAATGTACATTTAAAAAAATTCAGTAAGTGCAAATTTGTCACTCTAAAGAAGGTGCAGTGAATGTGCTAAGACAGTTGTTTAATTGGAAAAAGCACCAACACCAGTCGCCAAACGATGACGCATATACATGGCCCTACGTAGGCTATTTCTGAATGTAGCTTTCTCTGAATTCTCTAGGGTGAATTTGTGGACCTTTCATTGTCGTATGTTAGATAGTATTTATTGGTCAAGTCGTGTTATAAATGCAATGACCATACACAAGGTACTTTCTGAAAATAACAAAATCATATTATTATATCGTAGTGTACAAACAAACTGCCAAACTAACTAATGACCTAACAGCCACCCAGTTTGCTGATCTTTTGGAGAGAAAAAATGGAGTAAGATTAGCACCCACTGGATAGATTTGCTTCACCCATTATATGTGGTCATGGGTTAAATAAAGTAAAGGAAGCATACTTAAGCAAACTAAATAAAATTCAGCTTGATTGCTATCCTTTCTCTTTTTAATTGGCCAATGAAATGATGACTGGATGTTTGAAACACACCTCAGCCATACTAAGTAATATGACCCGTTCCGAAACTAGCTGCCTGTGTCAGTTAGAGCTGTTATACTGTCATGGTTTCATGGTTATTCATAGTGCATAACCAAACCTCATCATTGACTTTTTTAAAATAGCAACAAAAAAAAAAAGTCTATTACAGTCTATCTGATGAAGTTCTCCAGCGGTTCCGTTCTCCATTTCCCGGCGCAGGGGCATGACTACACTGAAAACCATTAGGTGTGTTTAATCTGCTACTGTAGTAAATCCATTACATTGCTACCTCAGATACTTTATCGTACATAACGACTATCAAACGGCCATAAGAACACGGCATTGTTGAGCAAAACCAAATCGAACAGCATTCTATTTTTGGCTCGGCCTTTCCTCACATCTGCTCTCTGTTTCAGCTTAGAACAACAACGTGATAAATACTGACAGCAAAAGAGATTTAATGGAAAAGTCTTTCTCATAAATATCTTTCTAAGTATGAAGAACAGTTAGAGAATTAGTTTTTTTGTTTTGTCGTTTTGTTGAATCATTATTGTTATTATAGCTTATAGTTTACCGAGATTGGCAGATTGACCAAAAAAGCTAAATTGCCACTGTGATCCATACATCCTTACCTCTGTCAATAGCACACATCATAGATGAAATTTGACACCACATCCCACTGGTATGACCCTCCCCACTGCTAAACGATGAGCCAGAGAGGCCATTAAGCACATTTTCCCCCATATTATCCTTATACAAACCCAATGGCCCCAAGTGACTTGTTCTATTGTAATGTTCCTGTCTTGTATCCATAATAAAAGCATCAACATGGCCGCCATGTGAAAATTCTGCCCCGATTAAGAAATTCATCGACTGTGCAGATGTAATATTTAGGCTGTGTCCGAAAAAAGCAGTACGCCAGAGGGGTAGTATGTCCGAATTCTCAGTAGGCGAGAAACAGTATGCGAGAAATACCCGGATGGCATACTGCAACCGATGGACGCTGCACGAGTCAAACAATCCCATAATGCAACGGGACTGGTGCAGACGGCTCCTTTTAGGTATTAAACCATGGTTAAACAGGACTTGTTTAACAATACCCGAATAAATTGTTAACTTGTTTAAGATTTTTGTGTTTATGATGACGTCGAAGGTCACATGACAATGCAAACATGGCGGACGTAGTATGTCTGGGATTGTAGTCATAATACACACATACTGATTAGTAAGTACTGTTTCAGTGGCCGTGCAGTAGGTACTGCATCGAATTCAGTATGCACCGTCACAGTACGCGATTTCGGACACATTTTCTTAGTCTAAGTGAAGTCAATAGTATATGCTAAAGTGTTGCTGGGTTTTCTGCTGAACGAAAGACTAGCAGAGATGACACAAGTGTGGGCATATGCAGATGACTTGTTTGTGTATCCACTTCACAAGCTTTTCAAACCCACGTCCTCACCTGGGGGGAAACTAGTTTTTGAAGACAGAGCTCAGATTCTCGTTTGGAGTGCCAGCTCTGGCCTTCCTGAGTCTGGTTTTCTCTCTCTCTCTCTCTCTCTCTCTCTCTTTCTTTCTCTCTCTCTCTCTCTCTAAAAAAAACAAAAAAAACAGCCTGGCATATACAAAGAGTGACTGAAGGAGAGTTGGCCAGGAGGAATGGCTGACTAATTCTCTCTCTGACCCTGAAGACTGGAGCCATAACTACTGCTTACACTCCACTTCTGCCTTTCAGAGCAGAGGAAATAAATCTCTGCCTTACTCTTCAGCAGGCAGTCTGTTTTAGACGCTTTTCCAATTATGCATTCTGGATGCAAAGGCAATCTAATGGGAGATAGGAGTGAGACTGATGACCGAGTTCTGTCCCGATGAGAGGCAGTGGTTTTATAACCTGCTGTTGAGGTTTTGTTGTAATTACAGTCTTTTCTGCACAGCTTGATCAGTGCCATGTTTTGGTCTGATTAATGCTTTGCTGCTTTGCCTCTGGTGTGGGTATTAATTACACCATTAGATTGCTTCCTCCTTGATCAGCACCCACTTATTGCTTCCTTCAAGCTGCTCTGTGTCCAGACTTATCCTTTACTTTGGCTCCTTATTTCATGCCTTTCCAGCTCTTCGTCAATCTTTTCCTTCTGGTACATTACCCATTCTCTTTTCCCTCCAAAGCCAATGAAGCTCTCATTCTCTCATTCCTAGTTTGACGCAGAGGAGTGTTTTTATTGCTGTGATTACATAAGGGAATATAAAGCGGAATCCGAATAGATGAAAAAGAAGAATTCCCAAATATGAATCAGCAGCTAGTTAGAATTGTATCGGTTAATTCCCAAGAAGGCAGCCCTGCCAATTTTTTGTCAAATGATCATATTTCTGCAGAGTATAAGTAACGTGACTGTAACAAAAAATAATAATGATCATTAGATCTCATCAGATGACAAAACTACATCTTTTGTAGTTCGGGAAGTGTTTTGATTTTTTTCTGAATTCACAACAACGCTCTTACCTTCCTAGTTCTGTCTAGTATCGGCTAGCATTGGGAATATTGGCAATGCAATATTTTCATAATTTTCTAATATTCAATCTCTAACAAGACTCATTTTCTCCTGCACTTTGTCCTCCATATTTGTTTTTCTTATTTGCCCCCAAATTGATTGGTCAGGAGAATTAAAAAAATTCTTCACGTCACTCAGAGTTTTCAACTTTGGAACATTTTTTATCTATAGAAGCTCTGCTGTGATCCTTGAAGCCAATTCCCATAAGATTTCATAAAATGTAAAATGTGAGCTAGCAGTTGACAAAAAAAAAAAACCCAACATGTTTGAAAGCCCTCTAAGTCTGAGGATTAGAGCCACTACATGACATAATAATAATAATAATAATAATAATAGTAATGCCATATTCTGAGAAGAGCTATTGGTTAAAAATGTTTAAGTGCAGAAATAAGTGATAAAGTTGGATGGATATTTTTTTGAGTGACAAAAAAGTTACCAAGATGTAATTGTAGGCGAAGCTCTCTGTGGGATAAAATGTTGTTTCTGGGAAAATGGAGCAGATATTTTTAGGAGACTGTTGTGTTGTGCTTTTAGGTGGGTACAGCTGGAAACTTGCCCTCAGGCTGTGACATACTGGCACATTTTTTTTTAGAAAAACATGTACAGTGTGCCCTTCCTCTAAGATGAAGAGGAATGAACTGGTTGGCCTGTGCTGGCTGAGAGAAATCTCTCTCTCTCTCTCTCTCTTTCTCCAGACTGTTTAGCCTGCTAGATGAGACATGTTTTCTGGCAGCAGAGTGTGAAAGGGGGACGCGGGATAACAGTTTACAGATCACTCGCTTTCTCCTTCCAGCGTGGACATATAAACACAGAATTTTTTAAGTTGTGGTAAAAATGTCCAAATGTCTGGGCTGTGTAATGTTCATCAGCAGCTCGTACAAAACGTTTACCCGCTATACGGATTGGTGACAGATACATTTTCTAACAGATAGAAGGCAATACCCCCCGATGCAGTAAGGACAGATGGATACACAGAGGAAGGTACACCGAAATAGCTTCCTGCATCATATTGGTAGAGTGTGTGTGTGTGGTTAGATGATGGAGGGAGTGTCATAAAAAGCAGGTAGGATTCCAGGGTGAAGGGCAGAGAAAATATGCCCCCTGACAGGGTACTGAAATAGAAATGGTGCTTCTGCAGTCGTCTCATATAGCTCTTTAAATGGTAGTAAAGTAAAGATAACGTCTGTAAGTGTGTGTAGAGGAGGAAGGAGGAAGGTGGTGTTTGGCCGTGAGCCACCAGCGCACCACCGTTCTCAGTGAATTAGAGGTCAGTCCGATCAGATCGCTCGGAGCTGTTCCAGAAAGCCGTCGTGATGACAAGAGTTCAATAAAAGGCACCGTACTTGCTGTGTGAAAGTGATGACTGTGTATCTGAGCACTTCTCCTGCTTCTGTTTGTGTGTCTCCAGATAAATAACCTCAGTCACATTCAGATCCCTGTAATGCTGATACCTGATGATTTCAAAGCCAACTCCAAGATCAAAGTGGACAATCACCTCTTCAACAAGTACGAGCAGAGAGCCAAAGCTTGATAAGTCACGGCCTTTTGGATCCCTTTAATTCTTTCACTTTATTAATTTATTATTTTTTTAATGTTATAATGTGAGCAAATGCAAAGTCAGACAGAATGCAAGCCAATTTTATAGATCCAATATTAAATATACTCTTCTCTCCTCTCCTCTTCTCTCCTCTCCTCATCTCTTCTCTGTCCACCTCCCTCTCTCTTTCTTCGTGTTTCTCTCTCTCTTTCCTTTTCTCTCTGTCTCTATCCCTTGGTCCCTCCCTCTGTCTGTCTGTCTCTTTCTTTCTTTCTCTCTCTCTCTCTTGCTTTCTGTCTGTCTTTCTGTGTTTGTCTCCTTTCTTTTCTTTTTTATTTCTCTTTTCCTCCCTCCATCCCTCACTCCTCTGCCCCTCTCCATCTCTGTCTGTCTCCTGCTCTTTCTTTCTCCCACTCTGTCCCTTTCTTTTTCTCTCTGTCTCCCTCTCTCTGTTTTCTCTCTTCCTCTGTCTTTCTTTCTCTCTGTCTTTATTTTTTCTCTTTGTTGGTATCCCAATTTCATTCTTTCTCTCTGTTTCCCTATTTCTCTCTCTCTCTCTCTTGTTCTCTCTCTCCCATTCCTTTCCTTATCATTGTTCTCTCTTTTCTTTCTATCTGTCTGTCTATCTGTCTCTCTCCTTATTTTCCTTTTATCTCTCATCCTCTCTCCTTTTATTCCTTTTAATTTCTCTCTGTATCTCGCTCTCTTTCTCTCTTCTTTCTATCTTCCTACCTCCTTCTCTCTCTCTCTCTCTCTCTCTCTCTCTCTCTCTCTCTAAAGAGAGAATATGCCAAGCCATTTCAAGTTCAAAGAGTACTGTCCTCTTGTCTTCCGAAATCTGAGGGAGAGGTTTGCCATCGATGATCAGGAATATCAGGTGCCTGAATGGAAAAAACAAAACAAAAAACCTTATGTAATAATTTCATCTCATTAATGCATGACTGTTTATATTTTCTGCTTGGATGTGGATTTATTATAATGAATTCATATAATGTCCTCTCACATCAGATTATACATTCATACACATCATTCACTCAAGAAAATGGTTCCATTTGATTTATATAACAATAAAGTGAATGCAGACAAGATTAAAAAAGTGCTTTGAGCATGCTAGTGTAGATTATACTGCAATAGGAACGAAAAGGACAAATTAAGCATTCATGTTTGTAAGATTTGTCAGCAACAGCCAACTGCACAGAAAGGTGTTGCTGTCACCAGCACTCAAAATGTCACACTTTATCCTGGAAGAAAGGTAAAGGTCGCTTACATTTGCAACAGAAATATAGCATGTGCATTTTTCATTTGTTCAGGTTTCAATAAAGGTCTCAGTTTATCAGGATGAGCCCAGATTGTCTAAACATTATGCACAGTTTAAGACAGTGCAGTTGGTACTTGTTTTTTGGGTAAATGTCAAAAATTGGGAAAAGTGTGGAGTGCTCAGATTTTCCAGTATAAATTTAATGTCCACAGCATTTTTTTCCCCCCTGAGCTGCTTTTTTAACAGTAGTGTAAAGGAATATCGCTTTATTACTGTGCACTCATCTTCCAAATCAATAGATACAGCTCGTGTGAATATGAATATTGATCTGCAGTGCCGTGTAACAGTAGCAGTAAAGAGTACTACAGAAACAGTTGCATGCTGTTAAATCAGAAGTCAGAATTCTTGCGGATTTGGCAAACTGTCACGAAAAATGTTGTAGAGCAAGGCTTCGGATTTCTCCTTCCTGTCATCATGTCATCCATTCTTAGGAAGAGCGATGTTTTCTATAATCTGAGTCTAGTGCATGGATGTCAGTGTGATCTGTAACACGCCTGTCCGATCGCAGAACTCTCTGACGCGAAGTGCGCCGATCCCGAGCGACGCCCAGGGCCGCAGCGGCGCACGCTTTCACACCTCCTACAACAAGAAGTACGTCATCAAGATCATCACCAGCGAAGATGTGGCTGAGATGCACAACATCCTGAAGAAGTATCATCAGGTAAAAGAACATCAAATCTCCTTAGCCACTTCATGTTTAAACATTGCCTTATTATCATATTTAAAGGTGTAGTTTATCTTTTTTTTTTCATCATCATAATACTGACATGCTATTCATTTGGTTAGATTTGTTTCAGCCTTCTGTTCACATTAGCACACACTCTTATCCACAATCTCAGAAATAAAGGTACCGAACTGTAATTTTTGCTAGGGTTCTTCCATCAAAGGTGCACGTTCTGCATCTTTACTATATATTGTTCTAATCCTAGCAATCCAAGGCTGGGTTCGAAATCACGTACTGTGACAGTACGTGCTGCATTCGATGCAGTACCTCTTGCACAGCCATTGAAGCAGTAAAAATAAAATTAGTCACTAAATAAATTTAGTGTTCAAGGAAATTATTTTTCGAAGTTTAACAGCTAGTTAAAAAAAATCTTCAAAAAGCTTTAAGAAGAATAATGGGTACAAATTATACATAGAGTACATGCATTAATGCATTTGTTCACAGTGTTACCTAATGTTTAGAAAATGATGATTCAGAGAGTTGAAATGATTTTGAGAGAATTAATTAATTCATAATTCAATTCATAAAAAAAACATCACTGCTTAAATATTAGAGTACATTTTCACAAATTTAGAGAACTAGTTTATATTCATATTCGCAAAAGAGCATCGTATATGGCAGGAAGTACATGCCGACAGGGAGTACATGCACAACGGGGCAGAGAACGAAGATACACATGCAAATTATTCACATGCCTTCATATATACATTATGCATGAGACATCACAAAGCAGCCAGCGGCCCCTTGCTGGATCCCTAGTTCACTAGATTTAACAGAAATCATAATAAATTTATTAGAATCAGTAAGTTTACTTGGGTACTAGCTTACAATCTAGCAAAAAAAAAAATCTTTATTCATATACAGTATTTCAAGCTCGAAAAGTTATTTGGGTAGTAACATATGTACTGTACATTTTTGTTTAAGCCAAAACTAGGAACAATAGGTTACATATTAACAATCATGTTCACTTTAAAGACAGTGTACTTGAGCATATATACGACAGAATAAAAAGCATTATGGTCGAAATATTTGTTAAGCTCATTATTCGTACAATAATTTTTCCCCTAAATGATGATGATTATGGTTATTATTATTATTATTTAACTTAAATATATTGATCGCAGAATGACTGTAATTTCAGTAAGAGAATTAAACACAATTATTAACCTTTTCAGGGTCAGCTTAATGCGGTTAGTAAAGTACAACATAACACTATTGCACCATAAAGTTCACATTTCCACAGTCAAGCAAGAGGAGGGATAAAACAAAAGAAATCATTAAGACACTCAACCAAGATGAAGCACAAATTCAGTGCTGTTGAAGAGGAATGAAAAGGAAGGCAAACGTTTCTTTTTTCCTTATGTACATTATTTATTTGGGACTTTTCCAATACATGATTAACGATTAAACGTGAAGCCAATGAAACATTCCAAACACAACCATCTCAAATTTCTCACACCAGTAACAAACGTACATGCAATGTACTGAACGTGCAAGTGCATGCTTATTTACCGGCAGTCGTATTAATTATTTCACACGTTTGAAGTCTGCATTAAGCATCAGGACTAAAATAGACTAAAAAGGAAAAGAAAAAAAAAATCCTAATGATGAAAATTATTTTTACCTTTTCTTTGTCGCTAGCCTCTCTGGACACTGTGGATCCCTGAGAAATGTAAGAAAAACAGTGTTTATCATTTATTTTATTTATCTAGTATTATATACCTGGCTGTTATTATGTATAAAGGTATCGTCTAGTCATCAACACTAAGCCTTTTGACTTTTCGGAGCGCTCACCTTCAGGTCATATTTTTTGTGCACGGCTAGACGGGGGCTGAACACGCTGCGTGTGACGATCATGTACGTCTCGTCTCCATCCACCGTGAGGCGGTACATGCCCAGGAACTGAGGCAGCAGTGTGTTGCCATGGCACTCCACTATATACTGCAAACAGAAAAAAAAAACATACAAATGAGGCTCCAGCTCACCAGAGTTCACCGTAAGGGTGAGTCAGCTGCTTCACAATGACAGCCTTGTTCCAATCATAGCTCCTACACACTTCTCTTACACACTTCCACTTTGAGAGGCTGGAGGCTTTCAGACTATTGGAAATGACAATATTTAATGTGCCATTACCTGCAATATCAATGAACAGTAATACTATGTACGCTTTATGGGTTACCTTTAATTCTGTTAAACTCTTAAACTGTTAAACTCTAAAATAAGCTTTATTCCATTAAACATTTAAATGAGCATTAAATCTACATGGCTTATTATAAAAAAAAATCTGTGGAACACACTCGGAGGAATGCACTATCCACCCTCTTCCGCATACATGGGCACCCATGACACCCATGATTAGCTAGTGTCGCTGTGGAGTATTGACTGGGGAGAAAGGGTATGTCCCTCCCACTCAGACAGCATGGCCAATTTTGTTCTCTTGGGCTGCATCCGAAATCACGAACTACCCTACTACACAGTAGGCGAAAAGCAGTACGCCAGAGTTGTAGTATGTCCGAATTCTCAGTAGGCGAGAAACAGTAGGCAAGAAATACCCGGATGGCATACTTCTTCCCGCGGGATTTTGCAGTATGCAACCCATATGATGCAACCGATAGACACTACGCGAGTCAAAAATCCCATAATGCAACGGGACTGGTGCGGACGAGCTCAGAAAAAAAAATCGTGGAAGACAGCGCTTCGGCTCTTAAGTATTAAACCTGAATAAATTGTTAACTTATTGAAGGTTTAAACAAGAAAACAGTTGTCACAGCGTTTGAAACCTTTTTATGATCTCCATCATGCCTTAGCCGGCCAAGCTGATGGCAACGAATTTACCTCAGCCTGTTAACACTGTCCACATTAAATTGCTAATTCAGTAAACTTTCCTGATGTGCATTTTGCGGTTGGTGTGGTCCCTTTAAGATTTTTGTGTTTATGATGACGTCGAAGGTCACATGGCAATGCCAATATGGCGGATGTAGTATGTCCGGGATTGTATTTATACAACACACACACATACTGATTAGTTCGTACTGCTTCAATGGCTGTGCAAGAGGTACTGCATCGAATGCAGCACGTACTGTCACAGTATGTGATTTCGAACCCAGCCTTGGATTGCTAGGATTAGAACAATATATAGTAAAGATGCAGAACGTGCACCTTTGATGGAAGAACCCTAGCAAAAATTACAGTTCGGTACCTTTATTTCTGAGATTGTGGATAAGAGTGTGTGCTAATGTGAACAGAAGGCTGAAACAAATCTAACCAAATGAATAGCATGTCAGTATTATGATGATGAAAAAAAAAAGATAAACTACACCTTTAAATATGATAATAAGGCAATGTTTAAACATGAAGTGGCTAAGGAGATTTGATGTTCTTTTACCTGATGATACTTCTTCAGGATGTTGTGCATCTCAGCCACATCTTCGCTGGTGATGATCTTGATGACGTACTTCTTGTTGTAGGAGGTGTGAAAGCGTGCGCCGCTGCGGCCCTGGGCGTCGCTCGGGATCGGCGCACTTCGCGTCAGAGAGTTCTGCGATCGGACAGGCGTGTTACAGATCACACTGACATCCATGCACTAGACTCAGATTATAGAAAACATCGCTCTTCCTAACAATGGATGACATGATGACAGGAAGGAGAAATCCGAAGCCTTGCTCTACAACATTTTTCGTGACAGTTTGCCAAATCCGCAAGAGTTCTGACTTCTGATTTAACAGCATGCAACTGTTTCTGTAGTACTCTTTACTGCTACTGTTACACGGCACTGCAGATCAATATTCATATTCACACGAGCTGTATCTATTGATTTGGAAGATGAGTGCACAGTAATAAAGCGATATTCCTTTACACTGCTGTAAAAAAAGCAGCTCAAAAGCTTTTCCCAATTTTTGACATTTACCCAAAAAACAAGTACCAACTGCACTGTCTTAAACTGTGCATAATGTTTAGACAATCTGGGCTCATCCTGATAAACTGAGACCTTTATTGAAACCTGAACAAATGAAAAATGCAGATGCTATATTTCTGTTGCAAATGTAAGCGACCTTTACCTTTCTTCCAGGATAAAGTGTGACATTTTGAGTGCTGGTGACAGCAACACCTTTCTGTGCAGTTGGCTGTTGCTGACAAATCTTACAAACATGAATGCTTAATTTGTCCTTTTCGTTCCTATTGCAGTATAATCTACACTAGCATGCTCAAAGCACTTTTTTAATCTTGTCTGCATTCACTTTATTGTTATATAAATCAAATGGAACCATTTTCTTGAGTGAATGATGTGTATGAATGTATAATCTGATGTGAGAGGACATTATATGAATTCATTATAATAAATCCACATCCAAGCAGAAAATATAAACAGTCATGCATTAATGAGATGAAATTATTACATAAGGTATTTTGTTTTGTTTTTTCCATTCAGGCACCTGATATTCCTGATCATCGATGGCAAACCTCTCCCTCAGATTTCGGAAGACAAGAGGACAGTACTCTTTGAACTTGAAATGGCTTGGCATATTCTCTCTTTAGAGAGAGAGAGAGAGAGAGAGAGAGAGAGAGAGATTTCTCTCAGCCAGCACAGGCCAACCAGTTCATTCCTCTTCATCTTAGAGGAAGGGCACACTGTACATGTTTTTCTAAAAAAAAATGTGCCAGTATGTCACAGCCTGAGGGCAAGTTTCCAGCTGTACCCACCTAAAAGCACAACACAACAGTCTCCTAAAAATATCTGCTCCATTTTCCCAGAAACAACATTTTATCCCACAGAGAGCTTCGCCTACAATTACATCTTGGTAACTTTTTTGTCACTCAAAAAAATATCCATCCAGCTTTATCACTTATTTCTGCACTTAAACATTTTTAACCAATAGCTCTTCTCAGAATATGGCATTACTATTATTATTATTATTATTATTATTATTATTATTATTATTATTAGGGGGCCAAGCACCAAAGGTGCATAAAACCCTTTGGTGTTTGTAAACAAAAAGACGCTCAACCTCGTTGCCAAAATACTTGAGTAGCCACAACCTGCTACTTGGTTAAAATATGATTAAGAATCCATCCATCCATCCATCCATTTTCCATACCGCTTATCCTACACAGGGTCATAGAGAGCCTATCCCAGGGGACTTGGGGCACGAGGCGGGGGACACCCTAGACAGGGTGCCAACCCAGCGCAGGGCACAATCACACACTACAGACAATTTACAGATGCCAATTAGCCTATAACGCATGTGTCTGCAGAGGCGGGAATCAAACCCCCAATCAAATCCCCCAGCTTCCAGCAATTTTGGTGCACAACCCTCAAGTGCTCTAACAACACCAACAGGGCAAATTTTGACATAGGTTTATAAGAAGGTAGAAACATGATCCAGATACACTATATTATCCTCTTATTCTTTGGGTCACGCCGAGTTTAACGTATACCATATGATATTAATTTCTGCCACACTGGATTTTCCACTGTTTTGAACTTTTTCAAAAATATTTTTTTTCACTTATTCTTTCTTCCTAAAAATTTTATCCAATCATCACAAAATTTGGCTCACAGCATTGTGAGACCAACCCGAACAAAACTTGTTTCTCAGATTTTTTTATATGCAAAAGGATTCGTTCATAACATACAAATGAAATTGACAGGATAGTCGCCAAACAGGAACTGAGGGCATATCTCGGCAGCAGTGTGATCTATTCAGACCAAACTTTGTATGTGAGTAAAGGATCATGTCCTAAAGAACTGTAAGAAGTTTTGTCTGAATTCACCAGTAGGGTGTGGTATAATTCTCAAATTAGTAAAACCGCCTGATGTATTGCCATTAAATTTAGTATATCTCCTTGGGAACTACGGTTTCTGTTCTTCCTTCGGCACTAAGCGGTGGAGCCAGAAAGTGCTGATGGTCACAACACGTCAAAAAAGTTGGGACGGGGGCAACAAAAGGCTGGAAAGTAAATGTTACTAAAAAGAAGGTTCACCAATCTGAGAAAAAATGCATCTACAATTTGTGGAACAATTTCAGAATAATGTTCCTCAACATAAAATTGTGGAGACTATGAGTAGCTCATCATCTACAGTACATAATATCATCAAAAGATTCCGAGAATCTGGAGACATCTCTGTGCGCAAGGGACAAGAGTGAAAATCAATATTGCATGCCCATGATCTTCAGGCCCTCAGGCGGCACTGCATTAAAAAACAGGCATGATTCTGTAATGGAAATCACTGCTTGGGCTCAGAAACACCTCCAGAACTTACTGTCTGTGAACACAGTTCGCCGTGCCATCCACAAATGCTGGTTAAAGCTCTATCATGCAAAGAAGCAGCCATATGTGAACATGATCCAGAAACGCCGCCGTCTTCTCTGGGCCAAAGCTCATTTAAAATGGACTGAGGCAAAGTGGAAAACTATTCTGTGGTCAGACGAATCGAAATTTGAAATTCTTTTCGGAAACCATGGACGCCGCGTCCTCTGGACTAAAAAGGACTATAGAGGAGAGGGACCATCTGGCTTTTTGTCAGCGTTCAGTTCAAAAGCCTGCATCTCTGATGGTATGGGGGTGCATTAGTGCCTATGGAATGGGCAGCTTGCACATCTGGAAAGGCGCCATCAATGCTGAAAGGTATATACAGGTTTTAGAGCAACATATGCTTCCATCCAGATTCCATTCCATCTTTACTTCTGAGAGACTCTGCCTCGCTAAGATACTCTTTTTATACCCAATCATGTTACTGACCTGTTGTCAATTAACCTAATTAGTTAGCTGTTTCTTTTTAGTAACACTTACTTTTCCTTTACCTTATTTGTTCCTTAAAATGGTACATTTCCCCAGTTTAAACATTTGATTTGTTTTCTATGTTCTATTGTGAATAACATATTGGTTTATGAGATTTGCAAATCACTGCATTCTGTTTTTATTTACATTTAACACAGCGCCCAAACTTTTTTGGAATTGGAGTTGTATTATTATTATTAATGATAGCAAAAGAGCTACATTCATTTATCTTCATCAAAAGCCTTATCCTGGTCAGGCTCAAAGGCATTGTGAGTGTGATGTGTCATGTGCATTAACATTCAGTCCAACGCCTCACACTGTCCTACAGAATGCCCTACAGCACATATGCCACACTCCTCTGAGGAAGCAGCACGACAACATTTGCTTAGGAAATGGGTCATTTAAAAACATAAAGCTCATCATACCTCTTATATATATATATGTGTGATATTAAAACGTTCTAATATACATGAAGAAGGAATCGTGAAGCATTGGTGAGCAGTATCTTTTCAAATCATCAAGTGTAATGTGTGTGGAATTATCTCAGTGGGTGGTAAGCTGCCTACTATCAAAACTCCAGTACAAAAAAATATATAATACTGTGACTAAAACACTGGAATACTTGGTGTGAAACAGGAAGTGGGTCTGTGTAATTATTTTCAAGGTGGATTATTATGTCATGTAGTGGCTCTAATCCTCAGACTTAGAGGGCTTTCAAACATGTTGGGTTTTTTTTTTTGTCAACTGCTAGCTCACATTTTACATTTTATGAAATCTTATGGGAATTGGCTTCAAGGATCACAGCAGAGCTTCTATAGATAAAAAATGTTCCAAAGTTGAAAACTCTGAGTGACGTGAAGAATTTTTTAAATTCTCCTGACCAATCAATTTGGGGGCAAATAAGAAAAACAAATATGGAGGACAAAGTGCAGGAGAAAATGAGTCTTGTTAGAGATTGAATATTAGAAAATTATGAAAATATTGCATTGCCAATATTCCCAATGCTAGCCGATACTAGACAGAACTAGGAAGGTAAGAGCGTTGTTGTGAATTCAGAAAAAAATCAAAACACTTCCCGAACTACAAAAGATGTAGTTTTGTCATCTGATGAGATCTAATGATCATTATTATTTTTTGTTACAGTCACGTTACTTATACTCTGCAGAAATATGATCATTTGACAAAAAATTGGCAGGGCTGCCTTCTTGGGAATTAACCGATACAATTCTAACTAGCTGCTGATTCATATTTGGGAATTCTTCTTTTTCATCTATTCGGATTCCGCTTTATATTCCCTTATGTAATCACAGCAATAAAAACACTCCTCTGTGTCAAACTAGGAATGAGAGAATGAGAGCTTCATTGGCTTTGGAGGGAAAAGAGAATGGGTAATGTACCAGAAGGAAAAGATTGACGAAGAGCTGGAAAGGCATGAAATAAGGAGCCAAAGTAAGGATAAGTCTCGACACAGAGCAGCTTGAAGGAAGCAATAAGTGGGTGCTGATCAAGGAGGAAGCAATCTAATGGTGTAATTAATACCCACACCAGAGGCAAAGCAGCAAAGCATTAATCAGACCAAAACATGGCACTGATCAAGCTGTGCAGAAAAGACTGTAATTACAACAAAACCTCAACAGCAGGTTATAAAACCACTGCCTCTCATCGGGACAGAACTCGGTCATCAGTCTCACTCCTATCTCCCATTAGATTGCCTTTGCATCCAGAATGCATAATTGGAAAAGCGTCTAAAACAGACTGCCTGCTGAAGAGTAAGGCAGAGATTTATTTCCTCTGCTCTGAAAGGCAGAAGTGGAGTGTAAGCGGTAGTTATGGCTCCAGTCTCCAGGGTCAGAGAGAGAATTAGTCAGCCATTCCTCCTGGCCAACTCTCCTTCAGTCACTCTTTGTATATGCCAGGCTGTTTTTTTTTTGTTTTTTAGAGAGAGAGAGAGAGAGAGAGAGAAAGAAAGAGAGAGAGAGAGAGAGAGAGAAAACCAGACTCAGGAAGGCCAGAGCTGGCACTCCAAACGAGAATCTGAGCTCTGTCTTCAAAAACTAGTTTCCCCCCAGGTGAGGACGTGGGTTTGAAAAGCTTGTGAAGTGGATACACAAACAAGTCATCTGCATATGCCCACACTTGTGTCATCTCTGCTAGTCTTTCGTTCAGCAGAAAACCCAGCAACACTTTAGCATATACTATTGACTTCACTTAGACTAAGAAAATGTGTCCGAAATCGCGTACTGTGACGGTGCATACTGAATTCGATGCAGTACCTACTGCACGGCCACTGAAACAGTACTTACTAATCAGTATGTGTCTATTATGACTACAATCCCAGACATACTACGTCCGCCATGTTTGCATTGTCATGTGACCTTCGACGTCATCATAAACACAAAAATCTTAAACAAGTTAACAATTTATTCGGGTATTGTTAAACAAGTCCTGTTTAACCATGGTTTAATACCTAAAAGGAGCCGTCTGCACCAGTCCCGTTGCATTATGGGATTGTTTGACTCATGCAGCGTCCATCGGTTGCAGTATGCCATCCGGGTATTTCTCGCATACTGTTTCTCGCCTACTGAGAATTCGGACATACTACCCCTCTGGCGTACTGCTTTTTTCGGACACAGCCTAAATATTACATCTGCACAGTCGATGAATTTCTTAATCGGGGCAGAATTTTCACATGGTGGCCATGTTGATGCTTTTGTTATGGATACAAGACAGGAACATTACAATAGAACAAGTCACTTGGGGCCATTGGGTTTGTATAAGGATAATATGGGGGAAAATGTGCTTAATGGCCTCTCTGGCTCATCGTTTAGCAGTGGGGAGGGTCATACCAGTGGGATGTGGTGTCAAATTTCATCTATGATGTGTGCTATTGACAGAGGTAAGGATGTATGGATCACAGTGGCAATTTAGCTTTTTTGGTCAATCTGCCAATCTTGGTAAACTATAAGCTATAATAACAATAATGATTCAACAAAACGACAAAACAAAAAAACTAATTCTCTAACTGTTCTTCATACTTAGAAAGATATTTATGAGAAAGACTTTTCCATTAAATCTCTTTTGCTGTCAGTATTTATCACGTTGTTGTTCTAAGCTGAAACAGAGAGCAGATGTGAGGAAAGGCCGAGCCAAAAATAGAATGCTGTTCGATTTGGTTTTGCTCAACAATGCCGTGTTCTTATGGCCGTTTGATAGTCGTTATGTACGATAAAGTATCTGAGGTAGCAATGTAATGGATTTACTACAGTAGCAGATTAAACACACCTAATGGTTTTCAGTGTAGTCATGCCCCTGCGCCGGGAAATGGAGAACGGAACCGCTGGAGAACTTCATCAGATAGACTGTAATAGACTTTTTTTTTTGTTGCTATTTTAAAAAAGTCAATGGTGAGGTTTGGTTATGCACTGTGAATAACCATGAAACCATGACAGTATAACAGCTCTAACTGACACAGGCAGCTAGTTTCGGAACGGGTCATATTACTTAGTATGGCTGAGGTGTGTTTCAAACATCCAGTCATCATTTCATTGGCCAATTAAAAAGAGAAAGGATAGCAATCAAGCTGAATTTTATTTAGTTTGCTTAAGTATGCTTCCTTTACTTTATTTAACCCATGACCACATATAATGGGTGAAGCAAATCTATCCAGTGGGTGCTAATCTTACTCCATTTTTTCTCTCCAAAAGATCACCAAACTGGGTGGCTGTTAGGTCATTAGTTAGTTTGGCAGTTTGTTTGTACACTACAATATAATAATATGATTTTGTTATTTTCAGAAAGTACCTTGTGTATGGTCATTGCATTTATAACACGACTTGACCAATAAATACTATCTAACATGCGACAATGAAAGGTCCACAAATTCACCCAAGAGAATTCAGAGAAAGCTACATTCAGAAATAGCCTACGTAGGGCCATGTATATGCGTCATCGTTTGGCGACTGGTGTTGGTGCTTTTTCCAATTAAACAACTGTCTTAGCACATTCACTGCACCTTCTTTAGAGTGACAAATTTGCACTTACTGAATTTTTTTAAATGTACATTTATAAAGGCAAATCAGTTTTTGTTATTGTATTCATATACAATGACTAAAGCCTAAAACTAAAACGTTAAAGTGTTAATTAGGTTTTGATGATATACAGTCCCTATGGGAGAGCAACCCAAAAAAGTACACAGTAAAGATCCAGACAAACACTTTGCCAAACAGCTAGACTGAACCATCGTTATCTCCGCTCACTGACAGGGAAATTAGGGCTGCAGTGAACTAGATGGTTATAACCGCTAATTGTTACTAGATTAACCTCCAATAAAGATTTTGTGGATAAGCAAGTTAAATGAGACGCTTGTTAGATTGATTTTTACATTAGATTGATTTAGTTTTTTAAAAAACAATACTTAAAAAATCCACAAGCATTTTATTAATATATGTTTACTCCTACAGGATAACACACTCATGGTATTGGTTGCTAACCAGGACCACAATGAGATATGACACGTTAAAGGTACAGTCAGTGGTTTTAGTAGAAGTTAGCGCTGTCTGGCATTGAACACCTGAATGCTAATATATGAAGAGGACTTTCTGAATTGACTAGCAACTTAGTTGACAGGTGAGTAGAAACATCTTCTTGTTCTGACTGGTTTGATGCTGGTGGCCAAAAACTAACGAAGTTTCTCCAATTTAAATATCTCTGGCCTTTAATCGTTATAAATGTGCATCTTTTATTATGCAAACACGGCTTATCATTTAACATAGCATAGATCTTAACACGCTCTAAACAACAATAATAAATGTCAGATTTTTTATTAAAGTTGTGCATTATTAGTGTTGTAATGTATTTCTGTGATTGATGCCACAATGTAATAAGTAAAGAATAAGACACCTGGGGTAAACAATTCCAAATTTCTAATTTATTAACAAAAATTTATGAATTTCAATGAATTTAAAATTAATGAAATCAATGAATAATAATTAATGAAACGTCATGCTTTTTTAACTATTCATAGTTACATTTAATGTTGTGGAACATCCTCGGTACAAGTATGAGACATTATAAACCTATAGAAGCTGTCAACACCTTCTGACCAATCAGATTCGAGAATTCAACAGCGCTGTGATATAAATGAAATTTGAGAGTGTATTGTGATTGTGTTTATCTAGCTAATGGTATTTCTCATGTCATATAAAAGACTGAACTTTCTGCACTGTGTCTACATCCATATCCATTTTAAAGTGCAGGGGATAGACATTTAATTTTCAAGAACCATTAAGGTCATAAATTGCTTAACATTATTACATGAGAGGCACTAACAGCACTTGTTCTTTTTTTCCCCTGCTGATATTTTTATATGAAAAGAAAAAAAAAGAAGCCATATTGTCATTTTTGTAATAACACTTCTGAATCATTAGGGAGTTGTGTCACTGAGAGCTTGATCTCAACAACTGTCAGCGGTGACATCCTAGCTAAAACCTCAGAACGTTTGTGAACAGCTTCACAGCTTGGGTAAAAGAATGCAACACATGCAGCTTCTTGGCACATCTGCAGAGGCCTCTTAATACTGGCTGGCTACGAAGCATCCTGAAAAGCATTTCATTTTAGGATTAGCATGAAGCTCTCAAACGGAGTCCCAGGAGCTCAATTATCGGCTTGTTGGACACCTGGGAAATATTCCTTTCCTCAATGAAAAGCAGACAACGCACCACTGTATGATGCCAGAAATCAACGAATTTCCCTGTAGAGATCATAAAACGATCATTTCTTACAGTAGTTGGAATGTCCAGATCTCGCACACATACAGATGCAGTGCACAGCACATCTGTCCAAAGAGATTCCTAGGACATCTGACCTATTGCAGCATGGGGAGGTGGGGTAATGGGGGCTGTTTAAGGCAGTACGATGCTAAGCCGCAATAAACAATCATTCTCTCTCTCTCTCGCTCTCTCTCTCAAAAAATGCAGCCTTATATTTTACCAAAAATTTTTTTGGTAAAATTTCCAAAGCAAAGTTCCAACCCCCTTCCATAACCTCATCTCCTCACAAAAACAGTCACCACATCAAGTATACTTACCTTGAACTCTTAAACTTTGTTTAAAAAAATTTCGCTAATCATTAGTCTTAGATTACGTGGAGCGTCCGCCGTACAAGACCCTGTGTATGAGCTGTTACTGTGGAAAGAATAATGGACTCGAACGAGCGCATTAATATAAACCTATCGTTCACGCTGCAGCCAGAACTACTGTCCGAGCCATGCTGTTATACGAAAATAATGCACACTTTCTGACCAATCACATTCGAGCATTCGACCGCGATGTGGTATAACAGGAACAGCACCAAAATTTGATTTTCAAGGACTTCACAAGAGACATAGGCTATATTTCACGTTACTTTCTCATATGATATACGTAAATGCCACTTTAAAAAAAAAAAAAAATCTATGTAAATAAACAACACATAAGAAATGAGAAGCCATACTCTCACCAGTCACTGTTGTTTATAAGTAGCTATTTTGGATCTAGTTCAGATTTGAGTCTGCTTAAATATAAGTATACTGTGTTGTCATTAAAGTTTGTTGAGTGTTTAAAATTGCTCACAGGGTTTGTAAAATGAGAATACATGCTTAAAATTTATTTTATTTTATTTTATTTTTTAAATTTCAAGCACTTTTTGAACGACAATTGATTGCAATTGCAAAGATTGCAATCTTCAGGATTTGGAAATATTGTCACTGGTATATAATCCAATAACAGATATATACTGTATATATATATAACAGTATAAAATATAGAACAGATATATACTGTATATATATATATATATATATATATATATATATATATATATATATATATATATATATATATATATAACAGTATAAAATATAGTATAGAACAGATATATACTGTATCCTGTATTTCTGGAAAGCTTATCCGAATACTACTTTATCATCCTATCATTACACAGTATTAGGGATGACATGTTGACATGTGCTATATCCTAAATGACTCCTAGAAGTAGAGAGCACCACTTATTAGCAATAATTGATGTACTGACACATGTTTTAGGTATGAATTTGGGATTAGTCCCCAGACTTGAGTGCTCAGGCTTACCGAGTGGTTGACTCCCCACATCAGCACGCTGAGAAGAGGGTCGCTGGAGCGGAAAAGCTTTTTCTTCTGCGGCATGAAGTGTTTTTTCTTCGTTTTGGTTTTGCTGGCGATGGAGGAGGCGAGGCTGGCAACTCCAGAAGCCATGTTTTTTAATTATTTTTTAGCAAGGATGCCAAAAAAAAAAAAAACCTGGGAGAATGACTGACTGACTGACTGAATGAAGGGGCTCTGTACTAAATGGACTAACTGTCAAAACCTCGACACCTGAAGCTGCTGCGAGTCAAAAGCGTCCCACCGGATGTTAACAAGTACCTGCAATTCGTCCTTCCCGTCTGTTTTTCCTCTCTCATCCCTCCGACAATGTCAAATATCGACGTTATATCCTTAACACACCGAGCTAGCTGTACTAGCTGTCATTGACGTGAACGTGAAGGTTATAGCGTTACTACAAGGCTGAATATGAGCACGAGCGCTTCTTCACTACCAAAAAAAAAAAAAAAAAAAATCCCCAAAAGCTTCAATTTACTCCCGTTTCCCCCCCTTAAAATTCATAAGCGTAAAGAATTCCAAAAAGAGTCCTTTTCCAATTTCAAGAACACAGAAAAATATTTTAAAATATTGGGACAAAAAAAACAAATATTAACCCTTCCACAGAATAATGCAGAGGTTAGTCGGGGACCGTTAGCGTGCAAACGTTAGCAAGGTGTTCCACGATTTGAATTTTTAACGGTCGCTCTCGTGCGCAAGCTTCGTCAGAAATGTTCCGAAGAATAAACCGAAGCAGCTCGGTGTCGTGAAGCGGGGAAACTGCATCTCCGCCATCGCCAATGCCCTGCGCTTTGGGACGCTGCAGCTGGATGAAGGCGCAGCGCATCAGTCCCGCAAACCCTCTTTGGCTTCCGGTTAGTCTTATAGTTCACGGAGCGCTATTGGCTTACTGATGCACGCGGTAGGGCTGCCATAGAGAGTCGATTCTCCGAAACACGGCGTTGCGGATAGGGAGTCGACTCCAATCCTTATTGGGAGTCGGTTCCACGCGGTGAGATCGATTCAGCTGCAGGTCGTGTAGCGTGAGGCTTGATTTATAGTTCTGCGTCTGCAAATCTTCTAATGTGTTGTGTGTAGACGTTTGAATGGCTGACTACTAACGTCCCTGGATGTAAAGTGAACATGTGCACTAGGGGCCCAAGCATCAAGGCCTTAATATTTCTCTTATTGCTTTCCATGTTTATATGCACACCCCCCAAAAATATATAATGCTAACTAAAATGGAGGTTGTTCATTATGAGTGCTCATTTTGTAGCATATGAAGTTAGTAAATGTGTCAATAAAACTTGCCATTTATATGATCATCAATCATAACTGTAAGTGTATTATGTACTTAATTAATAATCCCGCCTCCTCCCTGTGTGCGCGGAGTTTGTATGTTCTCCCCATGCTTCGGGGGTTTCCTCTGGGTTCTCCAGTTTCCTCCCCCAGTCCAAATACATACGTTGTAGGCTGATTGGCATTTCCAAATTGTCTGTAGTGTATGAATGTGTGTGTAATTGTGCCCTGCGATGGGTTGGCACCCCGTCCAGGGTGTCCTCCGCCTTGTGCCCCGCGTTCCCTGGGATAGGCTCCAGGTTCCCCTCGACCCTGTATAGGATAAGTGGTACAGAAAATGGATGGATGGATGGATGGATGGATGGATTATGGTCAACCCCCACCATGGTGACACCACCTTTCCCTTGATGCTTATGTTGGAAACCACTTGTATAGGCATAACGGGCCATATTCAGAGTCCAAAAGTCCAAAAGTAACGTGAATATTTACGTAGGCAAAGTTACGTGTATTCAGAGCACGGTTACACGTTTGCTTAAGTCAGTTTTCTGGTCGCACCATTCCGATTATTACAATCATTTGTGTGTACTTTATGCCTCCACGGTTGCCAGAGTTTTTCTTAAGCAGAAGCATTGGAGACTGGGGTTTTCAGTAGTGTTTCCATCATCAGCTTTAAACACAGGCACTTGCCTTTAAGCCTGAAAAAATAATCAGGCATAGAAAATGCAGACCTAAGAAGGAAAACATTTTTCTTTGCTGTCAAATGTAATATGTTGTAACATTAACATAAGAGATGATTTAAAATTTAAAAATGAAAAAAGACTACTACAAAGATTTATTAAAGAGAAGATGGCAAGCATTGAAATAACATCTAATAAAACTTTAGCATGTTGACAACATATCCCTGCATGTACAGTCCTAATTGTAATCCTCATATTAATTACTACAATTTTGGTTTAATTTAATAACATAGCTTTCAACATTGTTATTCGTCAGATTATAAACTAGCACTTGATCCAGCATGTTATATTATTTAGCATTTTATTTTACTTGTATTGAATATGGCCTAGTAAGCATCTGAAGAGAAGATTAGCCGGGAACGGTAAACAAAACATTATTTGATTAGGTTCCCAACAGCTTATGACTATAAGCCTACAGAACTGGGGTAGAAGCCTATGGTTTAAAATCCATGATTCATTCAGATTTATTCTCAACCAAGCAGCTGTGGTAAAATACACCTTTAAATAAAAGTCCTGTTTAATTAACTCTTTTAGAGGATTTTAAAAATCCCATTCAGAATCCAGTGTATTAAATAAAGCCAAGATTTACACACAGACCTCCAAAATTACTATTTCTCACCTGGGATTGACTTGGCAATGGCAGTAAGGCAGTTCATTTACCTGTTCCTTCACAGGAAAGTCTTAAGGGCAAAGGATTTCGTGATTTCCAGTTTCATGGTAACATGACAAGCTGCACTTTTAGTCTTATTAACTTCAAGAGAGAGAAAAAAAGAGAGGCTGTTGAGGGAACGACTGTTTATAGCTGCTATTATGTAAGTGATAACAGGAAGTAACTTGTTTTGTGGACATCCACAACATTAAATGTAACGATAAATGTATAAAAAGTATTTTGTTTGTTCTGTAATAAATAAAAATTGTACTTGCTGACAAGTTGCTGTGGCATAAGAGGAATAAAACACACCAGGACCTGCTCACAGACACACATCACATCACACCACCTTATCATTGATTCTTTTTCTATAACAGCATGATTCCAAATTTCATTCCTTACTTATACCACAACTCGTTTGAATTCTCAAATTTGATATATTAATGTGCTTTTACCTTTTACCTGCCTTAAGAACCGATATTATATCGTATTGTATTGTATTCTCCTATAATGCCTGATGAGGTTGCAGGATACATGGCAAGGGATCTGAGACCATTCCTCCATACAGAATCTCTCCAGATCCTTCAAACGCTGGTGGACTCTCCTCTTCAGTTCACCCCACAGGTTTTCTATGGGTTTCAAGTCAGGGAACTGGGATGGCCATGACAGGACCTCGATTTTGTGGTCAGTAAATCATTTTTGTGTTGATTTTGATGTATGTTTTGGATCATTGTTCTGCTGGAAGATCCAACCACGGCCCATTTTAAGCTTTCTGTCAGAGGCAGTCAGGTTTTCATTTAATATCTGTTGATATTTGATAGAGTCCATGATGCCATGTATCCTAACAAAATGTCCAGGTCCTCTGGCAGAAAAAATACAGCCCCAAAACATCAGAGCCACCACCATATTTAACCGTGGGCATCTATTTTGGTTTCTATTTTGGTTTCTATTTTGTTTCAAGCTCTATTTTGGTTTCATCTGACCATAGAACCCGATCCCATTTGAAGTTCCAGTAGTGTCTGGCAAACTGAAGACACTTGAGTTTGTTTTTGGATGAGAGTAGAGTCTTTTTTCTTGAAACCCTTCCAAACAACTTGTGGTGATGTAGGTGACTTCGGATTGTAGTTTTGGAGACTTTCTGATCCCAAGACACAACTAACTTCTGCAATTCTCCAGCTGTGATCCTTGGAGATTTTTTAGCCACTTGAACCGTCCTCTTCACAGTGTGCTGAGACAATATAGACACGCGTCCAATTCCAGGTTGATTCATAACATTTACAGTTGACTGGAACTTCTTAATTATTGCCCTGATGGTGGAAATAGGCATTTTCAATGCTTGTGCTATTATCTTATAGCCACTTCCCATTTTGTGAAGCTCAACAACCTTTTGCCGCACATCACAGCTATATTCCTTGGTCTCACCCATTATTATGAATGACTAAGGGAATTTGGCCTATGTGTTACCTCATATTCATACCCCTGTGAAACAGAAAGTCATGGTTGAACAATTTCCTGTTCCTAGTCACCCAGGTGTACTAAAAAAATGTAAAATATCAATGGGAATATATTTCAAATATATTTTTATCATATGAATTCATAAGGGTGCCAATAACTGTTGCACACCTATATTTAACAAAGATTTTTTTTTTAAATTTATAAACCTGCGTTGTGTTTGCAATTGTTTGATGTCCATGAGAGTATTTTTGTGAATTTTTTTTAACAAAAGATCAAAAGGTTAAACAATCAAGAAAATTTTTTACAGCCTTCTTTGCACATATTTACCGAGGGTGCCGATATTAGTGGAGGACCCTGTAAATAGTATCATATTGTAGCAGATTCGGTAGTATCGACATATATCAAATAATTGCCTTAAGAATTGGTAACAGATTCAGTGGTATCGTCAAATGTCGAACTGTTGCCTTGTAAATCGAAATATTATCACGTCGTAGCAGATCGAGTAGTATCAAATAGGCTGTGTAATCATTGCCTTAAGAATCGATATTATATCGTATTGTAGCAGATTCAGTAGTATCGTCAAATATTGAATCGTTACCTTAAGAATCGAAACCATATCATATCCTGTGGAAGCCTGATGTTTACACCCTCTGATTATTGACGTGAAGTTTGTGTGAATAAAAGTGAAAAGAACAAATAATATAATAATAATTTAAGCTCATGGGTTGAATTACAGGCTGTAATATTATTTGATATTATAGATATTACGTAATAATAATAATAATAATAATAATAATAAGAGGGAGCGGATTAATTGGGAACAAATTAGAACATCGTCTCTCTCGCTCGCGCGCGCTCTCCCTCCCTCCCTCCCTCTCTCTCTCTCTCTCTCTCTCTCTCTCTCTCTCTCTCTCTCTCTGGCACATTTCCCCGTTCTTCCTCGTTCCCAAACTGTCCTCCAATAATCAGCACGACTGACTGCGCAGTTATAAAATCCACTGCGCCACGGATCATTTTGTGTAAACTCTGAGCACTTTTTGTTTTTGTTTTTTTTTGCGCTAATTGAAATTAGAAATACGATGTGATTGAAGGCTCTCACCATGAATCCTCACTGCGCGCGCTGCGGGAAAATTGTCTACGCCACTGAGAAAGTGAACTGCCTGGACAAGGTAACTGCGTCCTTTTCTTTCCTGCACTTGCCCGAATTATTCCAGCTTGCTTCTGACCTTTCTGTCGCATTATAATAATGCGTTATAAACACTACTATGTCTTTATTTATTTATTTATTTATTTATTTCAGAACTGGCACAAAGGATGCTTCCACTGTGAGGTGTGCAAAATGACCCTGAACATGAACAACTACAAAGGATACGAGAAGAAGCCTTACTGCAATTCGTATGTGGTCATCATCGAAATCACTTAACATCATGCTGTTACTTTTCCAAACTGTATTGTAAACTACATTAAAATAAAGCAAACAAGAAAACTAATATTAGGCTTGAAGGATTGAAGGTGTGGATCCAAAACATACCAAGAGTTGATTAATATTGTGTTTGTACATGCACGTGTCATTTATGCATGTTTATCTAATAATGTACTGAATCACAACGTGTTTTAACTTGTTCAAAGATTTTCTCATTTTCTCATCTTTCTCCATCTCTCCCCAAAGGCACTACCCAAAGCAGACGTTCACGATAGTGGCAGACACACCGGAGAACCTGCGCCTGAGGCAGCAGAGTGAGCTGCAGAGTCAGGTATATACACACTCCTTCTTCGGTTACAGCCATGACTGCTTGTGCTAGACTTGGCTACAAACCCAGCAGACTGAGAGAGAGAGAGAGAGAGAGAGAGAGAGAGAGAGAGGGGAGAAAAGCATTGCTCTGTTTGGCCTGAGTGTGTCTGGGTGTGGTGCTCTCAGGTCAGCATGGAGGAAAGCAGGGCAGCTGTCCACTCGGTGGTGGGTTCACACATCCCCCACGAGTCGCCACCTGGCAACCAGGGACTCGCTGCCAGGGCCCTGCTGTATTGGATCTCGGACATGTACTTAATATTCAAGCCAAACTACTAATACTAGCAATGGGGCTCAATTATCAACCTGGATTCGAAGGAACGTAATCGTAAATAGTTACACAAGAAATGTGGCGTTCGGGAAAATGTTTGGATCCTACAAGAGCTCCTAAGATTACATGCATGAAGACTAACTAACCTAAACGTCCACTGATCGGCTTTTAAAACATGCACAACATAATTGCCGATGAGTTACTGCGATTTTATATACGGATCACAATGTCAAGTTTAAATAAATTATTTATTGAATGGAAATTTTGTAAAACTCGATTGCTTCATATTAATGAAAGAAAGAAAGCATTCCAAATAAATTAAGGCAAATAAGACTAGGTCTTGTAACAGAACAAAAGTAATGGCACCCTATAAAAATAGGAAGCGTTAGTGTGTGTCTACAGTGGCTGACTCGCTTCAGTGGCTGAGCTGCATTATTGGAGTCAGTGGTCATTTTGTCATTTTATCGTTCATGGAGTGTTGTGGACATCACAAAATGTATATCAGCTGTCCCGTGCTTGGTATGTGCTTGGTAATTTATGCCTGAGTGACATTTATCAACATGGGCCCAAGATGATGAGGCCCAGCATGAGGCCCAATTATTATTATTATTATTAGTAGTAGTAGTAGTATTATTAGTATTATTAGTATTATATCCTTTATTTAACCAGAAAGGTTCCATTGAGATAATACAATCTCTTCTTCCAGGAAGTCCTGGTCAAGATGGCAGCACATCTAAGTTTCACAAGAACATACAACAGGAATAACAAATATTACAAGTACACACACATAGAAAAAAGAAAAATAAATAAATAAATAAATAGTCAGTGTATAAAAACCAATCAATAAAAACAATTACATACTCCATGCTGACCCAATGAGGACAATTATACACCCACAGACAGTTTGTACTGCAGCTTTGTTTTGATTTCACCTTATTTCAGGTGTGGTTAAGATCAGCTCATCCAGCATGACTTGAACTTCTTGAGTAAGGCTTATAGTGCTTTTTGATGAAGTATTTCTTAATATGTCTACAAAATGTATACATGCCTTTTATTTATTCTAACAGTCTTCCATAAAAATGAGTAGAATTTCGCTTTCCTTGGGTTTTCTTTTAAGCACAAAAATGGATTTCTCCTCCTTATTCCGATCTTCAGGTGAAGTACAGGAAGGACTTTGAAGAGAGTAAGGGCCGTGGTCTCCGATTTCTTGTAGACACACCAGAAGTGCAGAGACTGAAGAAAGCCCAGGATCAGATTAGTAACGTAAGACCCGAGTGTGAAGTTTAATCGTACAGTTCTCTAACCATCACACCAACATATAGTGGGTTAAACAGTCCTAAGAAAATAAAGAGAACAGAAAATCAACAATTTGGTTTCTACTACACTGTCTCTTAAGGATTAATTCAGCAACAACGTATACTCTTTTAATTCATGTAGGCTAAATATCATAAGGATTTTGACATGCCAGGCTTGCACGGTGTCAGTCAGGGCGTTAGAGGAACTTATCTGGTACGGGCGCAGTCGAGACCCGACCATCAGACGCTGCGGGGGAGCTGCGCCACACACAGAGGTGTGAATCAGTGCACCATGGAGATGGATCGGAGGCCAGGAGTCATTGTAGGTGAGTCCGAGAAAAGACATCCATTGAAAATCCATTAGAGCTATAGCATATTTAAAAACATATTTATAAAGGATAGTAGTGTGAGTTTCATCCAGTTCTAGTGATTGCTTTTAAAGTATTCGTACTCCTGATAGAGCATGAAAACGGATAAAAAGATAATCACAGTTATTTTTGCTCAATATTAGAAGCATGACTATTTTTATCTAAACTAGTTTGAATGCATTTTATCATGTTACAGTTTTAAACGAACAGAGTATAGGCTTTTCGCCCAGACTGTACATTTACACGATATGTTTGAATCAGAATATGGTGACATTATAATGCATGTCTTTAAATAATTAACTAATAAATGTGCAAGGAGCTTGATGATTTAATATAACAATAATAAATCATTTTAAATATCTACCCTTTGGGATATAACATTGTAGTAGATTTATAAAATTGTGGCAGTAATGTGATTAAGGTTAAAATGATCAGGAATGTGTTTCAGAGACACCAGGTGAACTAAAACTGGTTATCTAAACTGTGTTTAATTACAGTATTCCTCAGGGCATGTTTGGTGTCATTTGTATCAATATTTCATGGTGAACGATGTGGTGATATCATAAATATTATGATATGTTGCAATATGTGCTCTCTGCACACACACCCACACACATACACACACACACAGGCACACACACAACCCCCTTTGGTTTGCAACGGAAACTTCTCACCTTCCTACCCCCACGGCAACATACTATACCTGAAGGTGATATAATCTTATCATAGCACCATGGGGTCCTTCCTGTCCTAAAAACCTATTGTTTCATCTCCATTTAGTATCCTGGTCACTATATATTTCAAAGAGACTCAGGGGTATATAAGGATATGCTTAGAGAAGAATGGTCTCTTGGCTCTTCTCCCTTCTCTCTTCTCTCTCTCTCTTCTTGGTCTTGCTTTTGGGACCATTCAGCTTCCGAGGTTCACAACTCCGATTGTAAGCTACTCTTTTCTCTACTTTATGTACTTTTCAATTGTATCCTTGTATTAAATGCATTTGTTATCTTACTTCTAAATACTTTGTGCCCATGTTTGGTATTCTTTTTGTGAATAACTTCCTAGACTAAAAGTGTATAATACGTTAGACACGTTTAAGGTCAACCTCTGACAAGCTAAAGGTAAAGGTTAATACTTGCAAGTTCAAACAAAACCTCTGACAAGTAAAACAAGGCCTAGGCTTGCACGTTGATAGAAACCTCTGAGCTAACAAATTAATGGTTTAGTAAAGAAGTTATATAAAAGTCTCTGACGTAGGAACGTCATTCTAATGAAAACCTCACTCAAAGTTGCTTAAGAGCAAATATTAGTAGAACACTGAATGCTAACACTTCTAGCACGAACTAGAAGATCATTCTATTGGAGTCAGATAATCAATTAAATGGAGTCAGATATTTAAAGCATATATTAAAACACGCATTAACCTTCGCTGCACCTATTTCCGTCGTTGGTTATAGGAGAGCAGTGGGCTAAGTAATCACCTTTACATATTTTAGCCCTACAGCATGATTGATGATTGAAGAAAACCAAAAAATCTTGATTAAAATAAAATGAATCGTACAGCTCTGGAGTGCTATAAAAATGACACACTGATGAGTAATTTGACAATAGCAATATATAAATTAGACGTATTCTTAATAACACCCTCTTTTTCACCTTTTCTTAGACTGTCTTCAGAGCTCTGTATGATGTATCCCTCTAGACATTGATGTGTAAAATCATTAGAAATGTGCAATATGCTCAGTGTTTTTAATAAACCTGGTTGTCGTAAGTCAAACTGACCGGACTGAAATGTTTTCTTCTAATAAATGACACCGTAACTGTGCTAGCAATCAAACTGTCGCCCTGTGACGTCAGAACAACGCACAACCGCTAACCTGTCACACAAATGACGGAAATACCGCCTCAACCAACACATTAGCACCACAATCACTAAACACAGCAGAAATATTTTAATAAAAACCTGTTTACTGTGTTTCATGGTGGAGTGCGTGTGTTGCTATAGTTACATACATAGCTCTCTTTTTGTCTTGTTGTTTAACGGGAAAAAAAAAAATTATCCAAGAGAGGGTGCAAACTTATAAGTTTTAATTTATATCTGAGTTGATAATAAAGATAAAGACACAGAGGTGCAATTTAAAATAAATAAATAAATAAAAAATCCCTGTGTGTCAGTCATGAGCACGAAGATTCCCTTTCATTTTCCTTTCTTCATCTTGGCCACTTTCTCCTTGCGCTTCTTCACGTGCTTTGGTACTTTATTTTTCCGTTTCTCCCTCTGAGCTTCTTTTACCAACTTCTTTCTTTCCTGAGGAGGGGAGAAAAAAAAAAAAAATCATATAAAACCATTTTATGTTCCTGGATCACTAGCGAGGAGTTGGAAACGAAAATGTAAATACTTTTTTGTCCAGCGGTCGGGCCTTGTCCTGGCCGCTGTGTTCCTGCGTGTCCTCTTCTCCAGATTCCTGCTCATCTTCATCGCTGCTGGAGCTCTCTTCTTCAGCACAGCCCTCTAGTAAGGAAGGAACCTGAAATGCAGGAGAAAGGTCAAAGGTCACGCTTCAGTGGCGAGTTCCAATCTTGAACGACTTTACTGCTTTCGAATCAGTTCCAGGGTCGATATTTTGAAGTTTGTGACCACTTGAAGGCTCTAGAGAGTCGGGTCGACATTAGCGTGGACTTCAGTGCTTAATCTGACCCGAGTTTCTCTTCAAGTCTCAGATTGAAGTCTCGGATGAAGCTGAAAATATAATCAGGAAAATATTTCTTGGAAAAAAAAAAAAAAAAAAAGTAACATTAGCCATGTTTCCAGCCATGTATTTTTATGTGAATTTTGGGATATCACATAAAAAAAAAAATTAAAAAAAAAACCCTGGATGGAAACACCAGATGCGAATAAAATCTCCAAAATGCAAATAAAAACCTTGTGTGCTCAACTGAGGTGGATAATTTTTTTATTCGATAAGAAAACATGCGCAAAAACTACGATGGAAACACATTTACTGAATAAATTGCTCGACGCATCAAAAAAAGTCATGTGACTTTGCCTCAACAAACCATGTGATTGGATAACTGGCTCAGAAAAGAAAAAAAATGGTGGCGAGCGAGATGCACCACTTTCCCCTGAAGTGACGATTTTGTTCTCTTGGACGCGTGCGATGGAAACGGTGCTTTACACGCAAAGTTAAATTCGCAACTTGGACGGAAACGTGGCTATTGCTGCATTCAATTTGTGTCCTTGGACCTCTTTCTGTACAAGATATAACCAATCAGTAGCTAGGGGGTGCTATTCGCTCACAAAAGACAAAATAATAATTTACACCGGTCATCCTGTTCAAAAGTTTACACCCCCCCTGGCTCTTAATGTGTCGCGTTGCCTTCTTGAGCATCAGTGACTGTTTGCACCTTTTGTAATAGTCGTGTACGAGTCCCTCAGTTGTCCTCAGTGTGAAAAGACGGATCTCAACATCATATAGCCGCTGTTGGAAAGGAGTCAAATATGCAGAAAATGCTGGAAATGCAAAGAATGTGCAGGACCTGGAGGATTTTTCTGAAGAACAGTGGGCAGTTTTAACTGCTCAGGACAAACAAGGGACTCGTGAACAACTATCACAAAACATAAAAACAGTCGGTGATCATCCAGGTAACGACACGCGGTATTAAGAATCGAGCGTACGTAAACTTTTGAACTGGTTCATTTGTGTAAATTCAGTTATTATTGTGTCTTGTGGACTAAATGTAAACATCTGTTATGTGAAATAGCTTATTCAGGGCAGCACTAAATAAAAAAGCAATGCAATTTTTATGATCCCTCTTTTGTTTTTTTTTAAATTATTAACGTTTTGCAGATTCTGCAAGGCGTATATAAGCTTATGACCTCACCTGTATGAGTGCGAGTCAGATGAAAACCTTTTTTATTTTTGCATTGTTCATTGCAAATCGGTGTCACAATACCGTATCGTGTTTCTACATAATTGTTCACTGCAAGTGTTCCAGCGCTTAACGAGTGTCTTAAAGAATTCTTCCGGTTGCTGATTTATGTTGCGTACTGATTTAGGGTTTTCGTTTGACCTACCCTGAGGACGACACAAGAATGATTCATTCGAAGCATCTTACCGTCTGCACGCCTGAAAGATCCTTTTTCAGACCCGTCACCGTCTGGTACAGGATCTAATATTACAAAAGGGAAACTGTCAGAACTGCAAACTTATCACACACATACAGTGAAAACAAAGTCATTTCCTGGTTAAATGTCCTGCAGGCAGAATCCTGGCACTCACGTTATCGTTCTGATTGTTCTCCTGCTCCTTCATCATGGCGTCCACGTCTCGTTCGTAATGACTCACTTCATTTAGCGTACGAGGAATATAGGCCTTCTTAAACACCTGACACAGACACAAACAATTCGCAAATTTCAAGCTAATTGTTTAAACCAGTGTGCACTACGGTTGATTATTCTGCATTATACCACAACGCTGCTGAATACTCTATTCTGATTGGTCAGACGGTTTTGATGATCAGCTTTTTATAACAGCAGCTGCAAATCGTCATCAAATCAAAGTTTCTCTGTAACATTACAAGCTTTTTTTGTCTTACTAACTTCAAGAGACAGAAAAAAACAGTCTGTAAAGTGCGACTAATTATACCCACTATATGTTGCGAGTGGTAACGGGAACTAACTTAAATGTAACTATAAACGGATAAAAAGTATGTGTCGTACTTAATAATGAATTGCAATCTTTGTCAAATTTCTGTGGTATTATAATAATAAGGGGAATAAAACAATCCAGGATGTGTTGTTAAAGGGAAATAATCAACTTGGTGTGGTAACACTAACTCCACTATATCCTACCATTTTGTCGATGATTATTTTCCTACAACAGAACAACACAGGGCGTTTTAATCCTTATGTAGGGAGCCACTTTTCCACATCCCAAATGTTTTTATTATCCATCCAATTCATTCATCCCGTCCATCCATCCATCCAATTTATTCATTCCATCCAATTCATTCCATCCATCAGTTTGTGCTTTAGGACATTATTACCTCCTCGTCCACTTTGTCTGGGTTGGATCTCTCCTCTGCTGTTCTGGCTGATGCGATCTCCATCATCTGTAGGTACACACCACAAACACATTACAGCAAATACTCTCACGGCAGGTTATGATATCGTCATAATACAGAGCAGATTCACCAAAATGCTTAAAATAATTATAATTATTATAATTAAGTATATGCAGGTGCTGTGCATTTCTACTTTATTTATTTATTTATTTATTTTTTAAACAGATGAAGACATGATTTTAGCTTGTATTTGGTATTTCATATTTGTGTTCTGTAAGAATACACTTAAATAATATGGTGCCAAAAAAGGGAAAATTCAAATCACAATAAATTTAGAAATAAAAGTAGAAAGAAATTTACATGAATTACTTGGTAGTTTGTGGGTATATGTGTTATTCATACACACACGTTAAACGAGTGGTAAGATGAAATGACAGACCTTGTCCAGGTACTGGTTGATGTTGTCGCTGGTGATGGACGGGTCTGTGATGAACTCAAACAGTTCCCGAACCGTCATCACAGCTACGCTGTGTTTTTGGAAAAAGGCTAAGTAAAGAGATAAAAAGGAAATAAAAACACACTTAATTGCACTTATTTGAAAGCCATTCATCTCGACGAGTGTTCTGCAGTTTTCTTTCAAAAAAAGGGGAAAATTCGGAAACAATGTTGACATGCTGACGAAAAGATCTTGCACAACTCTTTTATTAAATGTGTTGTTTAGAAACTTTATCAAAAAAGTAGCCTTTGTGATTGTCTCGTGCTCTCTACTCGGTGCTTCTATGCATGTTTCAGCCACAGCAAAGGAGGCGTGGCCTCTGTGCCTCTAAATCTCAGTGAAGGATGAAGAAGGTGTGACCTCTGTGGCTTTAAGTCTCTATGAAGGAGGCGTGGCCTCTGTGCATGTAAAACTCAATGAAGGAGGTGTGGCTTGTGTGCTTGTAAGTCTCTGTGAAGGAGGTGTGGCCTCTGTGGCTGTAAGTCTCCGTGAAGGAGGCGTTGAAGGAGGCGTGGCTTGTGGCCAGTCTCAGCAAGTATAGGTCTCTGCAGAACATAAATGGGCGCTTCCCAATCAGTGGGTGTCTTCAAACCAGATGTTGTCCAACCATCCAATCAACTACGGTTATGGTTAGGGTTATTTTAACAAATCAGGTAAAGATGTTTGAAAAACACCTATCCCGGTTTGAAAACGCCCGATAATTGGAAAACGCCTTTTTTTGTTCTGCAGAGACACCATACTCGGTTGAATGAAGGAGGCGTGGCCATCATGCTTTGCCAATCCTGGTAAAGAAGGTGTGGCTTCGGTACCTCAGTCCCAATGAAGTGGGGGTGTGGCTTCGAATAAATAAGCTTTTTGTTTAATATTGAATCACATTTTACTAAGATTGAGCTCGAATTTACTTCCTTCAAACTCTATTTTAATGATTTCTTTGATTTACCGATTTTCTCTTGGTGTTTCTTGATTCTCCCTAGGAAAAATACACACCACGTTTGTAGTTTTTACACGCTAAAGAGCCAGGACACGTGAACATGTTAACACCCACCGTTAACATTGCTGCAGTCTTTGCGGAGAAACTCCAGTGCATGAGGATGATCGTGCTCCACTGACTGAGAGACGTCTATAATGTACGCATCTCCGTCGTGGTATCTGCAAACCAGAGCACAAAACACGGCTTTTAACCGAGGCAACAACACAACCCAGATTTACTCAGTATAAATGAAAGAAGCTGGATGACTCTGAGACTTACAGCATGTTAAACTCGCTGAGATCTGCGTGCACGAGCCGAGCCTCCTGATACATCAGCCTCATGTTCTGGATGACCTGCAGGTAGAGCTCACGCGCTTTGGATTCGGAAAGTGCCGCGTTCTTTAGTAAAGGTGCAGGCCTGCGATAGAAACATACTTTAGGCTGCAGTTTATTTTTATTTTTTAAAAGGTGACAAAGGTAAAAGCATGTGACTGTTTACATACATATCATCTTTTCCAACAAAGCGCATGACCAAGACATGGCTCCGAAGCATGATGGGCTCTGGACTGGGAATCCCTGCTGTCTGTAGTCTTGAAACAACAAGACAATAATTAATTGACATTTACACATTGTGCACCTCCATTGGGTCATCTAATAACTTTATCTTAATAACTGATAGTCTCAGGCGGTAGAATGGTAAAAGTAGTACGGCAATATATCTTTACGTTTTACAAGCATGCTGGCATAAGACTAAGACTAAGAAGCCTATTACTGATATAAGTAATGTTAATATTTAATTACAACCTGCATCATTCCATCACGTTTCATTCCTGAACAAAGTAGCTGGTAAAGCAAACCTTATCAGGTTCCTCATCTCCTTCTCAGCCCACGTCTGTACCATCTTCCTCGGGTTGCCTTTACAGTAGCCGTGCCGAAACCTGAAGAGCAATCCATCAGGAAATCAGCGATCGTGAGGACACATAAAACAGATAAACAAGTCGAACTCGAGGCCAACGGTGTTGACGGGGATGCCACTTCCGCCACCAACAAGCCTAGTCCTCCTCGTTACTAATTTGTATGACATTTGTATGACCTTGACCCTGTTTGGATCAATTCCAAAATCGAATCAGTTCAAATTCCAAATCTCAGACAGACTCACAGGTGGACCGTCAGCCTAAAATGGGCCTTAAGTTCCTGAACATGGATGCGTAAGTAACATCTTTGCATGACAAACAGGAAGGAAGCTGAAGAATAGAAGAAAAAAAAACTATTTAAGTCATTTAACCTGGCTGTGACCTTGACCCTGTTTGGATCCATACCAAAATGTGATCGATTCACCTGCTGGTAACAATGATAAATCCATGTACATCCTACAAACATTCAACCACTCGTTCTTGAGATATCGCACTAATGAGAATCAGTGGCGGAGGCATAACAATTTTTTTTTTAATGAAGTCACTGAAGAGGTCACTGTGTCTCACCTGAACTCTCCACTGACGTATTTATCCCTGTCCTTAAACAGCAGAATGGAGGTCTTGTATATCTTAATAGCGCGGCTTTCTCCTTTAGGCGTGGTCGCGTGGTAGACGTTGGCCTGGTGAAATTAGATAACAGAAAGTAATTTTATTACTATTGTGTAGTGTTCACTTAACTTCACAGGTTTATTCAGCCTCATCTCTAATCAGGAAGAACTCAAGTTTGAGTTTTAATCGAACCTCTTTTCCTGTACTGATGCAGCCGTTAATCCCTGAAATGACGCCTCTGCTGAGCATTTTGAAGAGAATCATGCGAGTCCTGGGGTCCAAAACCTGAAGGATTTGAAAGTATCATTAGTGAAATTCCCTTAAGCAATAGTGGCCAAAAGGGAAATTTTTTTTTACAACTTACTTATTTGATCAGCGAAGACATATTTGTTTCTTTTAAGGTACGGCATAAAACATTTGGGGGCGTGCTATTAGAGGAAAATAATCAACGAAGGCGGTGTGATGTGGCCTAACGCAAAGCGGAGTTCCTGTTACCACCCTTAAGTGGATAATCTTCCAATAACAGGATGTCCCAAAGTGTTTTATTCTTTGTATATCACAGCAATGATTACAATAGTGAATCACTGAAGAATGACACTTCAGACTTTTTATCCATTTGAATCCACAAAACAAGTTAGTTCCTATTCTCACTTGATGAAAACCTCCGTCATGAAGACTTTCCCGTGTCGGGAATCTTAACATTACAGCTTTACCACTGACTGTTGCTGTCCAGTGAACGCCGAGACTGGAGACTCCTTCCAAAAAATGTTGAACAATTGCACACTTGTACAAAAGTTATAATAGCAGGGAATGTTAGTTTAAAAAATAAATAAATAAATAAATAAAGTGCACATTTTATATATATATATATATATATATATATATATATATATATATATATATATATATATATATGTGTATGTATGTATGTATGTGTGTGCAATTTTTATTTTTATATTTTATATATATATATATATATATATATATATATATATATATATATATATATATATATATATAAATAATTTAAAAAATATATTTACTACAAATTATTAAACTAACTGCAATAAATAAATGAAATGCGAAATATAACGCAAATATAACATTAGAGAAAAGCTAAAGTAAAAATATATGTATTAAGCTGTTTTCTTTTTAATTTCTAACCGTAGATCCTTGCCGTTTGTCTTGTGAGATGGAGTTCCACCTCTTGTTTGGGAGCGTAAACACTAAAATCACCACAACCTCTTCTGTGTTTTAAGCCACATTAACCTCCTACCTCGAAAGGAAAATATCTTTTACTGAGCCACTGCTTTTAGTATACAAGTATATAATTATGCTAATGACTTTTTGCTTGAAATGATGTTCCTGACACACCAACCTGTTCCACCGTAGCTCTGTCGGACTTGTCTTTAACTCGATACCTGCGACAAGGACAGATGATTTAAGCGTCAGACGTAAAACAGTTCAGTCCACGAGGCTGTGAGTTATAATATCTGTATAGAGGTAATATTAAAAACATGACGGACGTGTCTGCTTCTCTCTGTCTTTGCATAGCGGTGACTTTGTTGATGACGGAATCGGCGTAGTTCAGCTTATCTGTAAGATCAAATCAAAAGAAAATATACTTTTTTTTTTTAAAAACATCTTAACATTCACACATAGAACTTAGCATTATCTCTCACTTTCTTGAACAGACTGATCTTACCCAGGTTTATTTTGTGTTCAAACTTCCTCAGCACCTTGTCTGAAGGCGTCGAGAGCTTTGCTGACTTTTGTGTGTTCTGTCTGTTTGCCTGGAATCAAAACAGACACAACACGGCTTAAAACACCGTTACAAAGAGCTGACACTAGAGACTCCTTCCAAAAAAATGACTCCTTCCAAGATCCCCTTACTGACAGAAATGCTAACATATTAGAACAAGTGCATTAAATATAAACATTTGCAGCTGATCTACTGTCAGGGCTGCAGTTATAGAGAATGAATGAACGCCTTCTGACCAATCAGAATCCAGCAGCGCTGTGGTATAACAGTATGACAGTCATACAGCTTCTCTCTTCCTGAATATTTCTAGAAAATACCTGCTGATTGTTCCCCATCCGCATTGCAGCGTAGCGTTTAGTAAAGTCTCCTCCGGCTGACCCTTTCCAGTCCCATTCATCATAATCATCATCATCATCCTCCTCCTCCTCTTCCTCCTCGTTATCATCATTTTGCGTTTTAGAATCTACAGATAACGGCTGCAATGTCACTCCGCTGAGTTTGTCCTCTAGTGATGGCCGTGTCTCTGTAACGTGGCTGAACTCTGAGTCACTGGAGAATATCACAATCCAAGGTTCAGTCAGTGTAGTTTCATATTATAAATGCTACAGCAGGTTAACGGAAATGAATCCTGACACTGTATTTGCATCAAACCTGTAATAACTGCTTTAGACACTTAGGACAAATTTTAGCTAACCATACAGATGGAAATTTTTTCATATTTTGCTCAATAGTATGAGGAAATATTCAAATTGATGCATGCTATTTTCCTTGTCGTACGAATACTATACTGACATCAGGGATTTAAACATCAGCTGGTATCGACATCCTCACTGTAAACAGGCGACTCTCTGAGAAGCTTCTGGTGGAAAAATATACAGTTTGTGCTTTAAAGTTGAACGAATATTCGAAATGATATTTGTTGACACATTTATTGCATTTGTTCAGAAGAGCAGAGCATCAATGCAGCGGTTCTGTGAAAGATTTTTCTTTTTAGGTCGTTACGGTGGATACGCAACACATCATTTTCAACGTTATGACACTGATTATTACGGTCTTAGTTACTGTTGTATTTGACTAATCACTTGAACTGAAAGGGCCTAACCTCAACCAAACCTCAAAATCTTAAAACGAAGTCAACTGGAATCTAACGTGTTACGTGTGTGGAAGGTTTAGGAATAACGACGCCCTATGACTAAAATATTATTGTAAATATTATTGTATTATTATTGTAAGTAAGGTTCATAAAATCTGTAGCATTTATTCGTCCCTGGCTACAAACCCCCGGTCTAGACAATGCACAACTTCCAAATGAGCACTTTACATCCAATATTGCTGCTATTTCACTCCTTACACAATATGACGTCATAACTCACCGTTAACACTACGTCATTACGTAATGTTAACAATATTACGTTATAACTTAAACAGCTCCACAAAAGGTTTTGGCGAATGTACACCAGTTCCTACTTATATTCTTCGGCTGAATCCCGACAGATTATGAGATTTCGGTTTATACACACTTCTATAGTACATTAGAAAATAAACACAACGCCATTTTGGGATATTTCCCCACAGTAGCTTTAATTAGCAGTGAGCTAAGCAGCCGGCTCTTTTCTTACCTGCCCAATTCCTCCGCGTCGTCAAACTGTCCCAGGACAATCTGCGACATCGCAATGCCTTTCTCCTTCTATTCACAGAAGAAATTAAGCGCTTCAGGATGATAACGGTCGCAAATACGGACAGTAAAACAAAAACCCACGCCGGACTCCCAGCTCCGCTCACGCTCACGCATTTCCGCCAATGTGACTACAGAAGCCGAGGAGGCTCATCTCCATGGCGACCAAAACACAAAAACGCAAAACGGATATTACTCCGTACTTCTCGTCACCTGGTTGTTGGCTTTGTTCGACACCTTAACTTAACATTAAGCGTCTCAGATAGTATAATATTATTCATACTAATCTTCTACAGTAGTAAATAGTTTCATAAAGCGTGAAACACATACTCACTGCAGTCCTGCTGAAAAAAAGCACAATAGAAACCATCACAGAAATTCTAACGGGTTCCAATACAAATACCATCATCTGTTAACCATTAAAACCATTACCAAATGGTTTCCATTACTTAGGACGTACTAAGGACGTAGGTCCTAACTGGTATCCACTAGACAGAACATGCCACCAATGGAAGACAACAACCTCCCAGTAGAGACCCACAGCAACCATTACAGTTTCCGTTAAAACCATTACAAATTCTATGAGGGTTTCTATTGTTTTGTTTTGTTTTTTTGTTTTTTTTTCAGCAGGGCAGAAGTCCATTATGTCCACTGAATTGCAATTATAGCCCCAAGAACAGCTCTGATATTAATGCTCCTGCTCTAATATGTTATTGTTCCTATAGTAACAGCCTACTGGATAAGTCAGGTCATGCTTATTAGTATGTACAGTATAGAAGGAGTCTCCAGCATCAGTGCTGTGTAAAAATGGTAAGGATGTTACTTTACATTATGACACATGGCACAAGTCTTCAGGTCAGAGGTTCAGTTGTATTAACTTCGAGAGAGAGAGAGATAAAAAAGAGAGGCTAGTTAGGGAATGGCACTTTATAGCTGCTATAACCTAAGTGATAACACGGACCAACTTGTTTTGCGGATGCTCCACAACATTAAATGTAAGTACAAATGGGTTAAAAAGGAAAATGATCAACTCTAAGGTGGGAACAGGGAATTCCCTTCATGTCCGGTTGCATCATACCACCACGTCAATGTGTTTTACTTCTTTCTTAAAACACAGATCTTTGCTACAATAATTGCCAACTGACTCCTGTAAGCCACATTTAAACGCCCTCAGTCTTCAAATGTGACTCGAACAAGTCAGAGGTTACCGATAAGACCCTGTGATCAACCCTTAATAATTGTGTAAGTGTATTTGCTTGTCCAGCATGTAAATCAGTGTCGATTTTGCCTCAAGTTCTCACACAATACACCTGGCACAATACTGTCATCCTGACAAAATTCCTGCTGTTCTGTGTAGCACATATTGTCATAACATGCATTTTTGTGTTGTGCTGTGATCCTGCAACCAAAAAAAATTTTTTATTCTATGGTGCATACAGATGAAAATACACATCCCTCTGAAAAACCATACCAAGCCTAACAAATAAACACAAAAATCAGAGCTCTGTTTAAATTCTCACTCTTTCTTAGTGTATATTTATTACTTGAATGATTTCAAATAGGGTTGAGTACTTGTGTACAGAAGGAAAACAACAAAAGAACCTTTCTAAAACTGAACATGAGAGACAAACTTGTGCAATCCCTTTAACAAATGCATTCGTTTTTACAGTGATCAACACAAATCGGTGAAACAAGCAGAATTACAGAGGACGAGGATGAAGATGATAAACATTGAGGTGAATTCACATTCATATGCATATGCTTTAACTGTAGTGATTGCTCTAACTTGCTGCAGAAATGAGATTTTTTCAGATGATTTAAGTATGCATAATTTGAAAAGCCCCTGAGAAAGAGAAGAATTGTTAACCACCCATTTTAATTAGACATGCAAAAAAACAACAACAACAACAAAAAAATCACTCTACTGCTAATTCAAGCTCGCGCTTCAATAATATTGATATATTTAGTTAATGCACACGTGTATTGGTGGGGGCTGATTTAACTGAATTAATGCAAACAAACAGACAAAAAAAAGAGAAGACATTAATAAAACAATCTATGGCAAATAGCTCAAGGCGTCGTAATCACAAACATAAAATAAGTGATAATATAAAGAACTTCAAGATTGTTCAGCGCTACAGTCATTGTTTCCGATTCTCCTCGGCGTTCATACGGGAGTCCACGTTCGCTCCGATCACTCACATCAATAAATACATAAAATATTCAGTGTGTTCTCCTTATCTTTGATAGACCTGCGCATACACACTATACACTACAAGCAAGCGCACACATCTCTCAAACACACCATAGTAGAAAAATGATTTGTTTTTCCGCAAATTCACCAACCCCGTACTGTAAATGAACAGTTTGGCCTTTGAAGGGTTAAAGTTTAAAGATGTAAAGAAATTGACTTGATCATTACTCTTGAACTGTGTTATTGTTCATTTAGAAGGCAGGTGCCGATATTATGTTGAAAATGAAATGGCCCTTTATCCACGAGGCACATTTGCTGCACAAATACGCTGCCTACTTTTTTTCTGAGGCAACATTAGAAATCCTATTCTTCAGTACCCAAATACCAATATTGCGATATGTTGTATAACCGATTATCAGCACGTCTGTTGCATAGTTTTTGGCTCTGAAATGCAGCATTTCATTGTTGATCATCTGAGTCTTAAAGATAAACTTCATTCTGCTAATTAGAGGTTTATGAGGTTAGATTTGCTAACTGCAGAGGTACTAAAGAGACGAATATGAAAAATAGGAGGCAGTGTGAACAGCACAGTTGTATAAGTCAAGGCAAACAGCAGGGCGATTTCAAGTATAAAACCCACAGCACAAACATCACTGCGCTAAAACCTACAATAGGCTCTGATTCACATTGGGATTAAATGCAATGTGTACTGCAAAGCACACTTCTGTCCGATGCACTGTGTGTAAAACCTTGGCTTGATTTCAACTGTGCTCAAGTCAGAAATAGAAAATGGACCAAAATGTCCACTGGATCTGTCAAGTGCATCGAACACCAAGTAAGCGGATCATACGGCTCTGTATTCTTATTTGGAAATGCTTCCATACTTGCCAATTTTTAAACCAAGTGTACATAATACAAGCTTTTGCCTAAAGGCAGTGTCTGAATGTCAGGCTTTACACCCCAAACCACCAGGGGGCGCTGTCTCAACCACCAGTTACGTTCTATGTTCAACACACCGCAAGGCCGGAGAGCATCGTTTATCAGTGAGCTTTGATAGAGAAGAAAATGTACAAAAACTGGCAAATATTGCCAAAAACATTGACCAATGATCACCCAAACTGATAACCAAAAGTATATTAGGCCACTGAGTGAACCAATGACACCTCCAAAACCTAAAGAAGCCTATTCAGAACAAAGGTTCAGAGAGATATGCTCTCAGGCACTTGAGCAAAACTCATCAAGAAGACTAAAAACAAAGTGGAATTGACTTAAGAATAATACATATAATGGTGCTAATATAAATCATCAATTTATCATAAAAAACACTAATTTATTCTGATATAAGGATTATAGAATTAATTAAAAAACACAATCATATACATTTGATTAAAAATGATACTGTGCAGTAGATCCAAATCTCTGGGGGAACAAAAGAATCATTAAGGCATTGAGAGAAAGTTTCCAGTTTTGCATTTTGCATGCATTACAATGTCTGCATGAAGACGCCAGACTTTGCATCGTCTTTTAGTGTTTGTGTAAGATCATGGAAGTATGGCACAGGATTAACAGAATCAACATGTCTTATGCAACGGGCTTGTCTGCAGCTCCCTGGTTATCCTTAAGACTGGGATCTGCTGCATCTTTGGGTTCTGGTGCCTTAGTATCCAATTCATCAAGCTCCTTCGTTTGAAGTACTTTGGAAGCCTCTGCTGTGGCCGTTTCCTCTTCTTTGATCCCAGCATCATCCACCATCTCTTCAGATTCCTCTGTTTTTTTGCCGTTCTCCGTCTTGGATGTCTCATTCTCAGCAGGAGCGGTCTCACTCTCACTTCCAGAAGAACACCGTAGATCTTCACCATCCATAGCTTCTCTTGCTCCATCAGCCTCATCTGCTCCTCGGTCGTCTGGGGTTTTCTGGTGAATACGCTGATGCCTCACCAGGCTGTGTTTCAGAGTGAAGGTCCGGTCACATGTTTGGCACTGATAAGGTCTTTCTCCTGAATATTAAAAAAAAAAAAAAAGTCAAATTCCCCAAAACAATCAATAGAAATCGACATTATATTTTCAGACTTAAGTATTCTTACCAGTATGTGAACGCATGTGTCTGGTCAAGTCTTGTAGGCTCCAAAAACGTTTGCTGCACACATTGCATATCTTCTTCCTCTTGTCAGGTCTACCTCCTGCTGATTCGAGCTCTGAAGAACCACCCTCTTCCTCTTCATTTCTCTCCTCTTTCTGTCCCTCCTTCTCCTCTTCCTCAGCACCACTTTCCACAAGGCTGCCGTTCTCCTCTTTCTCAGCCGCACTCGCCTCCGGCTCAGCTTCCTTTATTGGCGAGGCGCTGGTGTCAAGAGATTGACTGGATACTGCAGGCTGATTTCTTCCTTTCCTTCCTCCATCTTCATTCTGGCTGGTCTGCAAATGAATCTTCTGGTGCCGGCTGAGGGTGGCCGCATGGCGGAAGGTCTTTTTGCAGGTACTGCATGTGTGAGGAAATTCCTCTGATGGAGGACCCTCTGGTTCCACTGCAGGTTCTGCAGCCTCGGGCTGCTCTTGCTCAGTTTCTGAGAGTTTGAGTTCTGTTGGTTTGCTGGCAACATTCATATCAAGGCTCTTGTTGCTCTGAGAGTCATCATCATCATCATCATCATCATTCTCATTGCTGTCCGTGTTCATGTGAACGTTCTCAACCGATTGTGAGCTTTCTAGATCTTTCTTCAACTCTGGTGATTCCGTGGCTAGGTCTTTAGCCTGCTCTATCAAGTCCATTTCGTTTGTTGTGGTTTTGTCCTCTCTTTTGGGATCAACAGCATCTACCACAACAGCAGGCTCAGCATCAGAAACACCCTCTACAAAATAAATTGTTAAATGAGCACCAGTAAAGGCTTAAGGATTAGTTGGTACAATTTTTAAACCAATAACATATCTCCACAAGAATTTTTATGTCAAGGATCTTAAGGGTTGTGGCAGTCATACCTGTACTTCCCTGTGACCCTTCATCAACCTTGGTTTTTGGGCGTGACCCAGTGTTCTGCAGTGTGTTGCGATTGGATACGCCATGCTTACGAAGAAGGTGGCGCTCGCAGTTGGACTTAGTGGAGAAGAATGCATCACACTGAGTACAAGGGAATGGCTTTTGGCCTAAGAGAAACATCATTACAAAATTACTGTTTACTTTTCATTGCTTCTAATGGACTATATGGGGTTAGCAAATGTTTATTATGGCAAGGAGTCACACCAAAGCACGACTGACCTGTATGCGTTAGCATGTGCCTCTGTAAAGAACTGGTCCAAGGGAACACCCGAGGACAGTATGGACATTTCATCTTCTGCACCGAGTTTGAGTAGGCATTCTTCTTCCCTTTGCTTCGTGGTCGAACCTTCTCTTTGTCTTCCTTTCCTTCCTTCTCTTCTTCACTTGCAGACTGTTTCTCCTTTTCTGGCTCCATTTGCTGTAAGTAGGAGCTAAATTTATTGGCATCAGTAGTGGCCAGCATTTTCTCCACACTTGGTAACTCTCCACTAGACTCCAAGTCAAACCCACTGATGGATGCATGAGTAGAATCACATATCTCACCCTTGAATGGCCTCTTCTTGCCTCTCCTCTTTGATGCATCAAGGGAAGGACAACTGAAAGAAGACCCAGGACTAGCAGTGCCATTGGAACACTTTTTATCAATTAGTGTTTCACCACCCATCGCTCCATCGCTTTTCTCAGAGTTTATTCCTGTTTTGAGCAGCACTGGGGGAGCAGACACAGAGGAGATGATTTGGGCAATGGAGGCCAGAGGTGGCATCTCTGAAGTGTTGGAGGCAGCAACTGGTTTCGGCAGCAGTGGCTTTAGGCGTATGGGGGGCTTGGTCATATCACTTGTCAGAGTAGAGGCGAGGCTAGGCATAGATGCTGGAAGGGATGCATGGATCCCCAAGACCTTTCCCAAAAACTTGCCTGTACTTGGGGAAGGAAGCTCTTTTTTGACCTCCTGGCTATACAATGAAGTCGTATCAACTTGTTCCGTCTTTATTTTCTTTCCCTCCGGATCCTTGCGAATAGACAGGTCGATAGGCTCCATGGAGCAGTCATTTGACAGAGAGGTAGAAGCTGCCTCTGGTTTTATATCAGAATGAATAATTTTCAAAGTTTTGCTGGAGAAATCCAAGGGCTGGTCTTGAACTGCAGTTTCAGAGAAGGTACTAAGGTTCTGATCTGACTGAGACTGAGCAGGAGAGATTGTCTGGACAGAAGAAGGAGCTGTGACAGGAACAAGAGTGTTTATATGATCTTCAATTTCCCTCTCTTGCACTTCTGAGTGTTGCTTAAGCAAGTGATGAATACAATTCCTTTTTGCAAGAAAGGCTGCTCCGCACTGGCGACATTCAAATGGTTTCCTCTGACAGCCATTGAGAGTTCGGAGATGAATCTGTAGAGCTCTGTAGGTCTTCAGATCCTCTCCACAGTAGCGACAAGCTGTGTTACCAATATTAGCTGAATCCACAAGGTCCTGTGTCATACCACCAACTAAACTGCTTGCACTTGAGGATGGGGTAATGTACTCGATGTTTTTCTCGATCTCTTTTCGAGTGTTTTTCATGTGCTTCTTGCGCAAATGACGCTCACAGTTGGCCTTTACTGTGAAAGGGTAGTGACAGAGGCGGCAGACATAGGGACGTTCACCGCTGTGTGTTCGTAAATGGCGTATTAATGTGGCGTTGTCCGGAGCAGTGTAGGTGCAAATGCTACACTTGTATGGAGAAGCTCCATAGTGATGAGCCCTCATGTGAACCTGGAGGCCACCTGGGAAGGAGAACACCTGTGTACAGAACCGACACGGGTATTCTGTCTTTGGGATCTTTTTGCCACCTGAGGTTCTTATATCCTTCTCTTTACCTTGGACCTCTTCTTGCTTAATGTCCCCAGTAGTCATAATTGTTGCCCCTGTGCCATCTCCCATCAGATGTGTGTTTTCCCAATTTGTAGGTGAGGAAGACGTTGAGGAAGACGGGGTGTTCGAGGACTGTTTGGAAGTAAGAAGTTGGGCTGTTGGTGGTGGCAAGCTGGGGCTGATGGAACCTGAAGAGGCTGGCTGGGCATTCATGACTGGCGGAGGTGGTGTGGAAGTTCCCATGCTGGATCGAGGAGTCACCAGTGGCTTGGGTTTGAGAGGAGTAATTTGTTTGGGTTCTGCCTGCAGAGGACTTTCTGGACCTTTCGGGAGCAGTGGCAAAGTCATCTGAGATGGCATAGCGGCAGCCATCTTCAGGATTTGCTGGATGTCAGCAAGTTCCACTCCTGTTTGACTGACAGGCCGGACAACCAAACCACCCTGAAGTGGCTGCAGTGAAAGAAGGCTGAGACCATTACCCTTGTTCAAGCCTTGAAGAGAGAGAGGATCTAGAAGACAGAGGCCAAGATTACTATTGGTCTCTTGAGGTAGATTTGTTGCAGAGGGCTCAACACGAATAAAACGAATGCTGTCTAAAATTTCTTGCTGTTTCTCCTGCTCAGTTTGCTCAGGCTTGGCCAGTGAAGAATGCTGAAGACCAAGGAACTCCATAAAATTTTTCTTCCCATTTAAAATTATGCTGGCCTCCTGTGGTGCTGATTCCACTCTCTTTGGAATCTCTTTGGAATCTCCAGAATCTTTGGCTGTATCTGAAATAGTGTCATCTTCCTGTTTCTTGGGTTCGGCATCATTGTCTTTATGAGAGATTACGTGGAGATCTAGAGACACTTGAAGAGGAAAGGCCTTGTTGCATACATCACAAATAAACCTATGGAATTTGCTTGAGCAACGTCGCAAATTTGTCTCACACCAGACCTGCAGAAAAGAAATTCAAAATTATTTTTTTCAAGACCCAAGCCCAGTCTGGACAAGTACACATTTCAATCGTTTGTGTATTTGTGTACACAAATCTGTACCTGTGCAATTTGGGGGAACTTGCTGCAAGAAAAGTCAATGAAGGACAGATCACTGAAGCCAAGGGGTATAGAAGGGTTGCTCTGGATAAATGGTCGTCCGTTGGGATCTGTGGGCAGCTTCTTATGAATAACGGAATTATGACGAAGGAGGCCTCGATGGGTACGGAAAGTGATACAACACAGGTTACACCTAGCACAAGAAAGAGAATCTTGTTAACATTGTTCTAAGTAAATGCATGCCTGTATACCAATGATTTTTTTTTTGTACTTACCTGAGTGCAGTGTCAGGATGTGTATCCATGTGTGACTCCAAACCATATTTACAGATGAATGTCTTGAAGCAGATTGGACAATGCAACAGGTCTTCTTCACGCTTGGCAGGGCTTTGCTCCCCTGATTCGTGCACTACAAATACCTAACATAAAAGATTGACTATTAAAATCAAATCAAATTTATGCCAATTCGGTCCTCACTAATGTTTCTTTATTAAATGTTAGCCACATTTGCATGATGAAGTTACGTACTGCTTTATCGTTTTTTTTTTTTTTGTATTAAAAAGTAGGAGCCAAGCCACCGCAAATAGAATATAAGCCCGTTTGTGGCATCGTACCTTTTTACTGGGTGGTTCATTGGTTTTCTCTCCATCATCCTCTGTACTTAGTTTCCTCTTGGGGGGTTTGCGGCGCTTGCTTGGGGAAATGGGACGCGAGGCTGGGGCACCGTTTGGGCCCTTGTCATGAATTTTCATGTGCCTATAGAAATCGAAAGGATCTTATCGAAATCTGATTGGCATCCACCAACATTTGTTCTATTAAGGCTACACTGATTGAAACATTGGAAAAAAACACCCCAATGATAATAATGAGCAAGCAAAGCCAGATTATTTGGTAAATGGTACAAAATCATCTTTTGGCAGTTAAACTAAAACCTGTACTAAATGACAATATTTCAGAGTTGAAATAAGTATCATTATTTTTCTTATTCTTTGTGCTTTTCAATCCCCAGTATGTTTAATATGTTTCCAAGACACTGTCCTAGGTAAGTAAGCTGAATGGACAAACAATTTCAATATAAATTCTGTTTAAGAAAAAAAGAAAAAAAAAAAAAAAGAAAAAAAAAAGTACTTTAACCAGACATTACAATTACATAATGTGCACTCTTTATGCGCTAGCAATGTTACAATAAGCAATTTAGATCTGTACTCATTGACATACTGCTGGTTCTGGAGAAACATCCAAGTGTGTAATTAGAAGTAGAACTGTTTTTGCAGCTTTGCATTCGATCTCGCGCAACTATCAAATATTAAATGCAAATTTCGTTCAAGGCTTTGAGGACTCTATAGCTAATGAGCTGATGAGTGTTGAGTTCAGTGAACTGCATGAGCTCGAGGAAATGTACAAGCTCCATGCTGACAGCAGAGGGCTTTCTCGCCGAGGGGTCAGACAGTAGTGAGTCGAGGGAAAGTCACATTATGACATGCTGCAACGTGTGCTGCCCCCTCCCTACAGCGGTTTGCAAGAACAAACCCACCTTTCAGGTTCTACCAGATATATGCCTCATGATGCTTCACGAGCCGAAGCTGTTGGTTAAACAGTGCGTTACTAAAGAACCTGACTTGGTGGTATGTTGGACTACAGGGTTCCTGAATGCAAATGAGGTTATGTGCATAGTCAAGACTCTGAATCTTCCTCGTGTTATTGAGACAAAGTCAACAAGAATGAATGAAGTGCATTATTGGAACGTATTAGGCAAGTAGATTCGTTCAACCATCCAAACTGCTATCGTGTTCCACTGGATGATGAGGCTTTCTATTTAACACTTTCATAGATGAATTATTTAAAAACATATCCGGATTCTTTGAATGAATTCAAATGTCAGTTTTCTGAATTCTGACATTTTTCTCTGTATATGACTTATTTAAAAATAAATAAATAAATAAAATTTGAGTTTGATGCATAGTAAAATACTGTGCCTCAAAAATATCAGTTAAAAAAAAAAAAAAAAAAAAGAGGTGTTCATAAACATGCTTAATTCATTTGTTAACATTCAGGTCTAAATTATTGAACTTTGACGACCACAATTACAAAATAAAGCACTATTCTTGATATGTACAAAATTTACGCACTCTAGGACCGTTGCATGATGCAGCTGATTTCCGAGGTAAAAAATGATCTCTAGATTAATGAAAATCTAGTTTTAAAAAGCTTTGGAGTTCATTAGAGTGTAATGCCACAAATTGTTTTTATTTATTTATTTATTTATTTTTTACTTGATTTGGACTTTTTGTTTAAAAAGTTTGGACAAATATACTCGAGACACGATTCATTGAGAATGGTGAATAGGTTTATGGTTCAATAATTATATTAATGGTGTCAAGTATTCTGGAGGTGATTTATATTTTCTTTCCTATAAACATACTATGCACAAAAAAAGCTAATATCAGTGGACTTGCCAATGTACAACAGGAAACAAATACCAATATTATCTTGCCTTAAAGCGTCTCAAAATATGTGATGTAATTCATCTGCCTACTGAAATTACTTAACTATTGTAGGGTATTTATACGTGGTATTAAAATTTAATACTTGTGCTCTTAGTCAAGAAAACATTTACAAGAAAGCACTTTCTGTGTTTATACGTTTTGACACATTATCTATACTTTCACCTCAGTATAATTTATCGATACTCCGATGACAGGCACGGTGTGGGTGCACTGGACTAAAGAATCGCCTATGGAGACCACTCCATCATCTTGAAAGGCCAATGTTCACAGTCTAACTGAAGAATTTCCATAGATCGTCCCTCTCAAAACATCAAGACAAAGCTGACAAAATGCATGTAACAAAAAAACTGATATTCACGTGTGCACTTTCAGTTTCAGTTGCACTTTCTATGCAGGATAACAACAGGAATGCACGGACAGACGTTTTATGGAGTGGAAATTTAAATGGCATTTTGGGCGACATTTGACAGGCCTAATGCATGTCTACCTCTGCGAGAGCACACATGCCTGACCGAGAGAGAGGGGATAAATGTCAGCAGGCGCAGTGCTCAGAAGCTTGTTTTACATTCTGCAGCCGGGGATGGATATTAATAGCAGAGTCGATGGAGCAAGGGGCCGTCCATATGTGGACCCAACCCCGGCAGCCTGAATCCTGTTCCATCTCACATCGCAACTCTCTGGCCTCACTCACAAACTCGTCACCAAAGAAAGCCAGCGAACGCACTGAACAAACAATGAGCATACGTCAGAAGAGCGACGAGTTAAAAGTGTTCCTGGGTTTCAGATGACTTGATGCAGACTCGCAGAACTTTCCTCCTGCAATGCCTGGACTCTACAGCCAGAGGGTGCTGTGGAGCACAGCAAAAGTTTTGCTTCTTGCAGCCATGTGTTTTGCAATGACAACAGATTATCCACAGTCGATTCGACCGGTGAGGTCATCGATCACAAAAGACGAAGACCTGCACTCCTTCACAGCACTTCTTTCTCACATCTGGGAAGCAAACAGCCTCAGCTTGGCCTAAAGCATCCAAACGATACTCAGCACATCTCTTTACCAAACCCCACCCCCTCCTTTTCCTTCTCCTTCTCTTCCTCGCCCATTCACACACACACACACACACACACACACACACACACACACACACACACACTCTCAGACTCCTTTTCTTCTCCCACCCCCATCTGGAATGCCTGCATGTCTCAACTGCACAAGGAGGGCCTCTATGCTCATCCCATAGCCGCGCCACCACAAACGAAAACGGGCACAAACACACACTGGAGTGCAGCGTGCAAACAGAATTATCTCACGCACACAGACACAGAAGCTTGTGCATACATCTCTATCTTAAGGCCCTGATGCAACACACAGCAGGGGAACTAAATAGAGTTCACATATCAGCAGAGACATCACAGAGACCTTTTGCTCCTCCAACACTCCCTCATTACAGAAGTGACAGTTTGGCCAACACATGCTCATGATACTTTATAACCATTAGCATGATTTCATCTGTGTGATGTTTTAAGGTCTATATTCATCAGCTTTTTTTTTTTTTTTTTTTTTTTATGCTTAGCTGTTATATTTCATTCTCTGACACTTTCAATGATGTCAGTTGCTGTGCATCACATCTGTTTATCTCAGGCAAAGAGCAAAAGTGAAATGAGCTAACGCTAAGAGCTTCTATTTGTGCAACTGATGCCTTTTAGCTAACTGGTTAGCTAGCTTTGTTTCTAATATTAACAAAAAAAAAAAAAAAAGATGGGACCAAACATTATCAAGACATTATAGATATATTCTGTAATATATACCACACATAATATTTGGATGTGGACAAAAAAAATAAAAAAATTTTCCACCACTCTGTATTATATGGAAGGCAGCATTTATCAGACTTTAGCCATTCTGAAGCAGCACTGATCATGGCAAAGACAATTCCATAACACCAAACAGTGCTCAAGAATTTCAGAAAAGTTATAAATGTAAGTAAAACGCCTGTCTTATAGCTAACATTTTCAACAGTTTTGATAAAAGGGAGATTTCTGATCCCGGAAATCATTCCTGTGACTATGTTTAGCTAGCTAAAGTAGCATGACCTGACAGGTACCGTTTGTAACGTCGTAGCTAGTTAGTATTAGCATTAGTTAGCTAGCAATGCCTGCCATGGTTCCTTTTTTGGTCAACGATAAAGATACAGATAAACAAGTAACGGCTTAACATAATAACGTAAAAATAAAGGTTAAAGAAATCAAACACTCTTTCCTGACAGTGCCACATCGGGTATGTTACAGTTCTAGACATTTCTGAGACCCTCAATTTGTTTTTCTGGTTCTTCTGAAGAAAACTGCACAACATTTATTAAATGTTCTTACAACGTTGCTATCAATATTTTGTGCAGATGTTAGCGCTAGTGTTTCATGATGTCAGGTGGTGTTCAAACATGGCTGTGCTTACAACTCACGGCTGAAACGCAATTACAGTGTCGTTTTAGCCGTGTAGTCTTTTCCTACTAATGTAGCACCAAATATGACTCACGCTTATATTTCCGACCATTTTAAAAGCTGTCTGCTGGCTAATTAAACTGTTGGCCCCGTTCATTCATAAGAATTGCGTTCATAACAACTGGACGACTTCGACGGCTAGCATTTCGACGACAGCGCAAATTCCCAACGTTAGTTTTTGTACGACTGGGAATGATGTTCGAAAAGCACTGAGGTAAACCATTATGTGTTTTTATACAGTATTCTTGTAATGTAAGCTTTTCAGAACCCATCACATATGCTTTTGATCACATTGTCTATTACAGTACCATGGATAAGTAACCGAGAACTGAAATGGAATGAAATCATTGTGATTATATTCTATTTGTCTAAAACAAAATAATTTACACCCCATAATATTGGAGTGAAGAGAAAATCAATATAGGTTTCAAAATTATTTACAAATAAATAAAGAGAAACCCCTAAATTAGTTCTGGTGCATCCAGTTACCATTAGAAATCACATAATTAGTCGAAATGAGTGTCTGGGTGCGATTAAAGTGTCACGTGATCTCAGAATAAATACACCTATTCCTGGAGCTGAGCAAGGACTAATTCTCACATTCTGATAACAGACCAAAATCTCCAGTGTACATTTTTCAAGCAGGATGACACTGAAAGCAGCCTTTCTAAAAATCCAAAAGATCTAGGATATTTAGCCCTGAATGTCTTTAATACCTGTGCATGTTTCCGTTGGTGGTGAAAGTCTGACCACACACTGAGCACTTGTAGGGTCTCTCTCCGCTGTGGACCAGCATGTGGCGATCCAGAGAGCTGGCGGAGCTCAGCGCCTTTCCACAGATGCTGCACGAGTGGTCGTTCCCGCCGATCTCTGTATTATGCTGAGGATGAGCCAGGACAAAAAGAAAGATGGAGTTATTTTTACAAGTTTCCTGGACTTTTTTTCTTTATTTCAGAAAAAGCCAGAGCGCCGTTCATGCTGATATAAAACAAACAAACAAAAAAAAACGGCTCATGATGTTCACGTGATGTGATGTTCTTCCCAGTCCTTGCTAGTACTAGCTTAGCTTGCTATCTACATTAGATTTATTATTCTCAGTAGTGCAGATGTAATAAAGATGGAGATGGCGTAACTCTCGAACTCTGATGAGGAGGTTCTTCGCCTGTGCTGTGACCCTTTGGATACGACCTGACAGTATGCATCCACAGTTAAAGTGGGACGTCACATTGTTTACCGGTGAACATCCCAAAAATAGACATGTTGTTAATTTTACTTGTACTGGAATACATCATAAATACATCCCTGACTTGTGCGTCATGCCATGCTGACTTTTTATTCTGTACCTGTCGTATATGCATAGTGAGATGATGCTGCGTCTGGCAGTTCTTATCACACAGGGGGCAGATGAAGGTCGAGCAATCTTTCACTTCCTGCAACACAGAGGAAAGTCTTCTAGACAGAGCACTCACCCACAACAACGATCACGTACACTCGATACCTGCGCTTATGTAAGCCTCAGACTGACGGAGGCCTGTGAAGCGGAGACGTGAGACTGAAAATAAGCATCTTATCAGAGAGACAGCAACAGGTGAGCACACACTCGCACCTACTCGCTCTCTGTATTACACCATTCTGAGCTAAAACCACTTGAACAGAAGCTGTTGAGTGAATGGCTGTTTATAGCTGCTAAAATGTAAATGAGAACAGGAACTAACCCGTTTTGCGGCACTATAAACGGATAAAAAGTATGATCTGTCGTTTTTTAAAGAATATAACCTCCCAATTATTGGGAAATGGCTGTAGTACAAGATGATTAAAATACTTAGGGATGTGCCGTTACATGAAAGAAAAAAAAAAAAAAAAAAAAAACTTTCGGGTGGTAACTGTAACGCCGCTTCTTCATACCAACCAGTCGCCACCCAATTGTTTTATTCCTTACTTATTTACTATATACTTTTCATTTACTAGTGCTGCTGTTCGTTTAGAAGGTCTAATACTGTTTTTATTGAAATATGCAATTGATTGTTCTTGATGTTTTCGTGATGCTGATGATATGCTTAAAAAAAAAAAACATACTGTGACAAATACTGTTGTTTTATTGGCCACATCCGATGATGGAGAAGCTCAAAAAATAGTCTAAATGTTGGCCTTAAATTACTTTAATTTTCACATAACTTCAGAATGGGTCTTAACAACGTTCCTCTTAAAGCCAAGTGTTGAGAGAAAGCGCAACTCCTGGTGTGAAATCTGAGTGGTGTAACACACCCGGGGTGCAGGCAGCGCCAGAGAAAGGACTGTACTGATAAAGCCGCTGTGTTTTGTCGGGTCCTTATGGAAGGACTCATGCACCACAAGTGGCCTCTGCATGTGTCCTGCGGAAGGCAGCAGCTCCAGCTGGCAGCGAGCATCAAGAACATGTGGGACAGGCAGCTAAACGCATGGAAACACACTCAGCGCTGCTGAATGAAGGCTGGAGGGGGTTGAAACACCTGTTTTTTTTCTCCACAGAGGAGCGTTTCAGCATTTTAATTGGAGGCGTAAGACGTGTATGGCCGCTGACAAAGGGGGGATTGAGAGGGCACCATTTGCTGCCATTCGTTTCAGCCGTGCAAACTCCTGCCCTCAGCAGCACCTCTGGGGTGATTTAATGTCAAGAAAACACATGGGCAACTGTATGTGTTTCTTATGATGGATTATCATCTCTTACTGAACGTGTTCTTTAATAATTATTTACCCGTCATTTGTTTACCGTGCTTCAGGTGAGGACGTTATACCACACTGCGTATTTTGTTGATTTTTCAAGTAAAAAGAGAAGAATGACTACTTTACAGTATTGTTCACCAAATATAAAGTAACCACGAACTAAAATGTGCAGAAAATGTAACAGTAATTTATTAATTGTGGTTGCGTTTTCTTCTTTTCACTTCAAAAATCAACAAAATATGTGATTGGGGCAGGGGTGCCCAAACTTTTGCATACAACGTTAAAAATATCATCAGCTCCTTTAGTGACGTCAATAACAAACAGTAATTCGGACCGACACATTTCAGTTTTTGTACAAAGCTGATGAATGTACCGCTACTGCATACAGAGATAAACACCGATTTGAACAGACAAACAAACAAATAAAGTTCGCCAAACAAGTGTCTGAAATGAAAGACAATAACTAAACAAATAAATAAATTTCACAAAACAATGTTAAAAAACGAAAGACAAAAGAAAAAAAACTTTAAAAATTTAAATTAAAACAACAAAAACTAAGTTAAACAAAATTATCTAAAAATTGTTGAGTAAAACATAAATAAATTAATTAAATAATTAAAATTAAATATCTATAAATAAACACGCAATTCAATTTTGTGTGTTCTGGGTGTTTCATCCAAATACATAATTTATACAAATGACCAAGTTTTTTTTTTTTTTTTTTTTTTAAACTATTGTTTAATTTGTAATAAAACCCAGAAAAAAAAGAGATGAGACCACAGTTTTAATTTTTAAGTAAATGGTTACCTGTTGCATTGTTGCTTGTGAGTGTAAACTCAGATTAAGAGTGAAGTACATTAGTGCATGATTTTGAGATTCCTACAACAGTTATATTAAAAAAATACAAAACTCGGACGTACCTGGTTCCTCCTGCCGGTGCGATTAGCAGAGGGAGATTTGCTGGGGGTTTTAGGGGACGCGTTGGAGGCAGCCGTGTCTGCGTCCCCGTTCATTTGGCCAGTGTTCGTTTCAGTATGTGTTGTAGAGTTGGCACAGGACTCTCCATCTTCCTCTCCATCCTCTTCTTCCTCCTGCTCAGCTCCTTCCTTCTCTCGCTCTTCCTCAGTTCCGTTCTCCTTTCCCGGCACTCCGGGACGGTCCGGTTCACCCTGCGGCTTCTCTGTAAAGTCACGAACGTTAACGGTCATAACAGTTTAATGAAGTGCTACGTCGTATTAAATCATGAAACGGAGCGAGTCCGGTTTCATCGTGATGTCGTACCTTCCATCGGTGTGGAAAGCTCCTCTTGCCGCTGAGAGGCTTTGCCATCTTCAACACACCTCTCCTCAGGTAAGGCACTCTCCATGGCTGAAACGAGCAAACAACAAAAATATATCGTCTATCATATCGTTTACAGACAAAATCGAAGAGCAGTATTTATTTGGAAGATCATTCGATCGCATGTGAGTAAAGAGTAGATTAAAAACCAAGAAGAAAGCAGTCTCCTGGGTTGGAAAGAGTAAAGACGGCCATTATTTAAACAGCAGGAGATGCCTCCTCCGTGACCTAGGATGCATTTTTGTCTACAATGCCATTTCAGTTCGACCGTTGCCCTTTCTGCCTAGAGGACACGCTCCGAAGAGACATTTTGCACATCCAAAAAAGTTAAGATAATTCTGCTTGTTTAGAATACAAGTTTCTATTATATATATATATATATAAATAATTGGAAATTTCAGTTACATTTTTATTACATACACTCGTTGGAGTTATATTTTTCTCATTTTAAAATGGATTTGATGATGTATGCAAAGTTAAAATAAAAAAAAAAAAATCTATCAAAATGAATTTGAGACAAGTGATGGGGGTTTGATTTGATATATATTTAAAGCTGATTCGATTCAAATATGCGTTGTGTCAATCATTTACCACAGCATTTTCTTTACGTTTTTCTGCGAATTTATTATTTATACCACAAAACAACTATTAACATGCAAGATAGTCGTACCAAAGAATCAGAGAAACAATTTTTCATTTTTAATTGAATTACATTTGTTTTACATGCATTTTTTGTGGTTGTTTTTTTTTTTTTTTTTTTGGCCAGAATGCAAATTTTGAGAAATCCTGAAAAGTCAGGACTGTGATGAGAAAAAAAAAAAAAAAAAAAAAAAAAAAAAAAGAACTTTAATAAGCAACCTTGAGCCACAAAAGTTGAAGCCTCCTTCCTTGACAGTGGGATTACAGTAGGAGGAGTACAAATGAGAATGAGCGATGTACAGATCCCTGAAACAAACAAACTGATGTCTGAAATGTATGGGCAAAATCTGGCATGACAACTGAGTTTATTCTGACATACCGCTGAACAAATGACTTACAATCGCATTAATATTTCTTTATAACTCTTCCTGATGAACAATATCCCTTCTGACGGTTAGAGCTGTATTGACCTTGGCACGATTTACAACTGCTTCACCGTGTATGTATGTATGTATGTATGTATGTATGTATATATATATATATATATATATATATATATATATATATATATATATATATATATATATATATATATATATATATATATATATATAATTGGGCTGATTTGTTAATCATTTGCATTGTCATTCTAACGCGCTGCAGTGTGACAGGGTGATGCTCGGAAAGACAGAAGCATCAGCAAACATCAGGAGATCCCCCAAGAGGCACTTGCTCAATTGAGCAGCCACACACCTCAGGAAGGGTTTTATCTCTCAACTTCCACTTATAGCACATGCCTTACGTGTCTCTGTGTGTGTGTGTGTGTGTGTGTTTGTGTGTTCATATTGCCAAATAGCACTGTGGCTACCAGACTGAGCATCCACTGAGCAACACAGAGGGAGGAAGGCAGTGTGGATTTCAGCTATACGCAGAACCTGCTCCACAACTTTAAATACATTGGTAGCGTTGTTAGTTCTGAAACTGGAACAGTGGCAGAAAGAACCCCTGGGGGGGTAGTCGGAGTAATACGATTTATTGCTTTATGTGAATTTTGAAATTATACCTTTGTGACGACTTGACACACAAAAACACAAAAAATGTTCGAACCAATATCAAAAACAAAAAATTGGATCCTGCCTTTTTGTAGCAAACAACTCCAGTTTTTCCTTCAATACGTGTTCAGTCCTGTAACTTAACGGCTTAACTGCTTGTATTTGAGTTTTTAATTGTTACGGAGACATTGTTGGCTGGATGTGGCAATAAAATAGACACCTTAATATAAAAAAAAAAAAAATGTATACCGAAAATATCTAAAAATAATTATACAGGCCCTATCCTTATCTAAAACATTGAACAATGACAATAATCTATTACTTTGCCCCACCCCCTCAGCTTTGTGTCTCTCCACCCACCCCCAGATGTAACTTTAAAGCGGGGCTACTACATTTAATATGGCATTTTATAACAATTAAATGCTTTTATAACATAACCTACATCTTGTCATTATTTTTCTTGTACACAATTACTTCATGGGGAATTTACTTAAGCTGCTTGCTGCCTTCGCTGATTTACCTGGTCAATGTTCAAATCAACAAATACATAGATAGATAGATAGATAGATAGATAGATAGATAGATGGATAGCTGCTGTTACTTTTCCAATAGAAATATCTAGTTTTCTATATCACTTCGTATAAGGATAAGCAATCTTCTTTCAAGAATTATTGTTGTTTACTTGCCATTGCTGATATCCTGTTACATCTCCCAGATCTAATAAATATACATAACTAGAAGCCACTATGGCAGTACATGTAAATTTGCCCATATCTGCAAAGAGTGCTTGGACCCCGTGGATTGCTGCTTGTCATTAAAATCATTAAAATTTTTTAAAAATAAATAAAAAATTGATAGAGTGGGTATTGACATATCATATTCAATTGAATGATCACCGATAACTTTTCTTTAAAAAAAACAAACAAACAAAAAAAACAACTTGTGGTTTAGACACAAGGTTTAGACTTTCCTTATTATCCTACTCAATCCCCAAACTGTGCAGCTAAAGCATTCTGACTCACTGAGACAGGTATCTAGAACTTATTTATGTACAATTTCCCCAAGATTATGTTGTTGTGGAGTTGAATAGATTAGTCTCTTGGGCCATGCTGCAAAATAACATTCCAAACTTTTTTTGCTTGATCACAGCTCTAGAAACCATGCACACTAGCTGGAACATGAATTTAAAAAATAGTCCAAGGCCTTAAGCACGGTAGATCGATCATTATAAATGAAGCAATGTGCTAACTTTTTTTTTTTTTGTCAGCTCTACTTCTTTGAATTGCTGCAAGTTTGTTGGTTTCTTTTCTGAGATTTGAGGAAGTCATAAAATGTTCTGCTCATGAAAATATCAAACGTGTTGCATCAAAGCATCTCGAGCAGCCTCGATCAACAGCCTGCACCATGTTGCCTAGAACGAAAAACAGTAAACGCAAAGGACTGCAGCAGCTGCAGGAGACTGATACTAACAGCCAGACTGAGAGAAGGGGGGGGCCCATCCCAGAGAGAGGAGGGTGGGGCCACTGAGAAAGAGAGACGTTAGAGAGATGAAGCACTCCTAAGAAGAGAGCAGAGGAAAGAGACAGAGTTAAAGAGACAGAGAGATAGAGAGAGAGAGAGAGAGAGAGAGAAATAGAGGCTGAGGAAGAGAGTGACTGTAAGAGAGACAGAGAAATGGTCATGTGAGAGACGACTGGAGGATAGACAGGAAAGGAGATGTAGGAGACGCAAATACACGGAGGGGCCGGGCCGTCTGTGTCTCGCTGAGTGAAATCGGCTCACAGGCTGGAGAGAGAGGAACAGTAGGGGGGTTGGGCTGAGAGTCAAAAGCAGGAAGTGGCTTAGAGAGCAGTCGAGGGAAGACTGCTGCTGCTTCTGCTCTCTCTCTCTCTCTCTCTCTCTGCTCCTGTGTGCACATGCTACAGAAGGCTATGATTATCTCAGAGTCCCCTCCCCACCAACAATCATCCTCGATTTAGAATAAAAGAAAAGAAACATTCAAAGCCACTACTACATGTCTATTTTTTAACATGTGCTGCTGCCCCACCCTTATCCGTTACTCAACATAAACGCACAAAAACGCACGTTGCTGCACAAGCCATGGCTCTATAACCATATAACTAACAAATCATTCACGAAAACATTTCTGGAAAGCCCAATTTTTGATAAACAATAGTAAAACCACAGGTTACATGCGTCTTTTTTCAGACTCCCCCCCCCCCCATACTTGGAACCACCTGTCTCGAATGTTTGATACGTTAAGTGACGTGTCAAAACTGCGTACAGAACGGATCCCTGGTCCTCTTGAAAACTCGCCTTCACCAGACTGTGATGGAAGCTACCCACTCTTGGAGATGCATACCGAGTAACGTCATTGGTTCGACTCGTCATGCTACTTCCTGTTTCAAGTATGGTGATGGTTGGGAAAGTGCTGCTATGGTCAGCGGGGGAGATGGAACACCTTACTGAGATATAAAGCTAGATTTTTTATAGGACTGGAGCACAGTAATTAGCTCAGCTTTGTAGTCTGAGTGCTTGCACTGAAAGTATCCCCCCCAAAAAAAAAACCAAACAAAAAATAAACAACAACAAACCAACATATTCATAGTCCTGCACGGTTAAAAATCCCGTATGAGAATGGCTCCTCATTTGCAGGTATTCCTGCACGATGACATTCCGTGCAGCTGTTCTTTGTCGTTTTGGATGAACCTAGCCCATACCTTTTGTAAACCTACGTGCATAAAGGTGATGCATGGGAATTGCGCAATCAATCCACAGTTTGAAAGGAACTCTTCTATGTAAAACCAAACCTGCGATGAAGAGTCAAGCCCCTAAACGATCTCGGAAGTATTCTGGCCGAATGTAAAAAAAAAAAAAAAAAGAAATCAATGTGCTGAAATAGTAGTTCTGGCAGGAAAAAAAGAATTCATTAGTACACAGCCAAGTATGGGGGAAGTACGGTGCAGAAAATGTGAATAGCCAGGATGCGCTGGACAGAGAATGCGAGATATGAGGGAGGAACCAGGGTACTTTTTGTTTTGCGTGATGAAAAGATGAAATAGGAGGGTGGATAAAGGTTCGGAAGGATACGCTACTGGCAGGCTTGTTTCAGAAAGGATGGTTGCAGTGTTGTAACACTGCTACACATACACACCCACATCTGTGAGTCAGCGAGACGGGGAAAAAAAAGAATTCCTGAAACTTCCCTTGGAGCTGGGGGGAAAAAAAAAAAACCTCCGCATATCACACACAATACCTGCATCGTTTCTCCCTGGCCTCTTTCATTTTCAACTAAATGTTTTCGAGCAACACAAAGGAATGGAAAGTCTCTCTCTCTCTCTCTCCCCCGGTAGAGTAGAGAACTCATGCATTTCCTGTTTGGTGTGGTGACTGGGAAGGCCTGCGGAATGCCTGAGCCATTCTCCTCCTTCCTTTCCTCTAAACCCCCCTCCATCACTGCCTTTGTGATCTCGGCCTGCCGTCGTCCTCGGTCTCATGCGCCACATCATTCACACCCCGATGCCCCACAACGGCCTCTTTGTAAGACAAAAGGAATGGGTGAAGTTCGAACGTTACAAACTCGCACAGACTCATCTGATCATCCTACTTGTGCATTTCATCCTTCATCAGAAGCACTGAATGCCATTCAAAAGGCCTGAAGCTTTGCTTACAGTGCTAAGAGCTGGGAGTGGTCTGGAATGCATAGCTGCCAAAGTATGCGCACACACACGCACACACACAGAGAGACAAAGATCACCGGGAGATTGAGCAACACCTCTTCAACATCACCCTCTGTACCTGATCTATTTTGCTGGCAAGAGATCCGAATCAGTGCATGCGATACATTTTTATTTAAACCCAAGGCAGCGAGCACACACCAGTCAGTAGTGTCAGATGTTTTTGGCACTCTCCTATTCTGCGATCAGGGCCAGACATGTCAGAACCACACACACACACACACACACACACACACAATCATCCTCATCTTCATCATTATATTAATAATCAAAACATTCACAAACCAACCATGCATCCTTGCCTAATAACTGAAATACACGGATGAGTTCAACCAACAATAATATGAATAATGAAGAAAATTCATTCATTCATCTTTACCCTAGTCAGCATCCTGTTGGATACACTGTGTGCAAGATAGGAATATACCCTGGATATGAAGACAGTCCATCGCAGAGTACATAGGAACAATTTAGAGTAGCTAATTTGTATGCTTTTAGGGTGTGAGAGGACATCAAAAAAACAAAACAAAACAAAAAAAACCTGGGAAAACCATGTAGACACAAGGAGAAGATGCAGAGCTTCACACAGACTGTAACCCAAGCTCAGGATTGAACCAGGGTTTGACCCTGAAGGATTAACTGATTCCATTTATTTTTCCCATTTTCGATACAATACCAAAATCAGAACTCCCGTTACATAGGCCAAAATCTGATATTCGTCCATCGCTGACCATTATGTTTTTTTCCCATTTCATATTTGCAGAAGCCTTTTAAAAGGTACAGTACTGTGCAAAAGTATTAGGCACATGCTGTAGAGCAAAAAATGCCTTCAAAATAATGAAATTAAATGTTTCTACATTAAAACAAATACCGTAAACTGCAGTAAACAGTAGTAAATGAAACAAAACTCAATATTTGGTGTGACAAAAAAATAAAAATAAAAATAGTAGTCTCCGGTACAATGTGTGCAGTTTTATAAGGAAAAGAGCTGGTAAGTTTTATTGAGCATCTTGCAGAACCAGGCACAGTTCTTCTGGACACTTTGACTTTCGCACTCGCTTCTTATTTCTGCAGCGAAACCCAGCAGCCTTCATTGTGTTTTTTTGTCTGAAAAGTGTCTCTTACGTAATACGCTGCTTTCTTTAATGACATACAAACATTTTTCTGTAACATTTAATTTTGTGCTAGAAAACTAATGTTTGGGAATCTAAAATGTTTTTAGTACTGACTTGATAATGTAGAAGTCATAAAATAAAAATAAAAAAATCTATAACAAAGTTTGTACTAAAAAAAATAGGGTGCCTAAAACTTTTGCACAGTACTGTGTATATGAGGACGGCTTTATGGCCGTTATCTTTAAGCTAATGATGAGCTGAAATGGAAATGATGATGTCCGTTGAGCAAGCGAACTTTACATTAAAAAGTCCAGTCAACCATCAAGTCGACGTCATATGGCATCACCTTACAGCATCAACGAAAAATAGAGAACTAGACAGGATCCAAGAACATGGATCATCCGATCCAATATTAATAAAGCATTTCCAGACAATATTGGTCCACAACTGGATAAAGATATCTGTAATGACTATTCTGTAAAAATATCCACCAATCATTTGGTAGCAAAAGCATTTTCTGAGTGAATAAACTTAATAATGGTTTATTGACAGAAGTATCCGCCTGGTTACTGGGTACCAGCTAAACAGTCATAGGTACATCTTTTGTACCTTTAGTATGTATCTTTCACTTGGAAACATGAAAAAATACCTTTAAAAAATAATTTAAGTTACATAATAGGACCTTAAGGACCTACTACTATAAAAGCACCACACTGGCTCTTGATGGTACCATTCCAGCAACAAAGAAAAGGAAAAGTTTGGTATCTTGTCGTCTCTTGCAATGACAATGCAGAGGCCTCATCTGAAAAGACTACAAGACGACGCGTGACATCATCTCAGAGCCCCAGCGTTTTGTTTGATGGTAACAGGAGAACGGCCGTGCTCTTATTCTGCTCGCTTAAGCTGGTAAACTGACACTTCCTGCCACCACCATCAAGGCCAGGTGGGTTTCCAGACAGCCAGCCAATGCCAGTGGTACTCAGATGGACCCCCGTTACTTGATGTACAACAGAATCGCACTGGCATTTATATTTATATAATATATGAGCGCAAAGTGATATGAAGGGATAAAAGGATAAAGAAAGGACGGACGGATGGGAAGAGAGCCATGGACGAAAGCAGATGGACAGGATTAGGGGATTAGGAATGAGCAAAAGATGTCAATCCCGACCCCACACCTGACAACAGAATAAATGTTTCAATTCTGGTTAATGATAACCAACAAGCGACGGTATACTATAAGGGGGCCAGGCACTTGTCAGGAGTAACCGCCAAAAAAAAAAAAGAGAAAAAAAAGTCACAATTTCACAACTTGTTTACATGCTTCTGGATGAAACTAGGCTCTTGCAAGAAGTCTCAGGATCACCTGCTCTTGCATCCAAGAGTGAGTGGCACGGGCAAGTGTTGGCACGACCGGCTATCACGTTCTGCTGGCTCCACAGGCCATGCGGCACCTGGATCAGTTTCAGTGCAGTGGAGAAGAGGAAGGAGGGGTGGTGAGTGTGGGAGGTGGAGGTTTGCTAAAGGTGGGGGCTGCTGCCTGACATGCAGAGAAGGATTCACAGAAAGGAGAACCTTGGAAGGGGATTCAGGCTGAACTGGTCTGACAGCTCATCCTTCTAATCTCCACACCTTATCTCTCCTTCTATTTAATACCATCTTCCCCCTTCTCCTGCTTTTGGTATGTTCTTGTCAGGGGTAAGCGACAGGATGCATTTCTTCTGAAGAAACACAACATGACACGACTGTTGCTTCATTCATAGATAAAAGAGTAGATGCTAGCCTATTGCTCATTTTCACCAAGAGTATAATCATTCCTCCAGTTCCTTGCTAAAAAAAAAAATAAATAAATCTATAGTTTTCATAAGACCTAAAAAGGGGCAGGTCTATATCTATAATAAACATAATTTCAAAATACCATACAACAAACACTTTTTGGATGACTTTGTACAAAAGGTAAAAGGCTCGTTTCTTTATGTTAGCCTTTTGTTTACATTTTTCTGGCCCTGAAACAGGCTCTACCCCAACCAAAAACATAGCTGCTCACACCCACACTGCAATCTGCCTCCTTTTCGTGGAAAGTAGCACACAAAGCATGTAAAGTTTCAAAAGAGCTACTGGCTTGTCCATTTTTTCCCCAGCTGACGACACATCCCTGGTTCTCGGTTCCACTTCATCCTTTCCTTTCCTCTCCTCTTGCATCTTGTGTTTCATCACTTTAAGTGGTCTTCCTCTCATTTCCTGCACTTCACAGCCTGCTGAACGAGCAGCACTGAACCCCTCATTGAGCAAAATGTGTGACCCAGTGTTCTGAACCCCTCGACTACACAAACACACCGTGGGCTGACTGCGCTGTTGCATTAATCAGAGTTTGCGGATGCATAAAACCACGGTTCACGGGAACACACCGAACTCATTTAGAACAGCCTGGTTACTTAGCAAGGGAGAAAGAGAAGCAGAAAAAAGAGAGAAGGAAACAAACCCAAATAGAGAAGCGAGAAGCAAGAGAGCGAGTGAATACGAGCAAGTGTGTTTGCATACTGGGTGGACCATCCCTAAGGGGTTAACAGAGAACAGCAGGGGAGAGGAGGTGGAGGAGGAGGAGGAATGAGAGCGAGAGAGAGAGAGACAGGAGGGGGAGCCAAGCGAAGAGAAGCGGCACTCAGCTGTCATTTCTAACAGGTGGCCTTGACGTGACCTTTGGCTTTCTTTTGCATACGGTATACATGTCAGCTCAGGCAGTATTGCCAGGAGCTCCAGGTTAAAGGGAAGGGGGGTGGATGGGTGGGTGGGGTCTTCTATCGCTGAGAATGACAGTCAGCATCCTTCATCTTTTGAGTATCGGCCTAGCAGAAGGATAAGTGTCTTTAAATCGGCTTAAATTGTCTTCTCTCTCTAAGCAGAGACAACCGCAACCCAACTGAGCAGCGCGCGCACCTGATTCTCACACACACACACACTCACACTGACGCTGAAGTGGCGGCTTTCACACAGCTGCCGTCGTGAACAGAACCTCACGTTGCACCATAACGGCTGCTGAACTCCTACCCATTTCCAGCACTGCGCATTCCAGGCTATTTAAAACACAGGCCCGGTGCACACTTACCCCAGCATACACTTCTGATCATTATTTTATCATTATTACCCCGAGATCTCTCTCTTCATAAAACACAGATCACGCTAGCAAGACAAAAATTGACAGGTGACCGTTCGTTTATATGCACGTGCGCAACACAGAGCCACGATTTCGGTGACAGAGGCAAGTGCCAAACCGACAAGTGACATCTGAACGGAAATACCGTCAATTCTATGCAAATTAGGTACGAAATCCAAACAATTCCACATGGTTAGCGCACGTGGTCCGGCGGTTCTTCATTTCGATTCACTCCCTCGCAACAAGTACAATTAGCTCCCATTTACAGTTTGAAGCACAAAAATGAAAGAAAAAACAAACAAACTTATAACCATGGTTTCCCGTTATCCGGTCATATACGACCTCCCATTAAACGTGTACAGAGACACTGTGAAGAAGAAGAGAAAAAAAAAAAAAAAGCTTGTAAGGAAGTAGCAGAGATCGTTGTGGTGAGTGTGGGGAGTGTACGTAGCTTGTAGCTCTCTTTGCTAATCTGCCAACAAAGCTAGTACGAAGCCTAGCATGTAACTTGTAAACAAATACATTTTATACCGAAGTGTATAACTCATATAGTGGGTTGTAGGCTCAACACATTGTTACTACTGTTACTGTTTTCCATCAGATCAGAGGGGGAAAAAAGCAAAAAGCAAAAAAAAAAAAAAAAAAAAGCCCACACACACACACACACACACACACACATCCACAAGTGTCAAGAGTCTCACTCGCTATGAGCCCACAAGAGACAAACTACAAATGAGAGGAGCGATTTGCTGCTTGCTAGTGTGAATGCAGGGTAAAGCTGAGGTACAGCATCACAGCCAGCCACTGTCTCAGGTCCAGAGAGCTGGAGTAGTTCAGAAAGTGTGTCCGGCAGTTGTGAGGGTGTGTGTGTGTTTCTGCTCTGTCTCTACTGCAGAACTCACAAGTCTCCCACTCATCTGCACACACACACACACACACACACACACACTCTCTCACAGTCTGTATTTCTGTCTGTCACTCTTATTTCACTTCTCACTCCCTTCCCCCACCTCTCGATCTCACTGTTTTATCTTTAACTTCTGAAGTACCATACACACAGCATCAGCAGAACATTTCTGACTCTCTGTGTACAAATAAAGCGTGCAGACGGACTTCGGATTCATGACTGAAAGTATTAGCTTTGCTCGAGGGGGGAAAAAGGCATCTTAAAGGGCAATAATAATTGTTAAACTGTCCTGTAAATCAAATGAGCTACCAGATTAAGATAATTATAAACTAAATAAGGGCGTCTGCAGTACATCATCTAGAGCGTCTACAACAGAACTCGTCATTGGGCGAGACTTTAACGTAAACTCAAATGTTTTTGAAGAATCCAGAAATTACTTTTACTGAATACTATATAGTATTTGTCTGTGTAGGTTTCCTCCAGGTTCTTGTTTGCAGGTGAAATTGCCCCTAGGTGTGAATGAGCGTGCGAACGTGTGTGGGAATCGACTGGATCTCATCCAGGGTCTATTCCCATCTCACGCCCAGTGTTCCTGGAATAGATCCACTACAACGTTGACCAAGACCTTACTGAAGATGAATTAATGATTGATTGTTCCAAGGGCATGGAACCAATCACATCAATGATGTGCTAATTATTGGAGGACGACATGGCAACTGGAAACTTTTAGACACAGAACTTGTGTGCTAAGCTTGCTAGCTAACTTAACGAGGTAAAAATAAATAAATAAATAAAATCGCATTTGTTGTGCTATATTGACATGCTGACTACTTTTAAATAAACTGCTGACAAATTGAAGCTAAGGTATTGAAATCACTATTGTGTCTACTTGGGACAAAAGCAAAGCTAGTTTACTAGCAGTTAATTATTCGGCTAGCTAACCAAGCTATATTGAATATTTTGATGAACAAAATGTATAAAACATATATAAATCACTGCAATATGACAAGACTATATGTAATCAGGGCTCAAAACATTTGCGTACTAGCACAAACTAGTGTACTAGCAGTTGGCTAGCCGGCAAGCTACTGCACCTGGGATTGCAACATTTCTAATTTGCATTCCATGCATATTCAAAGATTCTGGATAAAGACGTTTTCGGGTAAAGATCTTCCCAAGCCATTTTAGTTTCTTGACCATGTTAAACAATTTATTATTTTACATATACAACTACACTTTAACTTTAAAGTTCACTTTTTTGTTTCACTAATATAGCAAAAACTCAAACGCACAACAATACGGTGTGAAAAGAGTCAGAATGTCTCCTCTCTGCTCGGCTCTCGATCAAAGTACACGCCACGTTGCTGATCAGAAACTAACACAGAACCAAACAGTCCAATTCAATGAATCCAAAGAAGCTCCGCCCATTAGCCACTATCGGAGACGCCGTGTGACCGACTCAGCCAGAGTGATCAGGTGACACTTCCTGGCCTATAGGAGTGTGTGTAACCAGTTAATGCTTGGAATGAGTGAGAGATCTTTAGCCCCCACACACACACACTGTATAAAAACCTCACAGGAATCATACGGACACTGTCAGTTTTCTATTAAAAAGTGTGTGCTGTAAAAAAATAAATAAATAAATAAAAATTTTAAAAGGTTGGTTCTTTCAGTGTAAATGTCAGCCACTCTGGTTTGCATTAGGAGTGGCTGCTAATTCCCATGATTCCCTTACATTGTTATCATGTGAAATAAAAGGCAGCTCCTACAGACACTCATATCTAGGCAGGTCGGAGCACTGATAGATGGCAGCAGCTTTCCACAGCCGCTCTGTGTGGCCAGAGTCCGGAGGAAATCTTTAAAGTTTCAAACATTCTTAATCTTGTGCACTTTGGCCTCTCGGGGCGTGCTGATGAGATTTAGAGCAATTCATTCAACACACACAGCTTCAGACAGTTAACACAGAGCTGGATTGTGATTGTGATTATTTGACAATGCAGTAGCAGTGCTCAGTACTAGCCTGACAGCTCTACAAAAGAAAACCGAAATGTGAAACTTTACACTCCCTGGCATCTGGATAAAAAGAAGTCTCTATCCTAATCGAAACGTCACTATAGTTCATTTAAAAGTGATTCAGTTATCTTTACATCAAGCTCCATGGGTCTTTTAACCGGTTAGACACTAAATATCAGATAAACATCTCACTCTCCTCTCAGCTTTAGTGCTGTTTAGGGAATGTGTGCTTGCGTGCGTATGTGCATGTGTGTGCAGAAGCATGGCAGCGTTTGACCTCAACCTCATGTGCAGGGTTTACGCTGCTATGCCGGACCGCGATGGGTCGAAAGGTGAAGAGGATATTTGCAGTAACGGACACTGATGCTACTTTTCGCACCTACCATATACTGACATACTTATTTAACCTGTGGATAAATAATGAATATTAATGCGTGCATAATTTATACTTTTTCTGTCACTGGTATTTAACCTGATTTTACACCTCTTAGGCAATCAAGAATTTACGTAAACATCTTCCAAATACTTAACTTTTTACATAGAAATGCTTTCTATTTCACTATATATGCTCACTACGTAGGTCATTGTAATAGTCATAGAACTATGTAGTCAATAAAAAGTGCCAAATCTGAAATGGCTTTCTATGCACTATATATGCTCACTAGAGAAGTCATTACAATGCCATTATAGAACTACAGGTGCATCTCAAAAAAATTTGAATATCGTGGAAAAGTTCATTTTTCTCCCGTAATTTAATTTAAAAAGTGGAACTTTCATATATTCTAGATTCATTACACATAAAGTGAAATATTTCAAGCTTTTTTTTGTTTTTTAATCTTTAAGATTACAGCTCACAGCTCACGGAAATCAAAAATCCAGTATCTCAAAATATTACAATAAACAATAATCTAATCTAATTATAATCTATAATACAGAAATATCGACCTTCTGAAAAGTATGTTTAATTTATGCACTCAATACTTGGTCGGGGCTCCTTTTGCACGAATTACTGCATCAATGCGACGTGGCATGGAGGCAATCAGCCTGTGGCACTGCTGAGGTGTTATGGAAGCCCAGGCTGCTTTGATAGTGGCCTTCGGCTCGTCTGTATCGTCGGGTCTGGTGTCTCTCATCTTCCTCTTGACAAAATTCAGGTCAGGCGAGTTGGCTGGCCAATCAAGCACAGTAATACCATGGTCAGCAAACCAGTTACTAGTAGTTATGGCACTGTGGGCAGGTGCCAAGTCCTGCTGGAAAAGGAAATCAGCATCTCCATAAAGCTTGTCAGCAGATGGAAGCATGAAGTGCTCTAAAATCTCCTGGTAGACGCTGCATCGACTCTCGACTTGAGAAAACACGGTGGACCAACACCAGCAGATGACATGGCACCCCAAATCATCACTGACTGTGGAAACTTCACACTGGACTTCAAGCAACTTGGATTCTGTGCCTCTCCACTCTTCCTCCAGACTCTGGGACCTTGATTTCCAAATGAAATGCAAAATTTACGTTCATCTGAAAAGAGGACTTTGGACCACTGAGCAACGGTGTTTTGAGTAATAAGGTGTTTTGAGTTAATTAGCTGATTAGAGTCTTCTCAGGTCGACACTGCTGTATTATAAATTCTTTATTGTAATATTTTTGAGATACTGGGTTTTTCCAGTATCTAATTTCCATGAGCTGTAAGCCGTAATCATCAAGATTAAAACAAAAAAGGCCCGACATATTTCACTTTATGTGTAATGAATCTAGAATATATGAAAGTTCCACTTTTTGAATTAAATTACGGGGAAAAAATTATTTTCCACGATATTCTAATTTCCTGTATGTAGTGAATACAAACGCCGAATCATAAACAGCTACATATATCTGCTCACTACATAGGTCATAATAATGCAATCATAACAACTATATAGTGGATACAATGGCCACATCCTAAACGGCTTTCTTCACATTTCACTCTACTTGCTCACTACCTAGGTTATTTTAATGCCATCATAGAATTATGTAGTAAACAGAAAAGCCAAATCTAAAACGACTTTCTATTCACTATATATGCTCACTACATAGCTGATTATAATGCTACTGCAGAACTATGTAGTGTAAGGGAATTTGTTCCGTTTAAAAAGAAAAGTGATACATATTTGAAATATGGTAAAAACAACAAAAAAAAGTATATTAGAAACTACATCAAGTAACGCAAGGCTCATTTAGTTTGACAAACATATTAAACTATACTTTGCCATGAACCCACTAACCCACATTCCACAATGTTATTTAATGACAAGTTTAATAGATGTTGAACAGAGAAGTTTTTTCCCCCAGCAGCTGTAATATGGATTACGTTTACTTCCCTAAAGATGGCAAATATAATGTGTCTGCGGAAGTGTATTTTAGATCACTGAATGACACCAAAACAGGCCTAAATTCGACGAAATACAAACTAACACTGAGAATGTTTCTCTTGCCATGCAGACTAGCTGAGCATGTCCTATGCCCTGTGATAAGGGAGTTAATATTTACTGCAACCCTGAGCTGAACTGGGCCAAAGAGATGGCAACAGTGAACTTTGCCTCGTTTCTATGCTTTCTCCTCCTCCATCATGATCATTCGCTTCTTTTACAAGATGTTTTACATTAAAACAAACAAACAAAAACGAACAAAAAAAAGCTAACCTAACTCAGAAACAAAGAAGTCCAGATAACCCCTGCTTAAACCACAGCAGATAAACTCCATAGTGACGTGGAGTACAGATGGACTGCCAAAGTGGGCGTAGGTGTCATCAGATCTACTCCAATTATTAGATCGAGTGTCATCCTTTCTGCTCAGATGCTGTGAAGGTAAATAGAAATGTAGGACAACAAATGACTCAATGTGTTGCTCTCTGTGGTCACCATGTGACTGAATGGCTCACACCTGCTTCCCATCATTCAATTCTTTTACATATCCACTTCTCACACAAGAGCAGGTCCAAAACAAAACATACAACATTTCCTATCTTTAGCTTTGGATACTGATGCAACCAACAAAAGATGCCTACCAGGAAAGGATGGACAAGTTTCCGTTCTCCAGCTGCACACAGACTCTCCTGCATCATGTCGCTAGAGACGGAAGCTATCTGCTTTTCACCTCGCTGTTTTTGGTCCATTGTCTTCGTTGCCACGGGGCATTTAGAAAAAGAAAAAGCCGGCTAAAAGAGATGCTGAGCTCAGATGAACCCCTGGGGACGAGGGCTGCGTATTCGCATTCTTTGGCTAGTATGCTCGTTCATTATCTCTAATTATATTGATCTCCTTGAAAAGAGGGTATAAGATTAAAGGGATACGTTGCTTCATGCTAAACCAGTCAGATTGTGTATATCAGCACTACATGCATAAGTGTTACAAGTTAGAGAAAGACATGTACGCTAGTGCAAACAGGCCTTCTGTGCAGCGCACGCGTCGACAAATACCTAATTACAGGTGGAACTACATGCTTTTGACACAATCACACAAATAGCTATGTAAGAATAAGGAATATGAGGAGGACAGACAGGTAGATTAATGCAGCTGGATCAATGAGAATATGCAAATATTAAATGATTGAAATTAGAGCCTGATCCAAACCATTAAAAAAAAAAAAAAAAAAAAAGCAGTGAATGTGACATATTCAACTATTTAAAAACATCTATAATCTAAAAGAAACCAGGGCTGGATCACAGCACAATATAATACTGAGATTGTGAAAAATTACACCACAACACATTTCTCTGAGATATTGTGGGTAACTTTTTTTTTTTGTTGTTGTAACTTTTAAATAAAAAAATCTCCCCAGGACATAATAATCTAAAAGTATTAAACTTGTATTTCCAATGGTTTACTTTTGAACTGCGGTACTGTTTTGCTGTTAGCTTGTTAGCAAAGCTACGTATCCTGATGCACCTTGTTCATCATAGAAAATTCTTCAAACACGGCAATATATTTTTATTGCATCTCTCACACTTTCTAGGAACATCTGTAGATGTTTACTATCATTAAAAACAGCCAGAATCTATGAATTTACATAGATACGAAACTGGAAATGCCACCTCATGTCTAGCTAGCTGGCTAATTAGCCGATAGAAATTTAGCCTCGTCACTGCTTGACACTGTATCACAGTCTTGTTATTTTCTCTAAAGAGATGTATTTAACATTCCCCAAACCCTTTCAAAACAAACCATAGCAACTATCATTTTATCACTAAAATTAGCCGTGTTAGCTAGCAGGCCAGTTTGCTGCTAGGAAACTAGCTTGTTTTTTGTCACTACCTGGATTTCAGTGTCTGTGTTTAATTAGCTTTTTCATATTCCAAGACATTCATTTTAAAAGTAGCCAAATGTATCAGAATGTAGCACAATAGCCATGGTGTTGTTCTTCACTAACATCAGCTAAATTAGCTATGTGACTAGCTAACCTCTAGTAGCTTGTTGTGTGGGGGATCTGAGTTTTGATTTGCCTATTCATGTTTTCAGGGATTTATTTCATGGCAGACAAATCTGTCCAAATAAAGTATAATCACTTTTGTGCTCTGCACTAACAATAGCTAGATTAGCTAGCCAAACAGCTAAGAAAGCACGTGCTGTGGATCATCATTTAGTTCGAGCTAATTGAGATTCTTATTCAAAAGTACTGAGGTAATCACTGTTTTGATGAGTGAGTTTAGCAAACATAGTATAATCACATTTTTCACATACTTCTGTATGTCACATAACAGGCATATATTTTCATGCTAATTAGTTTTTTCCCCTCAAAGTTACTGAGGTAATTACCACTTTGAATGAAACAAAGGTGAATTTAGCATATTGTTTGGTAATGAATTTGACCAAAACACCAATCTATTTGAAAATAAACAGAAACTGGCATCCAAGGACAACATTTGTGCTTAATGGTTAATGTACTATTTTAATTATTATGGTGTCTGGCGTTAAACAAACATTCTTAACTTTAAATTACCAAGCAAGAAAGAAATAGGAGCTAAATATAAGCCTTTAAGTGTGCTGACCTTTTTGAAAGAAATCTGAAATAATTATGACAGTCTAATAATAAAAGTCTGAAGCTTTCTAATTGCACCATTGAAATGGAGGATGGCAGACTCTTCGCTGGAAGCTGAGAGCCAAAGCAGAGAAACATCTGTTTCCCATTGCCCATCTCACTCAGAGGCTCAGGAGGATCTGGCCAAGCTTCTCTTCTCTCTTATATTTCTCCTCACCAAAAAAAAAAAAAAAAAAAAAAAAACCAACAAAAAAAAAAAATTGCAATAACAGAAGCTTGTGGACATCTAAATGCAACAGCGTCTCGAGGAGGAACTCTGCTTAACCCAGTAATACGGAATTACTATTTCCACATCCATGACTCTACACCGAAAATGCCTCCTCCACGCCCATCACTGTCTCATCCAGCAATTATGAGTGAATGAGCCTTGTGACGAGACCGACGGTTAAGTTAGGCCATCAGCTTCTATTTTTGGTTCCCTCCACCACAAAACTGACAGGAGCACCGTGCTGACCAGTGGGTGACCTGATGAAGAAACGCCATACGTGTCTTTATATCTCAATTTGTCTTTTTTTTTTTTTTTTTCTCCTCAAGTGAACAAGTTGGAAGGCAAGACAGCAAAGACTGACACTTCAGGAGGAACAGGTTTCCTGGAGTTGCCGCAGGCCTGCTATCCTCCCCCTCAGTCTCTCTCATTTTTCTTTTTTCACTCACTCTACTCCTCACTAATCCTAGAAGCAGGCTTAAACAATCGTCAAAATGCGTAGCTGATGACTAATTGTTAACACAACCACTAAGTTTTAGGTGAAAAACACCTGTGATTTCTCAGGTCAGGGCTAGCGCTTGTGATGTCACAGGAACGCCTATGCAATACTCGAGATTTGTCACAACAAAACTTTGAGCGTTCATTTAAGGACTCGGGAACTATAACTGGGAAATCATGAATGTGATGCTGTAGGTACGCTTATAAATAAAGCTGATCAACTTTATCCTTTTGAGGACAAACCACAAGATCAGTAATTAGTAGGGTGATGGTTGGTTGATGTGAGAAAAATAATACATCATGATGTCTACAACACGATATATTGATCATGACATATAGTAGTGTTACATTAAAAACAATTGTGAACTGTTTTGTGAGTTTAATGATAGAGTTATGTAATGTCTACAAATATACACTAGCACTGAAAAGGAGGGGATAGAAAAATAAACAAATAAATAAACAAAACAGACAAAATAAAATAGAAAAATAGGCAAACAATAATAATGCAATAAATAATAGGGCTGGGCGATATATCGATATATCAAAATCGTGATAAATGATTTCACGATACACTTATCTGAGATATCGTCGGTATGTTGATGTGTAAATGATACTTAATAGATGCTGTTGATTTGACGTAATTTTTCGAAAAACTTAATCTTCTTGGACTTTGTAGGCATTAAAGAAAAGTATCGTAAAACGCAGTTTAACTTTTTTTTTTTGTTTATTTTACTACTGTTTTGCAGACAGTTTGTTAGCTAAATTATATATCGTGATACGCAGCATGTATTGGAGAAATATCGTGATATGATATTTTTGTCATATCGCCCAGCCCTAATAAATAATAGCAGTGACAGACAGAAAAAAATAATAAGAATATTTAAAAAAATAAATAAATCGATAGTTAAAAAAGTTTAAAGTAAAAATGTTAAATTAAAATGTTGAAAAAAATTTTTTTTTTTTCTATATTTCTAAAAAAAAATATATTTGCTTGTTGAGTAAAATGTCTTAAAAAGTCAGCAAAGGCAACAGGAAATGATGATGTGTTTCCATCAGCTACAGAGGAGCAACAAGTTCTATCTTGCATCAAAATCCATACATCAATTCCCTTCAGTCTGATCACCCTTTATGATCTCTTTATTAGTAATCCTAATCTTTTGAGATTGTTCATTAGCTTCTTACATCCATAAATGAAAAAAAAAAAAAATCCAGTCTGATCAAAATCCCACTACTTATTACACTATTAAATAAACTACCACTAGCTAACTGTGTGATAGACGAGTCTTCAGCATCCTCCGTCTGTGCTCGAGAGCTAAAAGCCATCACAGATCCACACATGGAGAGTCGCTGCCAGCTGACAAAACCGTTTAGTCAGCAGCCGAGCTCGGGCGAGAGGGAGGAGGAGGAGGAGGAGAACGAAAGAGAGAGCGAGAGAGAGCGTGAGAGAGAGAGAGAGACAGCACACGAGGGAGGCCTGCGAAGCTCACAGGAAAACGACTGCTTTTAGCAACTTCCCGAAAATTGTCCTGGAGAGCAATTTTATTCATCCTGGAGCAACCTAATCATCCCAAATAGACCCTCCCACCCTTCTTGTTATGACAAGCTGCAAAACAATACCAGTGAAGAAGAAACTTTTCAGACTAGCTAGCAAGTATGCTGAGGTTTACATTAATATACTGCGTAAATATTTATCAAACTGGATATGAACAAATTAATTAGGAATTTTTATTTCAACTCCAAACACGATTTCAGTGAAAACTTGGAACAAAAGTAATGGCACCCTATAAACAGAGGAGACGTTAATGTTTCTCTATGGAAGCTGATGTGCTGCTTTGGCTGAGCTGCTTTACTGGATTTAGTAACGATGATTTAGCGCTCGCCACATTTACGAGGCGCTCTTTTACCGTTTAGTCGTCATTTTTGTCACACGCCACATGAGTATGAAGAAAATTGGCGTTACCGAAACCTTTGTAAATCTGGAGGGAATTTTTTAATACAGTTTGGCCTACAAAAACACTTGTGCAACTTTACTAAAATATCGATGAATGAGGCCCACCATCTGAAGTCTTGACGGTGCAAGTCAAGTTAAGTTTATGGTTGCCAAATTGGATGGACTGGAGAATTGTGCCTGATCTGGTAACATTAAAAATGGCTGCAATGGAAAGAACACCTTTTTTTTAACCACTTCAACGTCTTATTTTGGTTCAAATGAAATATGAAATGTTGTACTTCGATATTTGGTTACAGCCAAAACCTGAAGGTGTTACATGGTCAATACATACATCAACAATTTGTCAACAATTCCAAATTTTATAGTGGACTATGCACTATATCCATGTATAGTTACATTTAAGGTTGTGAAACATCCCCAAAACAAGTTAGTTCCTCTTATCCCTTATGGTATAGCAGTTATAAATAGTCATTCACACACCAGCCTCTCTTTTGTTCTTAAGAAATCCATCGTCATGCTAGAATGGAACAGCAAGAAGAAAACGATGACGACCATTCGACATTCAAGAGCCCAGGTTTCCGAGAGTCAGGATAGTTGATTTGTGTGCACTGAAAGTGTGCAGTGCTTTATTTTGCTGAGAAATCATTTTTAAATAGCTTGTAGGATGATGAGATGTTCTTAAGTTTGATCTCAGCTGTAGGACTTCTCCTCCCTCGTTCTCACTCGCAGACAAACTCTTCCCTGAGCAAATACAGCAACCGGAAAACATTCAGTGTTTGAAGTAAAAACTTATACTGCGTTCTTGATGCCTTCTAAGTGGTAATTTACAAGTTGTAATTTTCCATTTGGTCCTGATCGAAAGCCAGTACTGCTGTAGACTCATTTAAAAGTACACAAGGGAGACTTTACACTGTTCACGGCCATGTTGATTTGCCGTCACGCCGTAAATGTGGAAGGAACTGGTAGTGGAGAAGACTATCCCAAGTTGACGAGTTGAAATTGCAAGTTGAGGGGGTCTTTTCGGTGGTTTTTACGGGTTGTAGGTGGAGAAAAACAAGTTGCGACTTCACCTCGAACACAGCATTTGAAACTACCGATGCTCACAGATGGAGTACGGTTCCAGAAACAGATTACTGTAACCATTGTGTTTTCTACTTCCTTCATTTACACACAGTGCTTCATTTCCTGTTATCCTTCTCCCATCTTACTGAATCTGACTCAACTGATTCTGCTTTCCTGTATTTTCTTTCCCCAACACTGAGACCTCACAATTCATACAACTAAGTGTTTCTTAGGGTTTGCATTTTTGTATTCAATGCCAGTCTATACTTGAATAAGTCTGTAATAGTGAAACATACTACCATCTTATAGTAGGTATGCAATGAGCTTTATGAGAACAGCCCATCTCCTACACACAGGTAGAGTAAATCAGTCTACACCCCAGCACCTAACCAGCTCTCCAATGCTCTCCGAGGCCAAGGGAACATAATCTTATCTAAAATAGATGGGTTAAAAATAGCACAGGAGTGAAACAGGATGCCCACCTCTCCTCTGAACGAGTGATCACCCATCACTAGCAGGGACATAACCAGCCGAACTAACCGATCTCTACCTCTCCATCCACTCCTGCGTCTAAACTTCCTCTAGCAGGAACAAATTTGTGCAAATGGTCGTAATCATAGTGGTTATTGGCTTATACTTACTCCACTTATAATGCTTATGGTCAGTGTAATCGGTAAATTGTTAGTTATTTGTTATTATGATTAGTAGCTTTGGAGAGACTGATACACTGTAGAAAGCAGGGCTGGACAATGCAGTGATAGAATATCGATACCGTGTTAAATTGTCAATGCACTTTCCTCAGATATTATGAGTATTGTCAGTAAATGTTGAATAAAAGTATAATCGAGTATAATCACATTAAAAAAAATGCAAAACAAAGTATTGTTTTATTAAACAGAATTTTAGAAATCGTAGAAATATCTCCCAAGTATCATGATATGATATTTTTGTCACATCGCCCGTCTCAGTAGAACGTTGCATAACGAAAATCAGCACTTTTTTATTCAAAAAGCCCTAAATATTTTATTGCAAGCTGGAATTCGAGTGTTTTTGGATTTTTGGATGAATCACAGCCTTCATGCACATCCAAGAAGCACAAATTGTTCTGGTCTTTAAAAAAAATAAAAAAAAAATTAAAAAAAATAAAAAAACAGGCCAATTTTTTAAACCAGATCACATTGAGGGTTTATAAGAGCGAGTTTTTAATAAAGTGCTGCTATTTTGGTTCACAGGATTAATATTTGATGGGTACAAAGTAAAAAAACAAGAATATATAAGGAGTAGTAAATAAATCTGAAAACAAAGCGGTTTTATATCAAACGGCACAGCTGACAAGGCTACATATTTGTTGTGAAAAGTATTCACACCCTCTATCAATAAATCATTACTTCACCCTCATGGGTCACTTAGTATTACACTTTTTCCATTTGTGTAGAAAAGATTTGCTACTTTTTTTTTTTTTTTTTTTTTAAAGACGGTTTAGCATGACCATGGTTTACTACATTATAACAATTACAAGAGAATTTTGTATTTTGTTATTTCTATATGGATAAAGTGACTCAAATTCACTTTGCAGTTTCACTATTTGCTAAGTCCCACTCCGATAACTTCTCTCCCGCGTCTCGTGTTTCCTCCAAGACACAGAACGTAAGCCAATGCATCTTTTCAGACTGCTGCTCATGCTACGCCACACTCGCAGGAAATGCGAACTTCCACCTCTGCTTGGTTAGTGTCACTCTAAGAGAGTAACGAGAGAAAATGATGCCATCCGACCCAGCCAGAGTGCATGGGCAGTTCTGCTGTCTTAAAATGGCACATTTCTCTTGCATTTTGTGAAAAGAGAACTAGCATAATGGCACTCCAAACTGTTTTCCATAAACAAACTGAACAAGAGTTTTCAAAAGAAATTCTGAATACAGGTAAGAATTATATGGATAACTGGAACGTTCTAGTAAATAATCGGTTCTGATTCGGTTTAATCCGGACCAAACTTCAAGCGGGGAAAAAAAAAAAAAAGTTCAGTTCAGGCTGGAATTATGTCCAAATTGTGATGCGCTGAAGCCTGTGATTCTTTACCAAGCCTGTAAATATAATACTCTCGACACTTATTCATAACTGTAATCTTAATCCATGTAGAATTTCGGTTCTTGTTATTTAATAAACGTAACACAGCGTGACAAGGAACTGCACACTGAATCGTGTTGTACTTGTACAATGACAAGATGACCGACAGTACTAGAAAACTGAATCGAAAATCCGTTCTGGATGACCTGAGCTCCATTATATCTGGTCTAAAGGTTTCAATCCATTTAACACTCGGAGCTTCTATAGTCAGGCATGGTGGTGGAAGCATAATTACGTATATGAGCTTAGGAATGATGACCCATCGGCACTGAAGGAGGTGTTCTGGACGATGGCGCAAAACTGAGGCTGAACAAACGATGCCTCAAAACATACTGAGAATATTTAGCATTGGAGCTCTAAAATGGCTTCCAGTCCGAGATGCTGAGGCAGGCCACGCAGCGTGAAATGCATGCTTCAAACTGCCAAGATTCCTCTTCTGCACTTTGAGACTTATCAATGACGCTACAGGAAACATTCTGAACAAAAGGAGCAACAACTGGGTGGTTCCTCAATTAGGGCTATAGAGCTCAACAGAGCTGTATTTTGGAAAAGAAATCTTTTTTTACATTACATATAATATGAAAAGCCTCATAATATTGAAGCAGCCCTGATTTTCACCTCTTTAAAAAGTAGGAAACTCATTTTTAGTCCTGTAACTTATACCATAGGACCCACTGCATCTACAAACATGTTACATCATCATCTATGCATTTATAACTAGCAATTCCACTACAACTATTTCACATTCACAGATCACATAACATTATACTGGATTAAGTCTGAATTTAGCATTCGACTAACCTGTTACAGGAAAATAATCAATGACAGGGTGGTGTGATGTGGCCCGGAACGAAGCTAAGTTACCGTTACCACCACAAAGTTGATTATTTTCCAATAACATCATGTCCTGAAGTGTTTTATTCCTCGTATACCACAGCGATTTTTTAACAGTTCCTTCTTAAAGAATGACACATCATAGTTTTATCCATGTATAGTTACCTGTAACGTTGTGGAACGTCTGCGAGATTGGTTCAGGAAGTTCGTTCCTGTTATCACTTACGTTACAGCCGCTTTAAACTGTCGTTTCTTCACCAGCCTCTTTTTATTCTACAACTACAACTATGAATACACTAAATCACTAAAGCAAGAGCTTTCTGCGCACTCCATCTGTAGCTGTCCGCTCAACCGCGCCATAAACGACATTCTCAAGACTCCTCCATCCACTGGTTTCACCAGTCAGACTTGTAATTATGCAAAACACGGTTCTTTATCCTTATCACCTCCTCCATCAAGGGTCAACAACCCTGTAACCCTAGCAGGATGTCCAAAACTACATCCTGTACACTACATCCTGCACCATTTTAAGAGTTTAGTAGCCATGATGCCATGAAGGCATGAAATCCTACAATGCCCTGCAACAGGTTAGTGTCTGAACAATATGCTCTAGAGAGTACAAAATACTCATGATGCAGGCTGTCGTTTGTAGGGAATAATAAATAGAGCCTTATTTTAGATCCAAGGTGACCTTAGACTGGTTAAATCAATTTGAAAACCAAATTATTAAAGCTGCAAAGCATCGGCTTTTTAAAAAGAAAAGAATAGCAGGGCTAATGACGGCAAGACGCTTTCACAGTGCAGATCCCAAAGAGAAATTTGAAACTAATATTATGAGTTGATGCCATTTAAGGAAACCCAGAAGTTTCAAATTCCATTTTCGAACCCATTAGCATATCTAGAGCATATGGCTCAAGCGTATGATGTTTAAAATGCTGTTTCAGAAAGTTCTAAATATGTCTTTTCAAACTCGGAAACAACTCTTGCGGTCATGTACACGTCATCAAAACTAATACGGACCAAATCAAGGCGATTAATCAACTTTAAATCCTGTAGTAAAGGAAAAAAAAAAAATATTATATATATATATATATATATATATATATATATATATATATATATATATATATATATATATATATATATATATATATATATATATATATATATAGACCACGAATCCACTTGCATATCAATATTTATAATGTTTATCCGATCTTCAGTTGTGCAAATGATCTACATTATAGTTATGATTAACTCTGTTTACCTGCATTACCTTTCTACCTGCTGTGTGCAGTGTGAATTCGCCCTCGCTTCATCTCTACCTTAAGAGAGCGATGCGGCGGCGCTTTAGTCGTTCGAGTCTGTCCGGTTCTCTCGCCCTCCTCATCTGTCCACCAAAGCATCGTGCTAATATCATCGTGCCAGTCATCTCATCGATCACGAACTAACAGAGCCAAGTCTCCGCCATAACTCGGTGCAACTTCATCGTATAGTTGAAGTGCACTGCATTCTGGGACCAGTGTCGAGTCCAATTTTCACGAACACGGCGTGTTCACTACTTGTTTTGGTTTTTAGACGTTACCAACCCAACTTGCGATAGTTATCACTGCAAATATCACCCTGTGACATCACGGCGGGACAACTTCTACCAAGAACGACAACAATATCAACCCAGCAAATGAGCACCATAAGCATAAACACATAATCGCCTATATATATTTATATATTTATATATGTTTAAGGATGGAGTTTCCCTTTAAAGACTCAACTACAGATATATCTGATTGATGGGTTAAGTCGTTGCAATGTGTGTGTGTGTGTGTGTTACCTGTGTGCGGTGGTGGTAGAGGTAAAGAAAGCTGAACAGATAGGGGTGTGAGTCAGTGTTGGTGGTGGATGGCGGTGCATCTGCAGGCCTCCTCTAGTGTAGAATTTCGTGACGGAATGTGAACGTGTGAACAGCGGCTCATGCGGATGTGCACTTTTCTGCCTCTCCAAAGAGGAACCATGATAGGCGGATGACGAGGAGGAGGGTACACAGTTCACCCATCAAGGGAACATCAAGGAGAAGCCAAACAACCCCCCCCCCCTTTCAAAAAAACCCAAAAAAAACAAACAAACTTGGAAACAATGTTTAAACTTGCCTACGTGGTCCGAGCTGAAAACATTCGCAAATATTTCCTAAAGCCTTCGGTCTTTTCTAAACTTCTACTCTCAAAAAAGAAAGCGCAACTTCCTCTTTCAAGCTGAACACGTTCCCAAGTCCGTAAACTCCATCAGCCAGGGAGTGGAGTGACTGTAGTATATAAATATAACTCATGATGTATCCACACATCAACGCGACAAACCAAAAAGCGGATAAAAAACACAACAACAACACAAACAAACAAACAGCAGAAAACAAAGCGAGAGAGACAGGGAGAAATAATCAGGCGAGTTAGACGTCCTGGCAAGGTCAAACCGTGTAGGGAAACGTGTAGATCTTCTCCCCCCCCCCCAAAAAACCAACGCGTCCGCTCCGACCAAAGTCCGGAGATGGAACTCAGATGCTCGACGGATCATTAACTTTTAACGTCAAATAAAACACGAGCCAAAGAAAGTCGCTCACAAAACCATCCGTGAGGTGGATTTCCGTTCGTAGTGGCCCAGGTAAGGAGAGTTCCAGGCAGGTAAAGTTGGTCTTAAACGCCCGATCGCATTCCTGCACGCTTTTGGAGGAGAGAGTGAAAGCAGGAAGAGAAGGAAGAGAGAGAGAGAGAGAGAGAAAACACACCACACACGCACACTCCGAACATCATCCTGTCTCTCTCTCTCTCTCTCTCTCTCTCTGTGTACATATAATATATATTATTTCCTCTACAAACCTTTTAGAATCTACTTTACGCTTTAAAAAGTTCACATGCGCAAACGCAGGCACGAGGCGTCGAGATGAGAAAGAAAGAAAGAAAAGAAAAGGGGAAAAAAAGTTGGTTAAAAGTTGTAGAAAAAAAAGGAAAAAAAAAAAAAAGACTTACGGAGGAGTAGCTCCGGGCCGGCCAGCCTGCTGCGCTCAGTGATGATGGTGAAAAGCAGATGATGGACTTTGGAGAGAGAACGAAAGGGGGGAGAAGAGAGAGAGAGAGAGAGAGAGAGAGAGAGAAACCTCCCACTGCAAACTCGTTCCGGAGAGGAGCGCCCAAAATGGCGTTTTTAGAGGATGTGCAAAGTTCGTCGACTAACCCCGGCGCATTGCTTTCCTCCCAAAACGCTCAAAAGAAAGAAATCCGTCGACGTTCCTCATGAAGACGAAGTAGAAAAGTCACTTTTTGGCCTGTTTTCGTTCCCCCCCGGTCCTCCACACGCGTTCCGAAGCAGCGCTGCTCCCTAGAGCTGATAAGCAGCTGCATCACGTGTTGCTCGTGCAGTCTCCAAGGGGACGGTGCTGGGGAGGCTGCGAGCATCTCTACGGTAAGGGGGTGGGGGGTGCCAAAGTTAAAACCCCTCTATTACCATCACACCCATGCTTTTTAAAACAAACAAAAAAATTTTTAAATGTATTTTATGTTTTTATTTATTTATTTATTTTATTTATTTATTTTAAAGTTGCCAACTCACCGGTGCATATTTACTTTTAGAACAGACGCGGTGTTGTTTTCTGTCTTCCTGAAAATGCAGCAAGTCCTCAATCATACAGGGACAAGGGTACAAAAGTTCAAACCCAAATGCTTTATTATCAACCCATGTCACTCTGCCTGGTTCATAATCAATTTCACAGGCTATTTGTTTAGGAGGAAGTTAAAAGTCAACCCCCCCCCCCCAATCTGTTACTGGTGAGCCCCAAGAGTGGGTCCTTTGTTTTATTATATGAGATATTCATAATTTATTCATAAATCTATCCATCCATTTTCCTATACAGGGTTGTGGTCAAGCCTGGAGCCTATCCCAGGGAACTCGGGGCACAAGGCGGGGGACACCCTGGACGAGGTGTCAACCCATCGCAGGGAACAATCGCACACCTGTTCGCACACTACGGACAATTTGGGAATGCCAGGCAGCCTACGTGGCATGTCTTTGGACTGGGGGAGGAGACCGGAGTACCCGGAGGAAACCCCCGAAGCACAGGAAGAACATGCAAGCTTTGCGAACACAGGGTGGAGATGGGATTCGAACCCCGAACCCCAGAGGTGTGAAGCAAATGTGTTAACCACTTAGACACCCCCCTCCCCCATTCGTTCATTCATTTCCATTAACTGCGTTAGGGTCGTGGTGGATCCGGAGCCTATCCCAAGAAAAGTGGGTGCCCTATATACAAATCTCCTCATAGTTTATTTCTATTGCAAGTTTTCTGGATCTTCATAGACATTATGAAGAATTGCATCTTCATTTCTTGCATCAATATGCTGTTCATTCTACAATGAATTCATTCATCTTTAATTATCACTTTATCCTAGTCAGGGTTGCGGTGGATCCCGAGCCTATCCCAGGAAAGCTGGGCACGAGGAGGGAATACACCCTGGATGGGATGCTTGTCTATCACAGGGCACCATTCACACATTCATTCATGCATTAATTCACACAGAGGGGTAATGTAGCATAGCCGATCCACCTTCTTCTTATGTTTTCTTAGACGTGGGCGGTAACCGGAGGAAACCCACACGGACCCAGAGAGAACATGCTCAATTCCGAACAAACAGTAACCCGAGCTTAGGACCGAACCTTGGACCCTGGAGCTGTAAAACAGTGGTACCAGCTGCACTGCCACAGTGCCACACTGCGTCAAATCCTTATTCACCAAATGTACAGAACGCAGAGTTAATCGGCACAAACACAGCAGCACTTTTACTTAGAGTCCATAACTGTACAAAGTAAAGCTTGCAATCAACAAATGCAAAAGTAGCAAGAAATTCTAAGTAAAGGCTGCTTTACACTGTATGACTTTCACCACAAAAAAGCAATCACTGACAAAAATCATGAATTGTTAATGAATTCCTTAGCTGTAAAAAAAACAAAAAAAACAAAAACAAAAACGATTGCATTGTAAATAAAAAACAATCACGACTAGCAGAATGGCATAATGTTATTGCATCATGGGATTGTCGTGTCGTGTCATATTCGTATAATCTCACTAGCAGCGTACGTGAACATAACTGATATCGAACGGTCTGTTACGGGATTTAACCAAGATATTATTGCCATCATCTCCTCCAATGTGTCGCGCAATAAAATGATAAAACTCCTGATATCACACAGAGTAAAGCAATGTTCATCCCCTCAACTAAGTTCTCAATTCTACAGCTATGGAAACACTTACAAGTTCACAAAGGAGGGACGAAGGGAGTCCAAAACTAACAACAAGAGGGCATTTCATTGAAAACTCGCCAACCCAACATCCAGGTTCATGTCAAATTTGTTGTATAGGTGTATCTTTGGTAGGCGACATGGTAGTGTTGGCACGTCACATCTCAGCAGTTCACTTCTAAGCTCTTGTTACTGTCTAAGGTTCTCCCTGTGATCATCTGGCGACTCTGGTTTCCTCTCACTTCCTGAAGACATAACGCTCAATTGCTACTCTAAATTGCCCCTAGGTGTGACTCTGTGTGACACCTTGCAGTGGACTGGCATCCCATCCCATTTGTCCTGCTTTGTTCCCAATGTTTCCAAAATAGGCTCCAAAATCCAGAATCAATAACTTGCCATGGACAGCGAATGAGCCGACGAATGTGTGGATGTAGATTGTAGAAAGTAGATTATTGGAGGTATCATGAAGTAAGAGTTATAAGGAATGTTAACGTTAAAATGCGCTATATAAGTGCAGACCATTTACCATTTATAACCCTTTCGTTCAAACCAAAAAACAATAAACTTACAGTTCTGTCAATCTCTCCTCTGAAGGGAGAAACGGTGATAAATAATCCACCTCGTTCACGTTTCTTACACCTGTGACTGTATTGCACATCAATCACTGCTGATAACGTGTTACACTGAAAAGCATACTCCAAAATGGAGATCAAATCTAGGGGGAGTGTCAGGGGGCGTGGCTAGAAAGAACTCATCCCCGGCCTTGTCTCTCGCATACGATTCTGTGTGTATTTCTTAAGACAGTTGGTGGTCCTGTTGCATTTGCTTCAATATTATGAAAACCGTATACCGCTGACATTTTATCTTTGAAAGACACAGGGATTAGCCGTGCTAGCTCATTTATACCAGTCGTCCCTGCAACTCATTTATGTAGCCGATAATGGAGTAGCTCTGTCCCATAGCATTGTTGGTTAATGTGATCTGATGAGATTAAAAGTAAGCCATTTGTCTGCACCAATGCTTACCACCAGTTCGGTTCGAAGCACAAACCTGATTCGGAGTTTTATTTCTTTCTTTAAAAGAGCGGTTCAGCCAAAACAAAAGAAACAAATCAAACATTTGTTGCTGAGTCTAGTCAAGTAATTAGGAATAATAATTTACCAGCTGGTAAAGATGGTCCACATGGTAAAGGTGGATGTACCAGGCTCGAGGCTAATGTTGCTAACAAATAGGGGAAGTTTTATTGTTCAAACTGCATGACTAAATCATCACACACTCTCAATAAACCACGTGGAGTTCTTCAGTATTTCAGACAGACTTGTTAATGTGGCTTCCGATATTGTATGAAACACTCGTGTATAAAAATAGACCAAAAAAAAAAAAAGATGTCGCAGAGTTAGGAAGAGTTTTGAATCTGAATTTCTGCCTTCAGAAATCAGAATCAGGGTTTAAAATGTAGAGTAGTATACTACACTGCAAAATCAGGCCTACTAGAAAGAAGCCAGATATTTTTTACGTATAATCAAATTGTCTTGAATCAAGCAAAAAAATTCTGCCAATGGGGTAAGCCAATTTTGCTTGGCTGGAATTTTTAAAACTGGCATAACAGCCACTGAAAGACCATAAAGGGTCTTAAAACTAGACAAAAATGCCCAAATTTAAGCAAGTTGTGCTTCTTATAAGCAATGAAAACTCAGTTATTTTAGACAGACTTACTTAAAAATTCGTATTTTGGTCTCTTGATTGAAATGACTTTAAGAATTTATCCCTTAATCTAAGATTAATAATCTTTTTTCCTCTGCTGGGATATTATGCAAACCACTGCTGTAGCTTATTACTGGTTAAATCTAACCCAATATTAGTTGGAATATCTTATTAAGACAAAGTTAGATATATTTTCTTAAAATTAGATTACTTTTCTAATGTGAAACATTTTTCTTTTTACACAAAAAATAAGACTCATTTCCCAGAAACAAGGCTTTTTTTTTACGTTCTTGAAATTCCTTTTTTGTAGTGTAGAAGTGGTTCGGATGATAATATAGTTTACGTTTTATTTGTGTATTCATTCAAAAGCTAAATCTACAATTCTTAGAAAACGGTTCATGTGTAAAGAGTGTTATAAGCTAAATAATGTGTGTGCGGTGGTTGAGTGATGATTTAGACAAAATGATTTAGCTAAAACAAACAAACAAATAAATAAATAAATAAAAGCTTCTAAACTTTCATTACTCGTTAGCCTTGTAGCTCCAACAAAACTAACTAAGCAGACTTTTTTTTTTTTTTGCTAATCAACCAGTCACAGTAGAGGACAATTGTTTACATTTCATACTTGTACGAAGTCAAATACGCATTTCCCCACACTGATGAAGTTCTCGGTTTTCCAGAGGATTTATGTCACAGTGGCAGAATAAAAAGTTGACCACAAGACTTAAATATGTCTCTAAATATAGTGTATAAACGCTCGCAGTCGGGATCTTTTCATTTTCTGATGAGTGAGAGACACAATGCAAGAGTGTGCAGACGAACGCGCACTCAGATTTGGATACATAGCCCAAGATTTTTCTGCTTTAATTGTACACAAATTTGCCCTCACTAACAAAGGATCACAAATCTACAGGCATTCCTCATAGTGAATAATGAATAATAAATAAATAAATAATGGAAACAATGAGCCTACAGCAGGCCCCATAGTGTGAGTGTGTGTGTCCACTAGAGTGCACTCGCTCACTCTCTCTCTCTCTCTCTCTCTCTCTCTCTTGCTCTCTCCACCACCAGCTGCCTTACATAACCTCGACCTTGTATTTGTACACTAAGTAATGCCTCTGACCTACAGTGACCTGAATAACTGCCTCTGGCCTACAAAATGTTTTTCATCCTGCCCAAACCTCCAAATCATCAAACATTCAGTGCTTCATTTATTGCACAAGGCTTTTGTAAAAGACACTTTTTCATAAATACCTCGAAATGTACATGGATGCGAATACGACTAACTTCTGACAAACATCTGAGTGGTGGCTGCTGTTAATCATAGTGCAATGTTCTCCAGACGAAATTCAATCTGAGTCCCAGCACAGTGATACGCTTTATTTAAAATATGTATAAGTTCAGGATGTGCAGTGAAACAATGATTCAGCAGTGTGGAGGTTAAATAGTTGGATTACAACTCCATCTGCTGGTTAAAAAGCTGCGTGTAGGTTCTCTCCTTCGTTCCTGTCCAGGATGTAAGGAATAAAACACCCTGTGGCGTGCTGTTAAGGGAAAATAATCAACCACAGGGTGATGTGATGAAGCTGAGTTACTGTCACCACCATAAAGTTCAGTATTTCCCAATAACAACACATACTGAACTGTTAAATCCTCTTATAACACAGCAAGTTGCAAACAATTACAACTTTTTTTTTTTTTTTCAATTAAAGAACAACACATCATACTTTTTATCCTTTTATAGTTACATTTAATGTTGTGGAATGTCTGCAAAACATGTTAGTTCCTGTTCTCACTTACGTTATAGCAGCTATAAACAGTCGTTCTGTCATCAGCCTCTCTTTTTTCTCTCTTTGGAAGATAGTTTGACAAAAATGATAAAAACCGTACTGGAAAACTTTAAGTTACTGTTTTACCGCTGACTGAAACTGGAGACTCCTTACATAAATGTCAAATAAACATCTCCTTACAGAACACTTCATCATGTCAGTTATTTGTAGCATTATGTAGCATGTGCATCATTCAAATCCCAGTGAGTGTCTGTGTTGGGGGGCGGGGTGCACAGTGGCTTAATGACTAACACGTTTGCTGGGGTTGGAGCTTGGAATCCTGTTCATGCCCTGTGTGTGTGGAGCTTGCATGTATTTACCCCCCCGTGCTTTGAGGGTTTCCTCTGGGTACTCTGGTTACCTCCCCCAGTCCAAAGACATGCGTTGTAGGCCGATTGGCATTTCCAAATTGTCCGTAGAGTGTGAATTGGTGTGTGAATGTGTGTGTGATTGTGCCCTGCAGTGGGCTAGCACCTCATCCATGGTGTCCCCCACCTTGTGCCCCGAGTTCCCTGAAATAGGCTCCAGGGTCCCCTGCGACCCTGTGCAGGATAAGCAGTATGGAAAATGGATGGATGGATGGACGACACTTCACCTTTCCTCTTACATCTGTTAGTAAGAGGAACTATTTCCAATCTGGCAACCTCCTGTACTGTTCATGGAAAAAAAAACAAGGGCTTCTGATCGCAGTGATTCTTTCAGCTTGTGTAGGAGCTCTGAGTGGATGAAGCTGGTTATTCTGATGGTTTCACACAGTGTAAGATGGGATTTACTTTAACTGACAGACACGGCTCGCTTCTCTGTTTACTGCAGTTAGGTAGGAATGAATCATTTGTACTATAATGTGGAAATCATTCTGTTCATTTACATACTGTAGGTTATCATTGTATTGATTTCATACCTTTTCCAACTTTTATATGTAAAAAAAATTCTATATGAGAATGATGATCATTACAGGGACATGCTGTAATTCAGACATTCTCGAGATTTTCATGTCCAAGAATGTGCTAAGAATTTATTATCGGACCAAATACAGTGGGGGAAAAAAAGTATTTGATCCCCTGCTGATTTTGTACGTTTGCCCACTGACAAAGAAATGATCAGTCTATAATTTTAATGGTAGGTGTATTTTAACAGTGAGAGACAGAATAACAACAACAAAAAAAAAAATCCAGAAAAACGCATTTCAAAAAAGTTATAAATTGATTTGCATTTTAATGAGTGAAATAAGTATTTGATCCCCTATCAATCAGCAAGATTTCTGGCTCCCAGGTGTCTTTTACACAGGTAATGAGCTGAGATTAGGAGCACTCTCTTAAAGGGAGTGCTCCTAATCTCAGTTTGTTACCTGTAAAAAGACACCTGTCCACAGAAGCAATCAATCAATCAGATTCCAAACTCTCCACCATGGCCAAGACCAAAGAGCTGTCCAAGGATGTCAGGGACAAGATTGTAGACCTACACAAGGCTGGAATGGGCTACAAGACCATCGCCAAGCAGCTTGGTGAGAAGGTGACAACAGTTGGTGCGATTATTCGCAAATAGAAGAAACTGTCAGTCTCCCTCGGTCTGGGGCTCCATGCAAGATCTCACCTCGTGGAGTTTCAATGATCATGAGAACGGTGAGGAATCAGCCCAGAACTACACGGGAGGATCTTGTTAATGATCTCAAGGCAGCTGGGACCATAGTCACCAAGAAAACAATTGGTAACACACTACGCCGTGAAGGACTGAAATCCTGCAGCGCCCGCAAGGTCCCCCTGCTCAAGAAAGCACATGTACAGGCCCATCCGAAGTTTGCCTGAATGATTCAGAGGAGAACTGGGTGAAAGTGTTGTGGTCAGGTGTGGTCAGATCTCTTTGGCATCAACTCAAGTTGGAGGAGGAGGAATGCTGCCTATGACCCCAAGTCATAACACCATCCCCACCGTCAAACATGGAGGTGGGAACATTATGCTTTGGGGGTGTTTTTCTGCTAAGGGGACAGGACAACTGCACCGCATCAAAGGGACGATGGACAGGGCCATGTACCATCAAATCTTGGGTGAGAACCTCCTTCCCTCAGCCAGGGCATTGAAAATGACCTTAATGACTTGGAGAGGATCTGCATAGAGGAGTGGGACAAAATCCTTCCTGAGATGTGTGCAAACCTGGTGGGCAACTATAAGAAATGTCTGACCTCTGTGATTGCCAACAAGGGTTTTGACACCAAGTACTAAGTCGAAGGGGTCAAATACTTATTTCACTCATTAAAATGCAAATCAATTTATAACTTTTTTGAAATGCGTTTTTCTGGATTTTTTGTTGTTATTCTGTCTCTCACTGTTAAAATACACCTACCATTAAAATCATAGACTGATCATTTCTTTGTCAGTGGGCAAACGTACAAAATCAGCAGGGGATCAAATACTTTTTTCTCCCACTGTATATTTTCAGTGTATAACAAAAATGGATGTATGGTAATTAAAATATAATGTTGAAAATAACATGGTATGGTCTACCCTGCATAAAATGATATATTAACAAATAAAAATATATTATATATAGATGAATCTATCTATCATTTCTCATTATGAGATCATTACACTTATTTCTAGACTTTTCCCTCCTGCTCATTTCAAGCTTGCTTTGTTCTATTGGCAGATAACTTTACTAATTTCAAACATTTATTTCAAGAAAGCAACAGAACAAGATTATTTGAAGCTTGAAATCACAAGTAAAAGCACAAATAAGCTTAGTAATCTTATATTTGATTTATCATCATCCCCTAATAAGAAATATTAGATAAAATGGTCTATATTTAGGATATTTCCACTTAATAAAATATCATTTTTTCCAGTGTGTACAATTAATTCTCATATGATTCATTGCTCTACCATTCAGTTTCTAATTCAAAGATCAGTAGAAATAATTTTTATTTTATTTCAGCCTCTTTGGTTCGAGCAGTGAGTTCTGCAGGGGCATGTGAGACCGTGTTTAAGGGTTTCTCAGACTGCTTGCTTAACCTCGGAGAAAACATGGTGAACTATCCTCAGAACCTGGACGACCTTGAAAACCTGCATACTATCTGCACGTAAGTGTAAGTTAGCCTTATATTATTTTTAATACTTATGAGAGTATTTTAATACTTTCGAGATTTTAGTTACAGTGGCACATAATGTATTGTAGTGAAGAATAAACTCTTTTAATAAACTCTCTCAAAAAATTAACTAGACAGAATAAAGCACAGAAACACTACTTTTGTACAGTAATTTCCACAGATTCTTAATCAGATTGAGGTCTAAGCCTTGATTGGGCCATTCTAACAAATTCAGATACTTGTGTTGAACCAATCCAGTGTAGCTTTGCTAGTATGTTCAGGGCTCTTGACCTGTTAGAAGGTGAACCTCTGCCCCCATGTCTCAAGTTTGCAGACTATAACAGGCTTGCTTCTAAGTATGCCATGTTTTTGGTGCCATCAATCTTGCCCTCAACCCTGAACAGTTTCCTAGCCCCAGCTGATTCCCACAAGCATCTCTATAACATGATGCTACCACTGCCATGCTTCACATTAGGGATGGTTCTAAAACAACCCATGATCCCCCATGATGGAAAAAATAAATGCAAATATTTTGTGATTATTCAAGAAACTGGTTGTATTACATTTTTCATTTCACAGATACTGGAGCGATTTCCTCTCATGCACCTCTGCTGCAGTTGCAGATTGCCAAGACGAAGCAGTAGAGCTTTGGGAAAAGCTGAAAGTACCGCCTGGGAGTCTGAACTACAGGAGAAGTCTGCTTCAACTGTGCTCTAAAGATAATGGCGCATCAGGACTTGGTTTTACCCTGGAACTTATAGTTTGGGCCATGACTCTCTCCAAACTGGCGATGTGGGTCATTTTTGAATGAAGGTTAGAAAAGAAATGGGAAATAGATTGTAATATACTGGATGATATCATTCATTCTGCACTGCTAAACCTGAAAAACTCAAGCCATTTCCCCTCCAATATTTCTAAAGCATTTAATATGAAGTGAAGACATTTTCAAATGCAAATTATTGTTTTTATTTAAAAATGCAAATCTTATGTAATTGCAGAAAACTTTAGATTGGTGACATTTTATAAACCTCAAGATGCTCATTGACATGTTTCCCTTTTGTGAAAAGATTTTGATTAGAATTAGGATTAGGGCTACAAATTAATACAAAAAAAATCTCAGGAAGAATTTTGCATTTTAATCTACCTTTTTATATAACCTTTAAACAGTTTATACCAACGCGCTGAATTCTCCAATCTGATTGGTTAGAAGGTGTTAATTCATTTTCTATAAGAGCAGCTGCAACTCACGGGTTTATATTAATTCACCCATTCTTATATATACAGTTGCAATAAAAATTATTGAATTATTCATTATCCTGAACTGGCTAGGGGCAGAAAATACATGAAATACCTGGACGGGGCAGAAAAAGGCAGCTATCAACGGCTGCAACCAGATTTCTGAGAAGGCATGTTGTGAAAAACCCTCGAGTGGCTGCAAAAGACCTGCAGCAAGACTTGGTGGCAACAGGCACTGAGGTTTCAGTGAGCACTGTATGGCGCGTACTAAACGCAGAAGGTTTCCATGCCGGAACTCCAAGACATACCACTACTGACCCAAAAGCACAAGAAAAGTCGGCTCAAAATCATATCGATAAGCCACAGAAGTTTCGGGATTCTGTGCTGTGGAGCAATGAAACAAAACTGGAACTTTTCGGCACGATGGATCAGCGGTATGTCCGGAAAAGGAGAATGAAGAAAGAAAAAAACACTCTGTCTACAGTCAAGCATGGTGGTGGCTCAGTGATGCTCTGGGGCTGCTTTGCATCCTCTGGCACTGGAAACCTGCAGCGTGTGGAAGACAAGATGGATTCACTGAAGTATCAGGAAATCCTAGGAGAAAATGTCATGCAAACCCAAGAATATTACTGAACTGGAGGCCATTGCTCATGAGGAACGGGCTAAGATTCCTGAGGAACGCTGCCAGAAGCTGGTGTCTGGCCATGCATCTCATTTGCAGCAGGTTATAACAGCAAAAGGGTGCTCTACTAAGTACTAAAGATGCTTGGCATGAAGGGGTTGAATAATTTTGAGACTGGAGAAGTCATTATAAGTTACATTTTCAGTTGAATTTGGGGAAACCACTTGAAGCATTTGTTGTGTTTAACTATTTCAATTGCTTTTGTTTGATTTGTTCATTTCAAACAGCTGAAAGTCTGTAAATTTTGACAATAAACCTGATTTGCAGTGGGGGTTGAATAATTTTGATTGCAACTGTATATTGTTTTTAATGCAACAACTTATACAGGGACTTCACATAAGATTAATAATAAATGGATTCAGAAATGAATCCATTTCACAAAGAAAAATGTATAACAATTGATGTGGTAAGGTTTTTGGAAGGAGTCTCCAGTGTCAGCGCTTTGTAACAGTCAGTAAGTTTTCCACTTTGTGGTTGCTTGGTAACAAGCTGATTTTTTTTTGACCTGAGAGAAAAAAGGAAGCTGGTGAGGGAAAGACTGTTTATAGGTGTTATAATGTAAGTGATACCAGAAACTAACTTGCTTTGCTGATTCACATTAAATGCAACTATAAACGGATCAAAATTTTGATGTGTCATTCTTCAATTAATAAAAAAAAAAAGATCAATCATTCTGTTTTAAATTGTTTTAAATTTTCTGCCTGAAAGCGAAAGCGGGCTAAGCCTCTCTCGCCCATTTGTTTTGTTCAAACACTGATTAGTTTTTCATTCTGATTCTTGCTGATGAATTCTTTATTTGGATCTGTTGAAAGAGCTCTAAACACACATATCTTCTCTAAAGCTCTGTAGAAACTCTGTAGAATGAATATGAAGGTACCAGGTGGGAGCTTTAAAGCCACTTGAAGCGGAAATTCACAGTGACCCAGACGTCTCTGTATTTATAAACCATTTCACATGACGATCGGGTTCAAGGACTGCACGCTGGTATGCGAATTATACAGAAAAAAAAAATTCTCAGACATTTTTATCAGTCTGCTTCTTCTTTACAGAGTGCACACTCAGCCTTGGCCTGTCCGTGCTGCGGAAATAAGTTTAGACGCGACTGTTCATCTCTGAGACGTTCAATATGTGTTGTGGGATTGACATAAGCAGCTATCATTATGCTATTAACATAATGTGCCGATAATATGGATCTCCTGACACAACTCACATGATTCGGGGTTTCTGATGAATGTTTGAGTCTCTTTTAAAAACCTGTAATAGATGGGAGACTGAAATACCAGAAAGTACATCGGCCATCCTCCGTCCTACATCCCCCGTTCCCCATCCCTGGGACCTCCTTGACTCTGCATGGTTCCATTATAATGTTTTCCATCTGGTGCACATAAAGACACCAGGACAACACAGATGCAATAACACATACACACAGCCACACAAAAGGTATATAACTTAAACTTGAGAGACTATTATATCTTGCACAAATTTCTCATAACAAAGAAATCAAAACAAACATGGCGGATGACGGTTAATCTCGTCTCTCACTGTCTATACCATATATACCATATATACCATGTTGCTTAATATTCTATAACAGCAGCTCTGAAAGCAAATCACGGGTTTATATTAATGCACTCATTCTAGTATGTTATCATTTCTATAGTAGCAACTCAGTCACAGGGACTTGCATCTCCGCATGAATGTTTATTTAACATTTTTGGATGGAGTCTCCAGTGTCAGTGATTTATAATAGTCAGATGTATAATTTTCCTGAGACATGTTAATGACATGCTACATTTTTTTTTGCCTTATTAGCTTCAAGAGAAAGAAAAATGAGAAGTTGGCGAGGGAACGACTATTTATAACTGCTATAACGTAAGTGAAAATGGGATCCTTTCCCAACATTAAATGTAACTATAAAAGAATGTCATATGAATTAGTCTCAAAATAGACTGGTTTATTTCCATAATTGTGGCCCGGGCAAGAGTCTGCGGTATCCAGCGATAGTTCTGCACGTGTGCGTACATCTGATGGTTGTGATTATGACATTAAGACCCCATCTGCCAAAGTAGGCCATGAGTCGCACTCCTGGGATTCCCAGATTTCCCTTCAGAACAAGGGAACACACTGAATCTGGTTATGAAGCCAAGTGGATATGCTGATCATCATCATCATAATCATCATCATCACAGTCATTATAATCAGCATCAGCATTTTTAGTAACATTTTCTTCTGTTGTCTTTCTCCTTCTCTTAGAGACTGCTTAATCTAAAAGTATGCACACTTGCTTTTTTCCAGTTTTCTCCCCCAGTCCAAAGACATGCATTGTAGACTGACTGGCATCACTAAATTGTCTGTAGTGTATGGATGGGTGTGTGATTGTGCCCTGAGTTCCCTGGGATAGGCTAACCCTAACCCCATGCTCCGCGCAATCCTGTGTAGGATAAGAGGTACAGAAAATGGATGGATGTATACTTTTTGTATTGTAGTGGAAATTCAAAAATTGAAAAAATTGTTCACCTTATAGCGCCCTCTGCTGCTTAGATCTATAATATATAAAGTATTGCTATGATCTCAGGAATATATGATTAAATTTATATAATGGATTTTGCTTTTCATGATGCGTGTCTACGTTGTTTGAATGATAACATCTACTTTGATTTTATGATTTTGACATCAGATGTTTAATAAATCGGTTCTGGACTGAATCCAGCTGAATCCCTGGACATCCATGAGGACGTTGTGGAGATGAATAACAATGTTAGCTTAATGCTTAATCATTTTTCATCTAGCATAATTTGTGAAACAGCATACAGTATGCATTCACATAATATATATATATATATATATATATATATATATATATATATATATATATATATATATATATATATATATATATATATATATATATATATATATATATATATATATATAAGGTATTTGATAAGATAATCTAATTCAAATGTTTAATAGATGATATATAGCATGGTGTCCAAAGTCTGGCCCCAGGGCCAAATGTGGCCCACAGACAGATGTTAACTGGCTTCTCTGTTAAGGCCGATTTCTGCACTTTCTATGCACTGAACGTGTAGTCACTGAAAGTTTTTGGGGTTTATTTTCGGTATTAATTGCGGCTTGGCCTGTTTTGTGTACAGATAGGATTAAATGCAGTTTTTCTATATTAACATTTGAAGTCATTTTGATTTAAATTCATTTTTGGAATGTGACTTTGTGCTTAATTTATTAAGCACCCCAGGAGTCATGTGACCACTTGCCACTTGAGAAAATGTGCACAGAATTCAGAACAGAATTCAGAATGCCTTCTAATTTCTGTTCTCATCCCGTGATAAAATGTGCATATGAAAAAGAGAAACCTCTTCAGTTCATCAGTAACCAGCGACACAGCACAGCGATCAGCAGCGATCAGCAGCGATTCAGCAGCGATCAGCAGCGATCAGCAGCGATTCAGCAGCGAATCAGCAGCGATTCAGCAGCGATTCAGCAGCGATTCAGCAGCGAATCAGCAGCGATTCAGCAGCGATCAGCAGCGATTCAGCAGCGATTCAGCAGCGATTCAGCAGCGAATCAGCAGCGATTCAGCAGCGATTCAGCAGCAGTTATTCTTGTACTTTGTGGTAAGTAGCCTTGTACTAATTTATTGATTTGTATTTCTTTTTATTTAAGTTTTAATACTAATATTACACATACTAATCATACTAATAGTGTGAGTGTCTATTATCATTCCTTTTTCTTTAATTTTATGATCATACTGATAAGTTTCAGAAACTTTAGGCCCTTACGTTTTATGATTTCTCCATTTTCCATAGAGAAAAGTCTTTTTAGTACTTATACTAAGGTTTTTCTGTTTAAAACAGTAGGTTAGCGTGTTGATAGGCTACTAAATGTTGAGTTGGCAGTTCAGGTTGTTCAGGTGTTATTGTTTTTCTCCACCACTGAGAGTTTGATTGATTGATTGATTTATTTTTTCTTTAGGTCAAATGAACCCCAGTCCCATGATGCACGCACTGTATGTGGGTGATCTGCACCCTGATGTGACTGAGGTGATGCTGGCGGAGACGTTCAGCTCTGCAGGACAGATTCACTCCATCCGTCTCTGCAGGGACTCGAAGACCGGAGCGTCACTCCGCTACGCTTACGTCAACTTTCAGCATCGAGCTGATGGTAAAACAAACAGTACAGAAGACAGGAGAACGCTGTTCCTTACACTATTTCTGTATTTTAATACCAGTTTATAGCTGACTTAAGGCTACATTGTAGTATGTAATTTATGTATAAATTTACTGCTTTGTTACATGGATAAGGTCCTTTAAAAGGCACAAAAAGTGTAAAAATATATATATATATATTTTAATAAGTATTTTATTCTCTTAGAATAAATACTTCAATTAATGCTTTGATTTCTCTCATATCATTTTTTCATAACCTTTCTTACCCATCTTTACCAAGGGTGCCAATAATTCTGAATCTGACTGTATATACCTAGTATAATAGACATTAAATTATTGTTTTTTATTGAAATTAATGTTCTGTAATTTATTTCCGTTCCCTCAGCTGAGCTAGCACTGGAAGAGCTCAATTTTCAGCTCCTCATGGGGTGGCCCATGCGCATCATGTGGTCTCAGAGGGATTCATCCCTGAGGAAGACCGGCATCGGAAACCTTTTCATCACGAATCTGGATAACTCGATTGACAGCATGGCCGTTTTTGACACCTTCTCCGTCTTTGGGAAGATCCTTTCGTGCAAGGTTCGGACCTGAATAGCGTCTGTGTAACACGATTAGCATGTTCTTAGTACTTCTCCTTAATAAGTCCTGTATTAGCTCAGTGTGATATATATTTTGTGTGTTGACATGACGTGTCTCTCCTGAAGGTTGTGGGTCATGAGACGGGGTCAAACGGCTACGGCTATATCCACTTTGAGTCTGCGGAGGCAGCGGATTTGGCGATGCAGAGGCTCAATGGAAAACTGCTGAACAACCGTAAAGTGTAAGCCAGGTGTAAATTAGTACATTTTAACCAGCCTGGGTTCAAATGTCAGGGTTCTTTCTACATTGGTTCTTTTGTGTTTGAATTAATACCGTTTGGTGTGTATTGAAATCCTTATAATGTTGATACAAAAGTTCTGTTTGGTCTTATGAAGGTATTTCAGTCAACATCAGGTTGTAATTGTGCCGGCGTGGGCATAACGTCTAACAGCAGTGTTTAGATAAAGACTCTAAGAGCAGTGTCTCTGTTGTGTTACAGCTTCATCGAGCACTTTAAGAGCCGTGAGGAGCGCGAGGCTGAGGCGGGCCCCCGCTCCCAAACGTTCACCAACATCTACATCAAAAACCTGGGTGGAGACGTGGACGACAAGTGGCTGAACGACACCTTCAGCAAGTTCGGTGAGGATCCCTAACAGAGAGTGTTATGAGTTCTACACATTCACATAAACATAATGAGTTATGCACTTGATCAGGAAATAAACACTATGAACAAATCTTGTTACGTGTTCTAGAGTTCAGACTGAGCCTTAAAATTGTCGGTGTGTGTGTTTGTGTTTGTGTGTGTGTGTGTGTGTGTGTGTATTCCAGGTCCTGTGCTTAGTGTCCGCGTCATAACAGATGAGAACGGGAAGTCCAAAGGCTTCGGCTTCGTAAGGTTCGAGAGGCACGAGGACGCGCAGAGGGTGAGTGTACACTACAGCCAAGGGTACTAGTGTATAACATTGTGGGAAGATTCCTTACAGCAGGAAAGCCTCCAGGTAATGGTGTGTGTTTATATGTATATATATATATATAAGTGTGTGTGTGTGTGTGTGTGTATGCAGGCTGTTGCTGAGATGAATAGAAAGTATCTGAACGGCAAGCAGGTGTACGTGGGCCGAGCGTTGACTAAAGTAGAGAGACAGACTGAACTCAGTCAGAAGGGTCTGCCCCTGGAGTTCGCACGATCCATCCGAACCATCACCAACCCAAAGGTCACTTACAACTAATAATCCCTACATTTTATTCCTTTCCCAATAACCTGTGTCCACTTCCCCTTACTGACTCTACAGAGTGTAGTAGTATGGAAAGCTTCCTAATGTGTCTCCTCGCTGCCTCCTACAGGTGATGACGGAGAACGGCCACTCCAACAGATTTGGCATCGTGCGCTGCTCAACTTACCAGGAAGCCGTGAAGGCCAGTATGGAGATGAACGGCAGGATGTGGGGCAGCAAGCCGGTGTACGTGGGCGTGGCTCAGCGCAAAGAGGAACACCAGGCTTACCTTGCCCATCAGAGCACGCAGAGGATGGCAAGCATGCAGCTTTACACCGAACAGAACATCCACCAACCTGTGCTGCCTCCCTGCTACATGGAGAACACCATTCCTAAGGTACACATTAAAATGCTATCCCAAGTTTCCACAAGAGTCGACTGCTAGCTGGAGAGCATAACTAACTGCCCCCTGTGACTCTGATCGGAGAGAAACAACATGAAATAAAATGTGTTACCCGCTGTGTGTGTGTATGTGTGTGTGTGTTACAGGCTCAGAACCCCGCTGCCTACACACCCAGCCAGATGTTCGAGCCCCGCCCGGATCTGCACTGGACCACTGCACAGTCCATCCAGCCGCAATGTGAGTCACAGCTGTCTGATTGTATATCAGTGTTACATCTGTAACACTCTCCCTCTCTCGCACACTGTACTAAGTAGGATGTAAATAGGGAGTGTGGCACCTAATCATGAGCTATGGTGTTATACTATTTAGAATGGTCAGACAGGGTTTGAGACACAGCCACAGATAGGGCTTTTGTGTAGCAGTTGAACACTCTAGCCAGCTAGCTAACAGTTGAATAGTTTTCACCACAAATGTACTTGTATAGAAGGATATGGTTTAGGACGCAGCCTGTAACTGTATGTCATGGTTTGGTGTTTTTTTTTTCTGTAAGCAGATGTCCAGAATATGCCCGATGTGCTTCAACCTGCACCGGAGCATCAGCAGACCGGTGGCACCTTTACACCATCAAGCAGTCAGGCGCTATGTATAAGTGAAGACTGTACGAATATGTCTACACTAACATCAAGTGTCCCAGCTGTTGAGACAGGTCCAGCTGTAGAAAGTGTCACAGCTGTTGAGACAGGTCCAGCTGAAGAAAGTGTCCCAGCTGTTGAGACAGGTCCAGCTGAAGAAAGTGTCCCAGCTGTTGAGACAGGTCCAGCTGAAGAAAGTGTCCCAGCTGTTGAGACAGGTCCAGCTGAAGAAAGTGTCCCAGCTGTTGAGACAGGTCCAGCTGAAGAAAGTGCCCCAGCTGTTGAAACAGTTCCATCAGTAGAAAGTGTCCCAGCTGTTGAAACAGGTCCAGCTGAAGAAAGTGTCCCAGCTGTTGAGACAGGTCCAGCTGAAGGAAGTGTCCCAGCTGTTGAGACAGGTCCAGCTGAAGAAAGTGTCCCAGCTGTTGAGACAGGTCCAGCTGAAGGAAGTGTCCCAGCTGTTGAGACAGGTCCTGCTGAAGAAAGTGTCCCAGCTGTTGAGACAGGTCCAGCTGAAGAAAGTGTCCCAGCTGTTGAGACATGTCCAGCTGAAGAAAGTGTCCCAGCTGTTGAGACAGGTCCAGCTGAAGGAAGTGTCCCAGCTGTTGAAACAGGTCCAGCTGAAGAAAGTGTCCCAGCTGTTGAGACAGGTCCCGCTGAAGAAAGTGTCCCAGCTGTTGAGGCAGGTCCAGCTGAAGAAAGTGTCCCAGCTGTGGAGACAGGTCCAGCTGAAGAAAGTGTCCCAGCTGTTGAGGCAGGTTCAGCTGAAGAAAGTGTCCCAGCTGTTGAGACAGGTCCAGCTGTAGAAAGTGTCCCAGCTGTTGAAACAGTTCCATCAGTAGAAAATGTCCCAGCTGTTGAGACAATTCCTGCTGTAGAAACTGTCCCAGGTGTAGTTCCAGCTGCAAATGAGGTTCCAGCTACAACTCAAGCTCCAGATGCAGCTGAAGAGCCTTCTCCAGCTGTGGCACCTGTGGGTGAAGTGCAGCAGGACAAGGACACAACAGTAAGAACAACACACACACACACACACACACACACACACACACACACACACACACACACACACACACACACACATAACTATATTCTGCATGCTGTATATTACAATATATTGTATAAACTGTGTGATTTAATTTTGAGTAAAAATAATAATAATAATAATAATAATAATAATAATAATAATAATAATAATATCCTCTGTTCCCAGGATGTACCAACATCTCCACCATTGAGGAAACAGCTGACCATCTACATGTTGGAGTCCGCGCCGTTGGACGACCAGATCCAGATGGCACGTGAGTTTCACACTCATACTGTATACACACACAAACACACACATACATATGGCTCATATACACTCCTGCTCTGAAGCTCAGCGTTTAATCCACTTTTTTAACTCCCTATTACGGTTTGGGAAGTGATTCCTTGTGTGGACTGAAAACTTCTACAAGCTCCTGCTTTCAACTCCTCTTGCTTTTGTTATATAATAATAGTGCATAGAAAGAGTCTGGTGCCTGAGCCCCGCCCATGTTACATGATTGGATGGCTGGGAACATTCACTCTATTTCTATTCTCTCTCCCTCTTTCATACATCTCTCTCTCTCTCTCTCTCTCTCTCTCTCTCTCTCTCTCTCTCTCTCTCTCTCTCTCAGATGACTACATGTTACCTCTGGTCGAGAAAATCCACCCGACTCTGGCGAATAAGATCACCTGGATGCTTTTGGAGGGCGAGAGCAACTTTGAAATCATGAACATGATCGGAGATCCAGAGCTCCTGCGTGCCAGCGTGAGTGCGCACACACACACACACACACACACACACACACACACACACACACACACACACACACACACACACACACACACACACACACACACACACACACACACACACACACACAAAAACATGTTTGACATTGAAATGATGGTTTAGCTCTGACCATGAGGAAACAAAACCCCACCCACTAATCCCTCATTCCTCATGTGTGTGTGTTTGTAGGTGGAGAAAATGGACGCTCTCCTGAAGGCGAGGGAAGCTGGTCACAAGCCGGTGAGGATCTTTAATGAAAACTGGACATGTGCTGATATTCGGTTATGAGATATGAGATACACAACAATATTTTGTATTCGATTCATATTTAAATGTATCGTCACATCACAGTTTACACAGGGATTTAAAAAAACGTTCAAAATTCATTTCTGACTTCTGCATTTCTCTTTCAGGAAACCCTGAAGATGCTCTATAACAACAACAACAACAATAAGAAGAGAAACAAGAAGAAGAAGAGAAAGAATTAAATAAACACTTCATTCAGCATTGTAAAAAATTATAAAGTGCTCTTAGTCTTGATTTTCATTTTAATTAGAATTTAAAGAGAAACTTGTAAACTGTAAATTTATGAACTGACTGAATAAATTTATGAATTTGTGAATTTGAATTTGTGGTGGTTTATATGCATGAAAAAGGAAAATTTAACTGTCCTCAAGGAATATTTTCTTGAAGACCAACAACAAATTAACGCCACAGAGTTAAAACTTCATTCTGTTAAGGAGATTAAGTTGTAAATGGCTGAATTAGATCAAGAACGAAGGTCCAGCTGTTGCAGGGGCTTTAACAGTAACTGCTCTCCTTCAGCCAGACACAATCTCACTGCCATTGTTTGACTCGTTTGCTGCCCATGATTGCTGAGGCTTCGGGGAATATTCTTTAAAGTGCACCTATTATGGTTTTTAAACGTGCCTAATTTTGTTTTAAAGGTCTCATACAACAGGTTTACATGCATCCAAAGTCAAAAAACACTTTCATTTTCTCATAATTTACATTACTCATTCAAGGATCCATTCACTTTAAACTCCTCCTTGAGAAAAAGATGTCCCATTTTGTTGCGATTGGTCTACTGCTTACAGTGCATTTTGGAAAGGACACGCCCACTACCATATCTGAGTTTCAGCTATGTAATGATGTGGGTTTTACCCTACCAATTTGAGCCTGATAGCGATACTTCGGAAGATAAACCTGAACCACCAACGCGAGCACGACCAGAACAGGACATTTCTCAGTGGTAAGTTTATATGTAGTTTGGCAATAACGTGAGTTAGCCGGTTAGCAGAGGCTAACAGCTAACAGGCTAACAGCTGTGCACTGGCTGTACACGTATACAACACAAAACCACGCATCGTTTTATCGTTTTTAAAATGAATTCTAGCCACTGACGCTTTACATCCTCATCCTTTGGGAGTCCATGCAAAGTGTTTTTTCTAGACATGAACCGAACTCTTTCAGGATGCAACCTCAACTGTAATGTTTGAGGGTGGGTCAAAGTACACGTTGTTCGCGAGCAGCCAATGAAGACCAGAGGCGGGGTTTTTTTGTTGCAAACCTACGTAGGTTTGTACAGGAAGTAAGTCTGTTTCAGCTGTTCAGAATCGGTTCTTTCTTTTGGGAGTCAATAACTCTATTTGTTGTGAGCTTTGATTTTTGAAACTTTGCAGACTTTTTACATTCACAAACAGCTATACAGGGCAGTGATGGCTCTGCGTGGCTGATCAGAAGGTTGGGGGTTCAAGCCCCAGCACCACCAAGCTGCCACTGTTGGGAGCTCGAACAAGGCCGTATCATGGCTGACCCTGTGCTCCAATAGACCATGAGCATCCTAGTTATCTCAGAAATCTGAAATGATCTCAAATCTAAATGTACAAAAAATCATTAACCTTAAATGTTAGGATGACCTAGTTTGCTGGATAAATTAAATGAATAGTTTTTAATGAAATAGCTCATTATTGTTTATCTGGTGGAGTATTTTTAAAAATCACACGTCTTCCTAAGTCTGGTGTGTCCATAGTCCAGCCCCAGGGCCAAATGCAGCATGTTGACAGATGTTAACTGGCATGTGGCTTCTCTATTAGAATGTATGATACTGTAGGTGACCCACCGGCCAACACGCTGCAATTTTGACTTTCACCTGACAGTGTTAACACAATTAATACAAATCAATTGAAATTTATTTATAAAGCACTTAAAAACCACAAAGTGTACCGAAGTGATGTACAATTATAAAAAAAAAAAATCATATAAAGAAAGAAATAAAAGGAACTTAAAAATACATAAAACACCACAAATAGCCTACATCTGTTCCATACCTAATGATTATTCTAAAGTAGCAAAGGCTTCATTAAAAGATACGTCTTAAATCGGGTTTTAAACATGTTCACCGAGGTCGAGGGTCTAATAAACATTGGTACTCCATTCCACAATTTTGGGGCAGCAACAGAGAATACATGATCACCTTTACCCTTTAAGCGTGACCGACGAATATCATGAAGCATCTGGTTGTTAGATCTAAGAGATCTCTGAGAGCGGTGGAAAACAATAAGCTCAGAAATATAATCTGGTGCAAGTCCATGTACAGCAGTACCTTACAGTTGCAATCAAAATTATTCAACCCCCATGTGGCATTTTGTGCCACTGGATATACCGTAGCCTCTACACAAAACACTCTAAATTCAATAAATATAACACTCACAACACAGTGGATGAGAGAAGCAAAAATCAGACTTATTGCCCAAAAATATCAGCCAACATGAGATTAGTTCAAATGAGACGTGCCAGAAGTGATCCGATCTACCCTGAGTTTGGTCTCTATTTATACTCTTTTCCCTTCCTTCATATCAAACAATTTCCCATTATGTTTTGGTTTTCAGAAAATCCAGCTACCATTAGCTTCAGAAAACCAGGTTTTTCAGCCACCATTGTTTTCAGAAAACCAGGTTTTTCAGCCACCAGTATATCCAGATTTTTCAAGGTTAGATGAACAAAAAAACACTCTCCCCCCTTTTCTTTCCTTCTTGCCCCGCCCCCTATAAAAGACCTCTGTGGCCCAATTTACCAAAATGTCTCCCAACCATCTAGACAAGCAAACCTTTCTCTGTGTTCTCTTCATTGGTTCTCATATTAAACTTGTATTCTTCGCTTCAATTTTATCTCTTTACAAGTGTTGTTTGTATGTATTACAGATTCTGTGCATGATTTTAATATGTTTTTTGTGTTTTACACACTACTAAAAGCTCTATTATAATCTAAGTATTGAGATTACACATATTTGCTAGGATTCTAAGATTATGCTCACTGCTATAGGATTATGCTTTCATAGTGTTTTTTTGCCTGTGTATATATTTATTAACAATACATAAAATATAATATAATATAATATAGTTTAATGTAATATAATATAACACGTGTTGTTTTTCCCCGTTTTCCTAGCCTCTCATGGACATGCGTTATCTGTAGTTGTTATGGCTTTACCTCGACATGTCCCGAGAGCTCCTCAGCCATGCACAACATCGCATGGCAAAGGGCCCGTCTTTATATTATTCTATTCCTCAATAAACTACACTACATGTTTACCTGGTCTTCTGTGTTTGTTATTTATATTTTATGCAAATTAATTCCCACACCCATTAGAAATCAGGTTTACTGTCAAAATTTACAGACTTTCAGCTGTTTGCAATGAACAAATCAAACAAAAGCTACTGAAATAGTTCAGCACAACCAATGCTTTAAGCGGTTTCCCCAAATTCAACTGAAAATGCAACTTGTAATGACTTCTCCAGTCTCAAAATTATTCAACCCTCTGAATAGAATCCCTCACAACAGCACAAATATACAAAACAGGTGTTGTCTCAAGCACACTTGATGCAACTAATCAACTGTATACTTTATTCTGCAGCTCTTGCCTGGTTTCCCACTGAAGCTAAGCAGGGTTGTGCCTGGCCAGTACCTGGATGGGAGACCTCCTGGGGAAAACTAAGGTTGCTGCTGGAAGTGGTATTAGTGAGGTGCTCACCCTGGGGTCTGTGTGGGTCCTAATGCCCCACTATAGTGACAGGGAGACTATACTGTAAAAACAACACCACCTTTCGGACGAGACGTTAAACGGAGGTCCTGACACTCTGTGGTCATTAAAAATCCCCCATTGGCCCTTATCTATCACGACCCCCTAATAATCTCCATCCCTGAATTGGCTACATCATACTCCTCTCCTCTCCTCTCCTCCAATAGCTGGTGTGTGGTGGGTGTTCTGGGGCTCTATGGCTGCTGTCACATCATCTAGGTGGATGCTACACACTTGTGGTGGTTGAGGAGATTTCCCCCCCATATAATGTAAAATGCTTTTAGTGCCTAGAAAAGCGCTATATAAATCTAAGGAATTATTATTATTATTATTATTATTAAATTGATTTGGTAACCAGTGCAGAGAGGCCAAAATACAGGATGTACAATGCCCTCTACTAACATTGGCACCCTTGGTAGAGCAAAGAAGGCTGTGAAAAATTGTCTTTATTGTTTAACCTTTTGATCTTTTGTTCAAAAAATTCACAAAAATACTCAAAAGTTCAGAAAAATGCTCTCATGGATATCAAACAATGGCAAACACAACACAGGTTTATAAATAAATAAATAAAACTTTGTTGCAGCAGTTATTGGCAACCCTATGAATTCATATGATAAAAATATATTTGAAATATGTTCCCATTGATATTTTACATTTCTTTTAGTACACCTGGGTGACTAGGAACAGGAAATTGTTCAACCATGACTTCCTGTTTCACAGGGGTATAAATATGAGGTAATAAATAGGCCAAATTCCCTTATTCATTCATAACAATGGGTAAGACCAAGGAATATAGCTGTGATGTGCAGCAAAATGTTGCTGAGCTTCACAAAATGGGAAGTGGCTATAAAAAAAAATAGCACAAACATTGAAAATGTCCATTTCCACCATCAGGGCAATAATTAAGAAGTTCCAGTCAACTGGAAATGTTATGAATCAACCTGGAATTGGACGTGTGTCTATATTGTCTCAGCACACTGTGAAGAGGACGGTTTGATTGGCCAAAAACTCTCCAAGGATCACAGCTGGAGAATTGCAGAAGTTAGTTGCGTCTTGGGGTCAGAAAGTCTCCAAAACTACAACCTGAAGTCACCTACATCACCCCAAGTTGTTTGGAAGGGTTTCAAGAAAAAAGACTCTACTCTCATCCAAAAACAAACTCAAGCGTCTTGAGACTCTACTGGAACTTCAGATGGGATCGGGTTCTATGGTCAGATGAAACCAAAATAGAGCTTTTTGGCAATAAACACCAGAGGTGGTTTTGGTGCACATAGAGAGGTAGACATATGGAAAAGTACCTCATGCCCACAGTTAAATATGATGGTGGCTCTTTAATGTGTTGGGGCTGTTTTTCTGCCAGAGGACCTGGACCTTGAAATTTTAAGGATCTGGAGAGATTCTGTATGGAGGAATGGTCTCAGATCTCTTGCCATGTTTTTCCAACCTCATCAGGCATTATAGGAGAAGACTCAGAGCTGTTATCTTGGCAAAGACGAGTCTGATGTGTGAATGTGTGACGTACACAATGTGTGCCGGTTTGCTGTGTGAATGGATGTGAAGTGATAGCCCGGGCTGCTTCTCTATTGTTAACCTGCAGGGAGTAATAATTAAAAGTGCCCCTGGTAGGATGAAGAAATCTCCTCTCAGTGTGGCAAGGATAAGGATATTGAGCGTGTTCCTCAAATTCTTCCTAAAAGTCAGTATGTATAGCTAAATTGATGCATTGTGTGTTCCAGTGTTGGTCAAACAGCTATCGTAATCATTAAAATTGCCTCTGTCAGAACGAAGAAATCTTCTCACAGTACAGTAAAAATAGAGAGTTGAGCGTGTTCCTCAGTCTCTTTTGAAAGGCCTCGTGTTGTAGCTAAATGATGCCATTGCGTGTTCCTTATGCCAGTCCAATAGCTATTTTAATTCCCTGAGTTAACTATCAGAGCAGCGAGCTCGTGCTTGTCCTTTGTGTCCGCGCGCAGAGTAGCTTTGAGAGAGATACGCCTCTCAGTGCAACACTTTGTCAGTGTCCGAGCTGTGTTGAATGAAAGTTTGTTTAAAACGAGATCAAATTAAGTTTTGATAAGTTTGTGTAACCAACAGCGTAAAAAAAAGGAAACCCTGTTGTGTTTGTGTGCCCAGTGAAGCTGGCACTGAATTTTAAGATCCTCCGAGATCGCATTTATTAGTTTATAAGTATTGAGTTAGCCGCAGGGAACCTGCAGATTAAACTTATCTCACGGTGAAAACCTGAGCTTTGAAGCGCCACGTCATAAAACGGGCTACAAATAGTTTATCTGTGTGAAATGCGCTGACATTTCCCAACATGCTATATTTGCATGCAGCAATTCATGATCGTGTGTTTTGCATTTGAAATCCCGTTGCAGCCAGTAAAGCGGAATAAATTCGTTTAACCAACAGCGAGAAAAAAGAAAAAAAAACTGCTGTGTTTGTGTGTCCAGAGAAGCTAAGATCCACCGAGATCGCATTACTCGCAGTGTACCCGCTGCTTAAATAAGTTTATATCACTCTCAGCAAAGAGAGATTCTTAGCGCCACGCCCACTCGCAAGCTACAAGTAAGTGGTGTGTTATGTGCGTAGTGTTTAAATGCGCCGACGTTCATGCAAAGCGCTTGCGTGCAACACACAACGTACTAACTGTGTTTGTGTAGATTGCCATAGCAACGAGTGAACCCGGAAGTCCTAGGAGACTCTTCCGTGGTAACTCCGAACTGCGCATGCGTCGTCATCCGACGCCATATTGTAAACAAACTCTCCGGTGTTACGAAGCTACCCCGAAGCAGTGTGTACATTGAAGCATACGCTAAAACGCCTCAAAGACTAGCAGTTAGCGATTAGCATGTTGTGACTTACAGCAGTTGGATACAGCTAATGTTTTGGGTACTGCTAAAGTGATTAACCCCTGTACTTCTCTTTCACTTTCTCGTTTCATTTACTTTCCTCACTTTTTACCATTTTCCCTCATTCTTCTAGAAAGGAGACACTTACCCACAATAATTTACTGTGTTAAATGTAAATTTAATAAAGCTATTAAATTTAACTGAAAACACTCTAAATTGTGGATGCTTCTCCATCAAGTTAAAACACGGTTATTTAACCTCTAAGGCCCTGCAATAGGATACAATACTAACCTTTCCTTTATAATGAATTTTAAAGTAAATCAGAGATAACCCTCTTTTACTTTAAGCTCATTCCAGGCATATAGTTGTACATCAACTGTAAATCAATATTCCTAGTTAAGCATAACTGCAGGAGAGCCTATCTGTGAACTCAATACACTCGCTAACTGAGCTTTATCATACTCAGTCCCTTTCTGTCCTTTTCTACCTGCTTCTTTCTTAGCGATCACGTTTCAGAGACCAAGCCTGTGTGAACCATCAACAGACTCTACAAAGAAAAGGGAATAATACATAAGATTTTAATCAATCCCTGCTTGATTTATACCAAATCTAATTTCTTCTGATTTTCAAATCTTTGAATTTCTTTCTAGTTTTCTTTTAACAGAAGAAGTTTTTTTCCATCGAGAACAGCTTTGTTATTCCTTCTCTGTTTTCCCCTTTAGTCGTTTGTTTTGATTTGTGTTGCAGGAAGAAAGACTCCACCCACTAGTCATTCTCCCGCAGTGAGACCACAAGTCCTCAAAACACGCCACTGGAGGTTCACAATTTCAATCACTTAAACAACATTTAGCTGTCCCACTACACTTAGGCTCCCATACATTGTAAAGATCTGTGTCAATCTCTCCAACGCCAGGCTCCCCCACGACGTGCCAATATGCCTCACGTCACAGACCGCTTCGCCCACTGGGAAGACTTAGAGGCATGGCTGAGCAGTGCAACAGACCGCCTCACACCCAAGGTCTTCGAACTGTTATTAGTATTAATAGTAGTGACAATTCTAAGAAGACTCATAACCCATGATCAGCGACAGCATTCTAGTCACCAGGAGCAAAACCAAATCACCATCTGCCTAAGCCACATCCTCCTGGTCCAGCTGAAACTAAGTGACAAGCACATCACCTATCTTCAAGAGGAGATGACACGTGCCCAAAGATGCATAGACAAGCTGGAAGAGAAAGACCAGGACAAACCCAAAGGCTCACATGAAATGGAGCAAGAGGCAAACAAAGATATTGCAAAGCTCCAAGAAATGCTAGCAGCAGCCCTGAAAGAAGAGGATGAAGCAACAGCTGCCCAGAGAGACCTAGCGAACAATCTTCAATATACCAAGCAGCTACTGGAGAAAGCTACGTCTGAAATTAAGGACAAGAACACCAAAATCAAGGCCCTGGAAGCCCACCTGGAAAAGTCCAGCGACAGAATTGAAAGTCTGGCACAACAGCTCGACCGCACCAGAGAAGAGGTCGACACAGTGACAGAAGAGCTCAAGCATGCCTACAAGCTGCGACCAGAGCCAAGAAAGGTGAGACACCTGCCAGCATCACCACGGTCCAGCAGAGCAGGGTCCCCCGTGTACGGGTCGACACAAGAAACAAGGAGTGAGGGGGCAAAACACAGAGCCTTTCCAGCCCTCACAGAGGAATTTGTTCCGGCAGACAGAAGGAAAGGACCCATCCAGGCAGACCCCGAAGCTGCACATGGCTTGGACCTAAAAGACCTAAACTGTCTGGCCAGGAACATCAATAAATTCACACCGAATGCCATTGAAGGCTACGACATACAGACCTACCTAAAGGACATTGACTTCCACCTGGAAATGAGACCTCAGGTGACCAACCGAGACAGGCTCTTTCTACTGAGGACGACATCCAGTTCAGAGGTGCGAAGTTTCCTTGACAGACAGCCGATCCACATCAGGTTAGATTATCATCTACTCTGTCAGGCACTGATTAAAGAATTTGCAGACCCAGAGTCTGAACATGGACTGTCAGCCGCCCTGGAAACCAAACAGGGTCGGCAAGAGCATCCCCAAGCCTACTACCACAGGCTCAGGCGAGCCTACTTTGGGGCACACAATGAGCTGGAACTGGAAGAGGACATGAACTTTAAAACCCTCTTCCTAAGGAACCTGCATCCTGGAGTAAGCCGTCACCTAGGTGTCATGGCCTGCCCTCGCACGATGACAATCCGACAGCTTCGTGACCTAACCCACCGGGCCTACAACAAACAGAAGATGGCCTCATGGAAAGGTAATAAAACGTTCACAGTCCGCAACCACAGAACCCAAGACCAAGAGCTGGCACTGGAAGACATTCAGCATCATGACAGCGCCAGACTCTCACCTGAAGAACGGTACCCCCATGCCCGTGGCAACCACAAGAAATTAACCAGCCGCCAGAAATACAAAGGCAGTCGACGATGGAGCCCACCTCGGCACCGCTCAGAACAACCCAAACCTGAATATGCCCGAGAACAAGACACTCCATCCTCAGTTGACATGCAAGGACTGATCCAGCAACTGAAGGAGCTCCTCCAAAGAAATGAATCCTCCAGGAAACATGAGGACATGCCAGAACTGCATCACTGGACCAACCTCTTGATATCATAGACAAGCTCACAACAGCCGCATACAGGATCAAGGTCCACCATGGGCACAGAGAGCTGACCCTCAAATGGTTCCAGTGAAATCAGAAGGGCAAGAAAAGGGGGGGAGCTGAAACAGATTGACACAGTTCAGACCACTTATACACTACACCACCCAAACATACATCTAAATCAACCACCATAAGAAACACTTAAATCGACTCACACTAGTGTAGAGAAGTGCACTCACATCAGCATAGGGAAACAATGCTGTTTATAATCAAGAGTTTTTCTTCTGCCGATCACTTCCACTATTATTGCTTTCTCTCGCTTTCCTCTTTTCTTATAGGCCCAACGACCTAGAGAAAAAGGCTGACAAAAGCCAATAACCTTAGAATTAAAGTGTCATAAAGGTATTCCGTAGACATTAATAATTCACTTCCCGCACCAGTATTTAGCCAGTAATGGAGGTGTTGTCTTGATGCTTGTATGTGTGTGGCTGTTTGTGCTTGATGTTTTCCAGCGCTCGCTGATGTCCTTTCCTCCAACATCACCGACCCAAGGGGGGGATATGTAATGCCTCAGCACAAGCAGCATCATATAATTCACACAATTATAACCAGAAGAAATAAAACAATGGGCCTTCTCAGCCAGAGAACCCACAAGAAACTCTGGACCAAAATGGCTCCACTCAGGGAGCCATAAAACAAGGAATCCACCCCAGACACCCAGGAGCCACTTAAATCCAGCATGTGCATCTGCCTTATCTCAACCAACACGGCAAGCGTTAAAGGCCTCCTTGACCCAGGGCTGAACCCTCTCGACCACAGAAACTGCTCTCAAATGCAGTGATTTAGGCCTTTTGGGCCAGACCAGTAAGGCCAATAAATTGTGGAAGAAAGGAGAGACCTTTTCGCTCAGTCACAAAGATTACACATTCCACAATTCCACAATTCCACACAAGGACTCGCACATTCCACAATCGGCGCCTACCAGGAGCAACGACTGTGGGAATTAATACATCTTTGAACAACTGCAATCACCTATGTCCTACCATGTGTTGTTCTATTTTCTTCATGTGTATCACCTTTAAGTTGCCACTATCTATTTCATTTAATCATGTATTAGTGTAGTAGCCCTAGGAGGATCATTGTGTTTTAAATATTAGTAATGTACTTTAAGTATAGTCAAACATGTCTTGTTTGGTATGTATGTGTTCATTGAGTGATTTCCTAAATCATAAGAGTAAGGAAATTTGTGTAGATTGTTCTGATATGTACATGCAAGTTTCAGGACAAAGTTTAATAATCCACTCATCATGGAAGAGTGCGGAACCACTCATCCACATGGACAAGGGGCTGATTAGCATAATAGGTGGAGAATCTGGCTAACACCCTGCCCAAAGACAATATTGATTGGAGGAAGCACTCTGGGCTGGACTAGCCCAGGAAGTGTTAAAATCCTAAGAACACAAGTTTTGGAGGTCGTCGCTCGCTTCGCTCTCTCTCGTGTCTCTTGCTTCTTGGCACGTTTCGAAGGACGGGGTCGGTGGAGGGTCTCCAGAGCCAATCAACGTCGGAGAGATCAGATCACGTTTACCTCGGCCTGGGGACCCAGCGAGAGCCGCCGCCTGCTTTTCAAGCCTCCCGCCTTCATTCTACTCAGCATTCCGATTGGTCTTCCGAGACGCCTCTCACCGACCAGACCGCCGACGACACCACGACGTAACCAGGAAATCCCTTCAACACAGCTAAGGCAAGCGCAATATCCCAGAATCTAGCTAATCTGGTGTCTATAATAAGTTGAGCCCTTCTAAAGGAAGTGAAGATAACTAAATAAGTTGATGGTTCGTTCAGATCATGGTCTGTGAAATAGCATGCAACGCTAGAGACTCGGAACTTCATTCACCCTTCATCATCACCCGTTTGTGCGTGTGTGTGTGTGTGTGTGTGTGTGTGTGTGTGTTTTATATATTAAATTAGTTTCTGTGTCATACAATAGTTCAATAAAGTCTCGTCTGTTCTTAAATACGTGTTCTTTTTGTTTACAAGTGTCTATTGCCTTGAATTGCGATTCTGCTACATGCTCTTAGAATAATGTGTCACTATGTTTAGGATATTATTGCCGGTGGCCACAGAGGTAATATCTAATGCATAATTGATGAATACACTAGTTTCAACTTATCGCTGGACGAATAGTTGAATAGCAATACTAAATTAGTCAAATTTCCCTTTTCGAGCTGATCTGTTAATCTCTCTGACATCTTTGGAGGAGAATAAAGATAGCTCGATTTAACAACAAATTTTTACTTACGTAAAATGGTGGAGAGTATATCAAATTAACCCAAACAGCTAATTTCCACTACATATTTTGGTGGAGAGATGCGGGTAATTTTCACTACATATTCTGGTAGATAATGCGGGCACGCTTTAAAACTCTTGTCTCCTTTAAAACGGTGCTTTGAATCCAAGCGCACACTTGGATTCAAAGCACCTTTTTAAAGGAGACGAGTTTTAAAGCGTGCCCGCATTATCTACCAGAATATGTACTAAATTGGATGAATCTGCAATGTTTAAAAATAGTCTCCACCAGTTACAATTTATGTAACGAATTAAAAGATGTTTAACACGTTTAAATGTATTCTCCAATTTATGTAAGGAATTAGCTCGAATGGCGTGAAATATATCTATATATCTAATCAACGCGTGTTGTGACCAGTTATAAATATACATCAGCCATGAAAGGGAATTCATGTAGGTGCACACACACACACACACACACACACACATATATATATATATATATATATATATATATATATATATATATATATATATATATATAATTAACTACTATATTATATATATATAATTAACTATAATTATATATATATATATATAATTAACTAATTACGGATACATAATCCGTAATTAATACGGATTATAATTAATTATGACTATGTATGTGGTCTAGATCAGATAATCCAGATTTAGGATTAGCTGTAGTCTAGTTTAGAATTATGAACTCTAAAGAGGGAGTTTATCCTTCTGGCCAGGAAGGATTAACAAAAGAAGTTTGTTATTACAAATAGAGCGGGTAGGGAGATCTTGTAGCGTAGAATTGACTCATCACGTGACCAAAACAGAGAAAATCAAGCGTGGTGATAATAGATTTTAATAACTAAGTGTAACTATGGATACACACAACTAACTCTAAACAAACCATACATATGTACATCTATATACAAGAGAGAGAGAGATTAGAGAGAAAGTAATGAAATGAAAAGGGTAGCAGACAAAAACAACAATTAATTAGCCTTTTTCAAAACCAGCAACGAAGTTAAATCTCCTGTAAACAGGGGTACAATCTTAACGCAGATATAGATCCATTAACTATACTTGCATGGCTTCGGTCTGCAAGTTCGCGCGGTCCAGTAGAAGTACGCTGGTTCGTTGTTTGAAAAGGCGTGGGCCGTGAGGCGGTTGCATCCTTTGTCTGGGAGAGAGAGAGAGATCCTGGCTTCCTCTTCCCTGGGCACGTGGCCCCGGGGGAGAGAAACCGGAAAGAGTGTAGAAGTGAAGTTGAAGAGTGTGAGAGTAAGTGTGTAGCTGAAGAAGAGAGGTTTCAAAGCATGGTGTTGTTTTAAAGACAACACCAACGCACATGCGTCTTTGGGCTATTGGCCAATCAGGAAGTTGGATTTGTTGGCGGGATGAACTCTCTTTGTCTGGTCTCAGACCTGAATTTGCATGTCCAGGCAGGAGCCGGTTTAAACCGTATTACGTGTGAAATTAAGAAAAAGCATGAAATAATGTATCCCATTGTAATATGATATGCATAATCGATCAGGGTATCTCGAGACGATTAACTACATACCAAATTCAATGGACTTATAAAGAATATTACAGGTAAAACATGGTTACAGACATTTAAAATAATATCCTAAATTAAACTATCTAAAATCATTATGGTTAGGTTACATAAACACACAATATATGCAAATAAGATAGCATCACACTATTTGAACATCGAATAATTACATATAATTACATGGTACATTGACAAGAGATTCTCCCATTGTGTGTGTGTTTGTGTGTGTGTGTGTTTGTGTGTGTGTGTGTGTGTGTGTGTGTGTGTCTGAAGAGGGGGGTCGTGTCTCCTGTCGCATTCCGATGGGATCTGGTGAAGAGGTTAGATAAGGATTCACAGCTCAAGGAAACAGAGAAACTTCTTTGCTAAATCCAGGCTGATTCAGAAATCAGTTTGATACTTTCAGACGTTACAACTGTTAAAACCCCTGCAACAGCTGGACCTTCGTTCTTTATCTAATTCAGCCATTTACAACTTAATCTCCTTAACAGAATGAAATTTTAACTCTGTGGCGTTAATTTGTTGTTGGTCTTCAAGAAAATATTCCTTGCGGACAGTTAAATTTTCCTTTTTCATGCATATAAACCACCATCCATTCATAAATTTATTCAGTCAGTTCATAAATTTACAGTTTACAAGTTTCTCTTTAAATTCTAATTAAAATGAAAATCAAGACCCAGAGCACTTTATAATTTTTTGCAATGATGGGTGAAGTGTTTATTAATTCTTTCTCTTCTTCTTCTTGTTCCTCTTCTTATTGTGGTTTTTGTTGTTGTTATAGAGCATCTTCAGGGTTTCCTGAAAGAGAAATGCAGAAGTCAGAAATTAATTTTGAACTTTTTTTTAAATCCCTGTGTAAACTGTGATGTGACGATACATTTAAATATGAATTGAATACAAAATATTGTTGTGTATCTCATATCAAATATACTTTATGTACTCAAATATACTTTAGTAGATATATTTATGACTAAATATAGGACTTTGGGTATTTTGATGAGGTCTAATCTGGTTTTTAGGTTAAAAAGTTTGGACACCCCTGATATACAGCGCCCTCCACTAATATTGGCACCCTTGGTAAATATGAGCAAAGAAGGCTGTGAAAATTTGTCTTTATTGTTTAATTTTTTGATCTTTTCTTTAAAAAAAATCACAAAAATACTCTGCTCTCATGGATATGAAACAAAACAAAATAAATAAAATAAATAAAAATCTTTGTAAAATATAGTTGTGCAACAATTATTGGCACCCTTTTAGTCAATACTTTTTGCTACCTCTCTGTTATCTGCCAAGATAACAGCTCTGCGTCTTCTGCTATAATACCTGATGAGGTTGGAGAAACATGGCAAGAGATCTGAGACCATTCCTCCATACAGAATCTCTCCAGATCCTTAAAATTTCAAGGTCCAGGTCCTCTGGCAGAAAAACAGCCCAAACACATTAAAGAGCCACCACCATATTTAACTGTGGGCATGAGGTACTTTTCCATATGGCTACCTCTCTATGTGCACCAAAACCACCTCTGGTGTTTATTGCCAAAAAGCTCTATTTTGGTTTCATCTGACCATAGAACCCGATCCCATCTGAAGTTCCAGTAGTGTCTCAAAACGCTTGAGTTTGTTTTTGGATGAGAGTAGTCTTTTTTCTTGAAACCCTTCCAAACAACTTGGTTTGATGTAGGTGACTTCAGATTGTAGTTTTGGAGACTTTCTGACCCCAATATGCAACTAACTTCTGCAATTCTCCAGCTGTGATCCTTGGAGAGTTTTTGGCCACTCGAACCGTCCTCTTCACAGTGTGCTGAGACGATGTACACACACCTCTAATTCCAGGTTGATTCATAACATTTCCAGTTGACTGGAACTTCTTAATTATTGCCCTGATGGTGGAAATGGACATTTTCAATGCTTGTGCTATTTTCTTATAGCCACTTCCCATTTTGTGAAGCTCAACAACCTTTTGCCAAACATCACAGCTATATTCCTTGGTCTTACCCATTGTTATGAATGACTAAGAGAATTTGGCCTATTTACTACCTCATATTTATACCCCTGTGAAACAGGAAGTCATGGTTGAACAATTTCCTGTTCCTAGTCACCCAGATGTGCTAAAAACATGTAAAATATGAATGGGAATATATTTCAAATATATTTTTATCACATGAATTCATAGGGGTGCCAATAATTGTTGCATAGCTATATTTAACAAAGATTTTTTTTTTTAATTTATAAACCTCCATTGTGTTTGCAATTGTTTGATGTCCATGAGAGTATTTTGTGATTTTTTTTTTAACAAAAGATCAAAAGGTTAAACAATAAAGACAATTTTTTTACAGCCTTCTTTGCACATATTTACCGAGGGTGCCAATATTAGTGGAGGACCCTGTAAATAGTATCATATTGTAGCAGATTCGGTAGTATCGACATATATCAAATAATTGCCTTAAGAATTGGTAGCAGATTCAGTGGTATCGTCAAATGTCGAACTGTTGCCTTGTAAATCGAAATAGTATCATGTCGTAGCAGATCGAGTAGTATCAAATAGGCTGTGTAATCATTGCCTTAAGAATCGATATTATATCGTATTGTAGCAGATTCAGTAGTATCATCAAATATTGAATCGTTGCCTTAAGAATCGAAACCATATCATATCCTGTGGAAGCCTGATGTTTACACCCTCTGATTATTGACGTGAAGTTTGTGTGAATAAAAGTGAAAAAAACGAATAATAAAATAATTTAAGCTCATGGGTTGAATTACAGGCTGTAATATTATTTGATATTATAGATATTACGTAATAATAATAATTCTAATTGAAATTAGAAATACGATGTGATTGAAGGCTCTCACCATGAATCCTCAATGCGCGCGCTGTGGGAAAATTGTCTGCGCCGCTGAGAAAGTGAACTGCCTGGACAAGGTAACTGCGTCCTTTTCTTTCCTGCACTTGCCCGAATTATTCCAGCTGGTGTAGTGGTTATTAGAGCTGAATGCAATACAATGTGTAAAATATGAGGATCTGCAAATAATTTTAAAATATTTGGGTTTCATGTGAAGGTTAATATTTTCGGAAAATAATGCAGTGATAAACCCAGTATACTTTCAAAAGGGACATGTGTTAGAGTTTAGTATAATTTTTTATAATTGAGTTGGTCCAACTAATTTGATCAAATACAGTTTAAGTGAAATAGATACATTTATAAAGTGATTTTATACCTGTCACAAAGCTCCCCGAATGAAGCTAATTGTCAGTCTCATAAATGATAAATCCTATATTAGACTAGTTGACTATACATACATATTATACACAGTAAAGAACATCAATTTAATAGATGATTTAAAATACCATTAGTGGGATAATAGTGTCTAGATCTCAACCTCATATGCATCTCGAATTATTAGGGATTATTGTTAGCACAGATGCGATTTGAACATATATCAGGATAGTGTACAAATAGCCTTAAAATAACGGACTCTTTCTACAGTAAGAAGGGCCTAATAAGGAAAAAAGCTAATCTGCTAATCTTGGCTGCTTGGACCTCTGTTTTTGTAGAAAATAGGCTCGAACTCATTTTGATATTTTAAGCATACAGTGGGGGAAAAAAGTATTTGATCCCCTGCTGATTTTGTACGTTTGCCCACTGACAAAGAAATGATCAGTCTATAATTTTAATGGTAGGTGTATTTTAACAGTGAGAGACAGAATAACAACAAAAAAATCCAGAAAAACGCATTTCAAAAAAGTTATAAATTGATTTGCATTTTAATGAGGGAAATAAGTATTTGACCCCTTCGACTTAGTACTTGTTGGCAAAACCCTTGTTGGCAATCACAGAGGTCAGACGTTTCTTGTAGTTGGCCACCAGGTTTGCACACATCTCAGGAGGGATTTTGTCCCACTCCTCTTTGCAGATCCTCTCCAAGTCATTAAGGTCATTTTCAATGCCCTGGCTGAGGGAAGGAGGTTCTCACCCAAGATTTGATGGTACATGGCCCCGTCCATCGTCCCTTTGATGCGGTGCAGTTGTCCTGTCCCCTTAGCAGAAAAACACCCCCAAAGCATAATGTTCCCAGCTCCATGTTTGACGGTGGAGATGTTGTTATGACTTGGGGTCATAGGCAGCATTCCTCCTCCTCCAAACACGGCGAGTTGAGTTGATGCCAAAGAGATCTGACCACACCTGACCACAACACTTTCACCCAGTTCTCCTCTGAATCATTCAGGCAAACTTCAGATGGGCCTGTACGTGTGCTTTCTTGAGCAGGGGGACCTTGCGGGTGCTGCAGGACTTCAGTCCTTCACGGTGTAGTGTGTTACCAATTGTTTTCTTGGTGACTATGGTCCCAGCTGCCTTGAGATCATTAACAAGATCCTCCCGTGTAGTTCTGGGCTGATTCCTCACTGTTCTCATGATCATTGAAACTCCACGAGGTGAGATCTTGCATGGAGCCCCAGACAGAGGGAGACTGACAGTTTCTTCCATTTGCGAATAATCGTGCCAACTGTTGTCACCTTCTCACCAAGCTGCTTGGCGATGGTCTTGTAGCCCATTCCAGCCTTGTGTAGCTCTACAATCTTGTCCCTGACATCCTTGGACAGCTCTTTGGTCTTGGCCATGGTGGAGAGTTTGGAATCTGATTGATTGATTGCTTCTGTGGACAGGTGTCTTTTCACAGGTAACAAACTGAGATTAGGAGCACTCCCTTTAAGAGAAAGCGCACGCTTGGATTCAAAGCACCGTTTTAAAGGAGACAAGAGTTTTAAAGCGTGCCCGCATTATCTACCAGAATATGTAGTGAAAATTACCCGCATCTCTCCACCAAAATATGTAGTGGAAATTAGCTGTTTGGGTTAATTTGATATATTCTCCACCATTTTACGTAAGTAAAAATTAGTTGTTAAATTGAGCTATCTTTATTCTCCTCCAAAGATGTCAGAGAGATTAACAGATCAGCTCAAAAAGGGAAATTTGACTAATTTAGTATTGCTGATCAACTATTCGTCCAGCGATAAGTTGAAACTAGTGTATTCATCAATTATGCATTAGATATTACCTCCGTGGCCACCGGCAATAATATCCTAAACATAGTGACACATTATTCTAAGAGCATGTAGCAGAATCGCAATTCAAGGCAATAGACACTTGTAAGCAAAAAGAACACGTATTTAAGAACAGACGAGACTTTACTGAACTATTACATGACACGGAAACTAAGCTAATATATAAACACACGCACACACACACACACACACACACACACACACACACACACACACACACACACACACACAAACGGGTGATGATGAAGGGTGAATGAAGTTCCGAGTCTCTAGCGTTGCATGCTATTTCACAGACCATGATCTGAACGAACCATCAACTTATTTAGTTATCTTCACTTCCTTTAGAAGGGCTCAACTTATTATAGACACCAGAGTAGCTAGATTCTGGGGTATTGCGCTTGCCTTAGCTGTGTTGAAGGGATTTCCTGGTTACGTCGTGGTGTCGTCGGCGGTCTGGTCGGTGAGAGGCGTCTCGGAAGACCAATCGGAATGCTGAGTGGAATGAAGGCGGGAGGCTTGAAAAGCAGGCGGCGGCTCTCGCTGGGTCCCCAGGCCGAGGTAAACGTGATCTGATCTCCCCGACGTTGATTGACTCTGGAGACCCTCCACCGACCCCGTCCTTCGAAACGTGCCAAGAAGTAAGAGACACGAGAGAGAGCGAAGCGAGCGACGACCTCCAAAACTTGTGTTCTTAGGATTTTAACACTTCCTGGGCTAGTCCAGCCCAGAGTGCTTCCTCCAATCAATATTGTCTTTGGGCAGGGTGTTAGCCAGATTCTCCACCTATTATGCTAATCAGCCCCTTGTCCATGTGGATGAGTGGTTCCGCACTCTTCCATGATGAGTGGATTATTAAACTTTGTCCTGAAACTTGCATGTACATATCAGAACAATCTACACAAATTTCCTTACTCTTATGATTTAGGAAATCACTCAATGAACACATACATACCAAACAAGACATGTTTGACTATACTTAAAGTACATTACTAATATTTAAAACACAATGATCCTCCTAGGGCTACTACACTAATACATGATTAAATGAAATAGATAGTGGCAACTTAAAGGTGATACACATGAAGAAAATAGAACAACACATGGTAGGACATAGGTGATTGCAGTTGTTCAAAGATGTATTAATTCCCACAGTCGTTGCTCCTGGTAGGCACCGATTGTGGAATGTGCGAGTCCTTGTGTGGAATTGTGGAATTGTGGAATGTGTAATCTTTGTGACTGAGCGAAAAGGTCTCTCCTTTCTTCCACAATTTATTGGCCTTACTGGTCTGGCCCAAAAGGCCTAAATCACTGCATTTGAGAGCAGTTCCTGTGGTCGAGAGGGTTCAGCCCTGGGTCAAGGAGGCCTTTAACGCTTGCCGTGTTGGTTGAGATAAGGCAGATGCACATGCTGGATTTAAGTGGCTCCTGGGTGTCTGGGGTGGATTCCTTGTTTTATGGCTCCCTGAGTGGAGACATTTTGGTCCAGAGTTTCTTGTGGGTTCTCTGGCTGAGAAGGCCCATTGTTTTATTTCTTCTGGTTATAACTGTGTGAATTAAATGATGCTGCTTGTGCTGAGGCATTACATATCCCCCCCTTCGGTCGGTGATGTTGGAGGAAAGGACATCAGCGAGCGCTGGAAAACATCAAGCACAAACAGCCACACACATACAAGCATCAAGACAACACCTCCATTACTGGCTAAATACTGGTGCGGGAAGTGAATTATTAATGTCTACGGAATACCTTTATGACACTTTAATTCTAAGGTTATTGGCTTTTGTCAGCCTTTTTCTCTAGGTCGTTGGGCCTACAAGAAAAGAGGAAAGCGAGAGAAAGCAATAATAGTGGAAGTGATCGGCAGAAGAAAAACTCTTGATTATAAACAGCATTGTTTCCCTATGCTGATGTGAGTGCATTTCTCTGCACTAGTGTGAGTCGATTTAAGTGTTTCTTATGGTGGTTGATTTAGATGTATGTTAGGGTGGTGTAGTGTATAAGTGGTCTGAACTGTGTCAATCTGTTTCAGCTCCCCCCTTTTCTTTCCCTTCTGATTTCACTGGAACCATTTGAGGGTCAGCTCTCTGTGCCCATGGTGGATCTTGATCCTGTATGCGGCTGTTGTGAGCTTGTCTATGATATCAAGAGGTTGGTCCAGTGATGCAGTTCTGGCATGTCCTCATGTTTCCTGGAGGATTCATTTCTTTAGAGGAGCTCCTTCAGTTGCTGGATCAGTCCTTGCATGTCAACTGAGGATGGAGTGTCTTGTTCTCGGGCATACTCAGGTTTGGCTTGTTCTGAGCGGTGCCGAGGTGGGCTCCATCGTCGACTGCCCTTGTATTTCTGGCGGCTGGTTCATTTCTTGTGGTTGCCACGGGCATGGGGGTACCGTTCTTCAGGTGAGAGTCTGGCGCTGCCATGATGCTGAATGTCTTCCAGTGCCATCTTTTGGTCTTGGGTTCTGTGGTTGCGGACTGTGAACGTTTTATTACCTTTCCATGAGGCCATCTTCTGTTTGTTGTAGGCCCGGTGGGTTAGGTCACGAAGCTGTCGGATTGTCATCGTGCGAGGGCAGGCCATGACACCTAGGTGACGGCTTACTCCAGGATGCAGGTTCCTTAGGAAGAGGGTTTTAAAGTTCATGTCCTCTTCCAGTTCCAGCTCATTGTGTGCCCCAAAGTAGGCTCGCCTGAGCCTGTGGTAGTAGGCTTGGGGATGCTCTTGCCGACCCTGTTTGGTTTCCAGGGCGGCTGACAGTCCATGTTCAGACTCTGGGTCTGCAAATTCTTTAATCAGTGCCTGACAGAGTAGATGATAATCTAACCTGATGTGGATCGGCTGTCTGTCAAGGAAACTTCGCACCTCTGAACTGGATGTCGTCCTCAGTAGAAAGAGCCTGTCTCGGTTGGTCACCTGAGGCCTCATTTCCAGGTGGAAGTCAATGTCCTTTAGGTAGGTCTGTATGTCGTAGCCTTCAATGGCATTCGGTGTGAATTTATTGATGTTCCTGGCCAGACAGTTTAGGTCTTTTAGGTCCAAGCCATGTGCAGCTTCGGGGTCTGCCTGGATGGGTCCTTTCCTTCTGTCTGCCGGAACAAATTCCTCTGTGAGGGCTGGAAAGGCTCTGTGTTTTGCCCCCTCACTCCTTGTTTCTTGTGTCGACCCGTACACGGGGGACCCTGCTCTGCTGGACCGTGGTGATGCTGGCAGGTGTCTCACCTTTCTTGGCTCTGGTCGCAGCTTGTAGGCATGCTTGAGCTCTTCTGTCACTGTGTCGACCTCTTCTCTGGTGCGGTCGAGCTGTTGTGTCAGACTTTCAATTCTGTCGCTGGACTTTTCCAGGTGGGCTTCCAGGGCCTTGATTTTGGTGTTCTTGTCCTTAATTTCAGACGTAGCTTTCTCCAGTAGCTGCTTGGTATATTGAAGATTGTTCGCTAGGTCTCTCTGGGCAGCTGTTGCTTCATCCTTTTCTTTCAGGGCTGCTGCTAGCATTTCTTGGAGCTTTGCAATATCTTTGTTTGCCTCTTGCTCCATTTCATGTGAGCCTTTGGGTTTGTCCTGGTCTTTCTCTTCCAGCTTGTCTATGCATCTTTGGGCACGTGTCATCTCCTCTTGAAGATAGGTGATGTGCTTGTCACTTAGTTTCAGCTGGGCCAGGAGGATGTGGCTTAGGCAGATGGTGATTTGGTTTTGCTCCTGGTGACTAGAATGCTGTCGCTGATCATGGGTTATGAGTCTTCTTAGAATTGTCACTACTATTAATACTAATAACAGTTCGAAGACCTTGGGTGTGAGGCGGTCTGTTGCACTGCTCAGCCATGCCTCTAAGTCTTCCCAGTGGGCGAAGCGGTCTGTGACGTGAGGCATATTGGCACGTCGTGGGGGAGCCTGGCGTTGGAGAGACTGACACAGATCTTTACAATGTATGGGAGCCTAAGTGTAGTGGGACAGCTAAATGTTGTTTAAGTGATTGTAATTGTGAACCTCCAGTGGCGTGTTTTGAGGACTTGTGGTCTCACTGCGGGAGAATGACTAGTGGGTGGAGTCTTTCTTCCTGCAACACAAATCAAAACAAACGACTAAAGGGGAAAACAGAGAAGGAATAACAAAGCTGTTCTCGATGGAAAAAAACTTCTTCTGTTAAAAGAAAACTAGAAAGAAATTCAAAGATTTGAAAATCAGAAGAAATTAGATTTGGTATAAATCAAGCAGGGATTGATTAAAATCTTATGGATTATTCCCTTTTCTTTGTAGAGTCTGTTGATGGTTCACACAGGCTTGGTCTCTGAAACGTGATCGCTAAGAAAGAAGCAGGTAGAAAAGGACAGAAAGGGACCGAGTATGATAAAGCTCAGTTAGCGAGTGTATCGAGTTCACAGATAGGCTCTCCTGCAGTTATGCTTAACTAGGAATATTGATTTACAGTTGATGTACAACTATATGCCTGGAATGAGCTTAAAGTAAAAGAGGGTTATCTCTGATTTACTTTGAAATTCATTAAAAAGGAAAGGTTAGTAGTGTATCCTATTGCAGGGCCTTAGAGGTTAAATAACCGTGTTTTAACTTGATGGAGAAGCATCCACAATTTAGAGTGTTTTCAGTTAAATTTAATAGCTTTATTAAATTTACATTTAACACAGTAAATTATTGTGGGTAAGTGTCTCCTTTCTAGAAGAATGAGGGAAAATGGTAAAAAGTGAGGAAAGTAAATGAAACGAGAAAGTGAAAGAGAAGTACAGGGGTTAATCACTTTAGCAGTACCCAAAACATTAGCTGTATCCAACTGCTGTAAGTCACAACATGCTAATCGCTAACTGCTAGTCTTTGAGGCGTTTTAGCGTATGCCTCAATGTACACACTGCTTCGGGGTAGCTTCGCAACACCGGAGAGTTTGTTTACAATATGGCGTCGGATGACGACGCATGCGCAGTTCGGAGTTACCACGGAAGAGTCTCCTAGGACTTCCGGGTTCACTCGTTGCTATGGCAATCTACACAAACACAGTTAGTACGTTGTGTGTTGCACGCAAGCGCTTTGCATGAACGTCGGCGCATTTAAACACTACGCACATAACACACCACTTACTTGTAGCTTGCGAGTGGGCGTGGCGCTAATAATCTCTCTTTGCTGAGAGTGATATAAACTTATTTAAGCAGCGTGTACACTGCGAGTAATGCGATCTCGGTGGATCTTAGCTTCTCTGGAGACACAAACACAGCAGTTTTTTTTTTTTTCTCGCTGTTGGTTAAACGAATTTATTCCGCTTTACTGGCTGCAACGGGATTTCAAATGCAAAACACACGATCATGAATTGGTGCATGCAAATATAGCATGTTGGGAAATGTCAGCGCATTTCACACAGATAAACACTATTTGTAGCCCGTTTTATGACGTGGCGCTTCAAAGCTCAGGTTTTCACCGTGAGATAAGTTTAATCTGCAGGTTCCCTGCGGCTAACTCAATACTTATAAACTAATAAATGCGATCTCGGAGGATCTTAAAATTCAGTGCCAGCTTCACTGGGCACACAAACACAACAGGGTTTCCTTTTTTTACGCTGTTGGTTACACAAACTTATCAAAACTTAATTTGATCTCGTCTTAAACAAACTTTGATTCAACACAGCTCAGACACTGACAAAGTGTTGCACTGAGAGGCGTATCTCTCTCAAAGCTACTCTGCGCGCGGACACAAAGGACAAGCACGAGCTCGCTGCTCTGATAGTTAACTCAGGGAATTAAAATAGCTATTGGACTGGCATTGGAACACGCAATGGCATCATTTAGCTACAACACGAGGCCTTTCAAAAGAGACTGAGGAACACGCTCAACTCTCTATTTTTACTGTACTGTGAGAAGATTTCTTCGTTCTGACAGAGGCAATTTTAATGATTACGATAGCTGTTTGACCAACACTGGAACACACAATGCATCAATTTAGCTATACATACTGACTTTTAGGAAGAATTTGAGGAACACGCTCAATATCCTTATCCTTGCCACACTGAGAGGAGATTTCTTCATCCTACCAGGGGCACTTTTAATTATTACTCCCTGCAGGTTAACAATAGAGAAGCAGCCCGGGCTATCACTTCACATCCATTCACACAGCAAACCGGCACACATTGTGTACGTCACACATTCACACATCAGACTCGTCTTTTCCGTCTCTGATCTATTATCCACAATAATAGAAAAGTTACACACTTGACTCAATGCTTACAGTCTAGATTGAATTGCCCATATTCTTTCCACCAAAATATGTAGTGAATCAGCTTTAAAAATGAAAGAAAAGCGCACGCTTGGATTCAAAGCACCGTTTTAAAGGAGACAAGAGTTTTAAAGCGTGCCCGCATTATCTACCAGAATATGTAGTGAAAATTACCCGCATCTCTCCACCAAAATATGTAGTGGAAATTAGCTGTTTGGGTTAATTTGATATATTCTCCACCATTTTACATAAGTAAAAATTAGTTGTTAAATCGAGCTATCTTTATTCTCCTCCAAAGATGTCAGAGAGATTAACATGTCAGAGAGGCATTACAACCATGAGCACCCTAATTATCTCAGAAATCTGAAATGATCTCAAATCTAAATGTACAAAAAATTGGACCATCATTAATCTTAAATGTTAGCATGACCTAGTTTGCTGGATAAATGAAAACACTTTTAGATGAAATAGCTTGTTATTGTTTAGCTGGTGGAGTATTTCTTTAATTAACACCTCTTTCTAAGTCCAGCCCTAGGGCCAAATGTGGCCCGTGGACAGATGTTAACTGGCATGTGGCTTCTCTATTAGAACGTGTGATACTGTAGGTGACTCGCCCGCCAACACGCTGCAATTTTGACTTTCACCTGAAGGTGGCAGCAGACTGTGTTAACATAATTAGCTAAAATTCCCAGAGCTTTTTCCCCTCTGACTACACCTGCACATTCATTTGCTGAATGATATTTAGTCATGGCTAAAGACAGAAACAGTTAACAGTGAGAAGGCGCGTGAATTCTTTGGTGAATTCTTGAAAAATTGTGGATCCATGATGTGCAACCAAGTATTAAAAACAACAGTTTATGACACTTGAATTTATGATTGTTAGTTTGTAGTTATTATTGTAATTATTTACTCATCATTTAATTTCAACTCAAATATACTTTAGTAGATATATTTATGACTGTATATAGGACTTTGGGTATTTTGATGAGGTCTAATCTGGCTTTTAGGTTAAAAAGTTTGGACACCCCTGATATACAGCACCCTCCACTAATATTGGCACCCTTGGTAAATATGAGCAAAGGAATCTGTGAAAATTTGTCTTTATTGTTTAACCTTTTGATCTTTTCTTTAAAAAAAAATCACAAAAATACTCTGCTCTCATGGATATAAAACAAAACAAAATAAATAAAATAAATTTTATTTATCTCTCTTTGCCAAGATAACAGCTCTGAGTCTTCTCCTATAATGCCTGATGAGGTTGGAAAAACATGGCAAGAGATCTGAGACCATTCCTCCATACAGAATCTCTCCAGATCCTTAAAATTTCAAGGTCCAGGTCCTCTGGCAGAAAAACAGCCCCAACACATTAAAGAGCCACCATCATATTTAACTGTGGGCATGAGGTACTTTTCCATATGTCTACCTCTCTATGTGCACCAAAACCACCTCTGGTGTTTATTGCCAAAAAGCTCTATTTTGGTTTCATCTGACCATAGAACCCGATCCCATCTGAAGTTCCAGTAGAGTCTCAAGACGCTTGAGTTTGTTTTTGGATGAGAGTAGAGTCTTTTTTCTTGAAACCCTTCCAAACAACTTGTGGTGATGTAGGTGACTTCAGATTGTAGTTTTGGAGACTTTCTGACCCCAAGCCGCAACTAACTTCTGCAATTCTCCAGCTGTGATCCTTGGAGAGTTTTTGGCCACTCAAACCGTCCTCTTCACAGTGTGCTGAGACAATATAGACACACGTCCAATTCCAGGTTGATTCATAACATTTCCAGTTGACTGGAACTTCTTAATTATTGCCCTGATGGTGGAAATGGACATTTTCAATGTTTGTGCTATTTTTTTTATAGCCACTTCCCATTTTGTGAAGCTCAGCAACATTTTGCTGCACATCACAGCTATATTCCTTGGTCGTACCCATTGTTATGAATGAATAAGGGAATTTGGCCTATTTATTACCTCATATTTATACCCCTGTGAAACAGGAAGTCATGGTTGAACAATTTCCTGTTCCTAGTCACCCAGGTGTACTAAAAGAAATGTAAAATATCAATGGTAACATGTTTCAAAAATATTTTTATCATATGAATTCATAGGGTTGCCAATAACTGCTGCAACAAAGTTTTATTTATTTATTTATAAACCTGTGTTGTGTTTGCCATTGTTTGATATCCATGAGAGCATTTTTCTGAACTTTTGAGTATTTTTGTGAATTTTTTGAACAAAAGATCAAAAGGTTAAACAATAAAGACAATTTTTCACAGCCTTCTTTGCTCTACCAAGGGTGCCAATGTTAGTAGAGGGCATTGTACATCCTGTATTTTGGCCTCTCTGCACTGGTTACCAAATCAATTTAATAATAATAATAATAATAATAATAATAATAATAATTCCTTAGATTTATATAACGCTTTTCTAGGCACTAAAAGCATTTTACATTATATGGGGGGGAAATCTCCTCAACCACCACAAGCGTGTAGCATCCACCTAGATGATGTGACAGCAGCCATAGAGCCCCAGAACACCCACCACACACCACACACCAGCTATTGGAGGAGAGGAGAGGAGAGGAGTATGATGTAGCCAATTCAGGGATGGAGATTATTAGGGGGTCGTTATAGATAAGGGCCAATGGGGGATTTTTAATGACCACAGAGTGTCAGGACCTCCGTTTAACGTCTCGTCCGAAAGGTGGTGTTGTTTTTACAGTATAGTCTCCCTGTCACTATAGTGGGGCATTAGGACCCACACAGACCCCAGGGTGAGCACCCCACTAATACCACTTCCAGCAGCAATCTTAGTTTTCCCCAGGAGGTCTCCCATCCAGGTACTGGCCAGGCATAACCCTGCTTAGCTTCAGTGGGAAACCAGGCAAGAGCTGCAGAATAAAGTATACAGTTGATTAGTTGCATCAGGTGTGCTTGAGACAACACCTGTTTTGTATATTTGTGCTGTTGTGAGGGTTTCTTTTCAGAGGGTTGAATAATTTTGAGACTGGAGAAGTCATTACAAGTTGCATTTTCAGTTGAATTTGGGGAAACCGCTTAAAGCATTGGTTGTGCTGAACTATTTCAATAGCTTTTGTTTGATTTGTTCATTGCAAACAGCTGAAAGTCTGTAAATTTTGACAGTAAACCTGATTTGTAATGGGTGTGGGAATTAATTTGCATAAAATATAAATAACAAACACAGAAGACCAGGTAAACATGTAGTGTAGTTTATTGAGGAATAGAATAATATAAAGACGGGCCCTTTGCCGTGCGGTGTTGTGCATGGCTGAGGAGCTCTCGGGACATGTCGAGGTAAAGCCATAACAACTACAGATAACGCATGTCCATGAGAGGCTAGGAAAACGGGGAAAAACAACACGTGTTATATTATATTACATTAAACTATATTATATTATATTATATTTTATGTATTGTTAATAAATATATACACAGGCAAAAAAACACTATGAAAGCATAATCCTATAGCAGTGAGCATAATCTTAGAATCCTAGCAAATATGTGTAATCTCAAGACTTAGATTATAACAGAGCTTTTAGTAGTGTGTAAAACACAAAAAACATATTAAAATCATGCACAGAATCTGTAATACATAAAAACAACACTTGTAAAGAGATAAAATTGAAGCGAAGAATACAAGTTTAATATGAGAACCAATGAAGAGAACACAGAGAAAGGTTTGCTTGTCTAGATGGTTGGGAGACATTTTGGTAAATTGGGCCACAGAGGTCTTTTATAGGGGGCGGGGCAAGAAGGAAAGAAAAGGGGGGAGAGTGTTTTTTTTTTCATCTAACCTTGAAAAATCTGGATATACTGGTGGCTGAAAAACCTGGTTTTCTGAAAACAATGGTGGCTGAAAAACCTGGTTTTCTGAAGCTAATGGTAGCTGGATTTTCTGAAAACCAAAACATAATGGGAAATTGTTTGATATGAAGGAGGGGAAAAGAGTATAAATAGAGACCAAACTCAGGGTAGATCGGATCACTTCTGGCACGTCTCGTTTGAACTAATCTCATGTTGGCTGATATTTTTGGGCAATAAGTCTGATTTTTGCTTCTCTCATCCACTGTGTTGTGAGTGTTAAATTTATTGAATTTAGAGTGTTTTGTGTAGAGGCTACGGAATATCCAGTGGCACAAAATGCCACATGGGGGTTGAATAATTTTGATTGCAACTGTAAGGTACTGCTGTACATGGACTTGCACCAGATTATATTTCTGAGCTTATTGTTTTCCACCGCTCTCAGAGATCTCTTAGATCTAACAACCAGATGCTTCATGATATTCTTTGGTCACGCTTAAAGGGTAAAGGTGATCATGTATTCTCTGTTGCTGCCCCAAAATTGTGGAATGGAGTACCAATGTTTATTAGACCCTCGACCTCGGTGAACATGTTTAAAACCCGATTTAAGACGTATCTTTTAATGAAGCCTTTGCTACTTTAGAATAATCATTAGGTATGGAACAGATGTAGGCTATTTGTGGTGTTTTATGTATTTTTAAGTTCCTTTTATTTCTTTCTTTATATGAATTTTTTTTTTATATAATTGTACATCACTTCGGTACACTTTGTGGTTTTTAAGTGCTTTATAAATAAATTTCAATTGAATTGTATTAATTGTGTTAATACTGTCAGGTGAAAGTCAAAATTGCAGCGTGTTGGCCGGTGGGTCACCTACAGTATCATACTTTCTAATAGAGAAGCCACATGCCAGTTAACATCTGTCAACATGCTGCATTTGGCCCTGGGGCTGGACTATAGACACACCAGACTTAGGAAGACGTGTGTTTTTAAAAATACTCCACCAGATAAACAATAATGAGCTATTTCATTAAAAACTATTCATTTAATTTATCCAGCAAACTAGGTCATCCTAACATTTAAGGTTAATGATTTTTTGTACATTTAGATTTGAGATCATTTCAGATTTCTGAGATAACTAGGATGCTCATGGTCTATTGGAGCACAGGGTCAGCCATGATACGGCCTTGTTCGAGCTCCCAACAGTGGAAGCTTGGTGGTGCTAGGGCTTGAACCCCCAACCTTCTGATCAGCCACGCAGAGCCATCACTGCCCTGTATAGCTGTTTGTGAATGTAAAAAGTCTGCAAAGTTTCAAAAATCAAAGCTCACAACAAATAGAGTTATTGACTCCCAAAAGAAAGAACCGATTCTGAACAGCTGAAACAGACTTACTTCCTGTACAAACCTACGTAGGTTTGCAATAAAAAAACCCCGCCTCTGGTCTTCATTGGCTGCTCGCGAGCAACGTGTACTTTGACCCACCCTCAAACATTACAGTTGAGGTTGCATCCTGAAAGAGTTCGGTTCATGTCTAGAAAAAACACTTTGCATGGACTCCCAAAGGATGAGGATGTAAAGCGTCAGTGGCTAGAATTCATTTTAAAAACGATAAAACGATGCGTGGTTTTGTGTTGTGTACGTGTACAGCCAGTGCACAGCTGTTAGCCTGTTAGCTGTTAGCCTCTGCTAACCGGCTAACTCACGTTATTGCCAAACGACATATAAATTTCCACTGAGAAATGTCCTGTTCTGGTCGTGCTTGCGTTGGTGGTTCAGGTTTATCTTCCGAAGTATCGCTATCAGGCTCAAATTGGTAGGGTAAAACCCACATCATTACATAGCTGAAACTCAGATATGGTAGTGGGCGTGTCCTTTCCAAAATGCACTGTAAACAGTAGACCAATCGCAACAAAATGGGGCATCATTTTCTCAAGGAGGAGTTTAAAGTGAATGGATCCTTGAATGAGTAATGTAAATTATGAGAAAATGAAAGTGTTTTTTGACTTTGGATGCATGTAAACCTGTTGTATGAGACCTTTAAAACAAAATTAGGCACGTTTAAAAACCATAATAGGTGCACTTTAAAGAATATTCCCGGAAGCCTCAGCAATCATGGGCAGCAAACGAGTCAAACAATGGCAGTGAGATTGTTTTTTGGCTGAAGGAGAGCAGTTACTGTTAAAACCCCTGCAACAGCTGGACCTTCGTTCTTGATCTAATTCAGCCATTTACAACTTAATCTCCTTAACAGAATGAAGTTTTAACTCTGTGGCGTTTATTTGTTGTTGGTCTTCAAGAAAATATTCCTTGAGGACAGTTAAATTTTCCTTTTTCATGCATATAAACCACCACAAAATCAAATTCACAAATTCATAAATTTATTCAGTCAGTTCATAAATTTACAGTTTACAAGTTTCTCTTTAAATTCTAATTAAAATGAAAATCAAGACTAAGAGCACTTTATAATTTTTTACAATGCTGAATGAAGTGTTTATTTAATTCTTTCTCTTCTTCTTCTTGTTTCTCTTCTTATTGTTGTTGTTGTTGTTATAGAGCATCTTCAGGGTTTCCTGAAAGAGAAATGCAGAAGTCAGAAATGAATTTTGAACGTTTTTTTAAATCCCTGTGTGAACTGTGATGTGACGATACATTTAAATATGAATCGAATACAAAATATTGTTGTGTATCTCATATCTCATAACCGAATATCAGCACATGTCCAGTTTTCATTAAAGATCCTCACCGGCTTGTGACCAGCTTCCCTCGCCTTCAGGAGAGCGTCCATTTTCTCCACCTACAAACACACACACATGAGGAATGAGGGATTAGTGGGTGGGGTTTTGTTTCCTCATGGTCAGAGCTAAACCATCATTCCAATGTCAAACATGTTTTTGTGTGTGTGTGTGTGTGTGTGTGTGTGTATGTGTCTGTGTGTGTGTGTGTGTGTGTGCGCACTCACGCTGGTACGCAGGAGCTCTGGATCTCCGATCATGTTCATGATCTCAAAGTTGCTCTCGCCCTCCAAAAGCATCCAGGTGATCTTATTGGCCAGAGTCGGGTGGATTTTCTCGACCAGAGGTAACATGTAGTCATCTGAGAGAGAGAGAGAGAGAGAGAGAGAGAGAGAGAGAGAGAGAGAGAGAGAGAGAGAGAGAGATGTATGAAAGAGGGAGAGAGAATAGAAATAGAGTGAATGTTCCCAGCCATCCAATCATGTAACATGGGCGGGGCTCAGGCACCAGACTCTTTCTATGCACGATTATTATATAACAAAAGCAAGAGGAGTTGAAAGCAGGAGCTTGTAGAAGTTTTCAGTCCACACAAGGAATCACTTCCCAAACCGTAATAGGGAGTTAAAAAAGTGGATTAAACGCTGAGCTTCAGAGCAGGAGTGTATATGAGCCATATGTATGTGTGTGTTTGTGTGTGTATACAGTATGAGTGTGAAACTCACGTGCCATCTGGATCTGGTCGTCCAACGGCGCGGACTCCAACATGTAGATGGTCAGCTGTTTCCTCAATGATGGAGATGTTGGTACATCCTGGGAACAGAGGATATTATTATTATTATTATTATTATTATTATTATTATTATTATTATTATTATTATTTTTACTCAAAATTAAATCACACAGTTTATACAATATATTGTAATATACAGCATGCAGAATATAGTTATGTGTGTGTGTGTGTGTGTGTGTGTGTGTGTGTGTGTGTGTGTGTTGTTCTTACTGTTGTGTCCTTGTCCTGCTGCACTTCACCCACAGGTGCCACAGCTGGAGAAGGCTCTTCAGCTGCATCTGGAGCTTGAGTTGTAGCTGGAACCTCATTTGCAGCTGGAACTACACCTGGGACAGTTTCTACAGCAGGAATTGTCTCAACAGCTGGGACATTTTCTACTGATGGAACTGTTTCAACAGCTGGGATACTTTCTTCAGCAGGACCTGTCACAACAGCTGGGACACTTTCTTCAGCTGGACCTGTCTCAAAAGCTGGGACACTTTCTTCAGCTGGACCTGTCTCAACAGCTGGGACACTTTCTTCAGCTGGACCTGCCTCAACAGCTGGGACACTTTCTACAGCAGGACCTGTCTCAACAGCTGGGACACTTTCTTCAGCTGGACATGCCTCAACAGCTGGGACACTTTCTTCAGCAGGACCTGTCTCAACAGCTGGGACACTTTCTTCAGCAGGACCTGTCTCAACAGCTGGGACACTTTCTTCAGCTGGACCTGTCTCAACAGCTGGGACACTTTCTTTAGCTGGACCTGTCTCAACAGCTGGGACACTTTCTTCAGCTGGACCTGTCTCAACAGCTGGGACACTTTCTTCAGCTGGACCTGACTCAACAGCTGGGACAGTTTCTTCAGCTGGACCTGTCTCAACAGCTGGGACACTTTCTTCAGCTGGACCTATCTCAACAGCTGGGACACTTTCTACTGATGGAACTGTTTCAACAGCTGGGGCACTTTCTTCAGCTGGACGTGTCTCAACAGCTGGGACACTTTCTTCAGCTGGACCTGTCTCAACAGCTGGGACAATTTCTTCAGCTGGACCTGTCTCAACAGCTGGGACACTTTCTTCAGCTGGACCTGTCTCAACAGCTGGGACACTTTCTTCAGCTGGACCTGTCTCAACAGCTGGGACACTTGATGTTAGTGTAGACATATTCGTACAGTCTTCACTTATACATAGCGCCTGACTGCTTGATGGTGTAAAGGTGCCACCGGTCTGCTGATGCTCCGGTGCAGGTTGAAGCACATCGGGCATATTCTGGACATCTGCTTACAGAAAAAAAAAACACCAAACCATGACATACAGTTACAGGCTGCGTCCTAAACCATATCCTGCTATACAATTACATTTGTGGGGAAAACTATTCAACAAAAACTGTTAGCTAGCTGACTAGAGTGTTCAACTGCTACACAAAAGCCCTATCTGTGGCTGTGTCTCAAACCCTGTCTGACCATTCTAAATAGTATAACACCATAGCTCATGATTAGGTGCCACACTCCCTATTTACATCCTACTTAGTACAGTGTGCGAGAGAGGGAGAGTGTTACACATGTAACACTGATATACAATCAGACAGCTGTGACTCACATTGCGGCTGGATGGACTGTGCAGTGGTCCAGTGCAGATCCGGGCGGGGCTCGAACATCTGGCTGGGTGTGTAGGCAGCGGGGTTCTGAGCCTGTAACACACACACACATACACACACACAGCGGTTAACACACTTTATTTCATGTTGTTTCTCTCCGATCAGAGTCACAGGTGGCAGTTAGTTATGCTCTGCAGCTAGCAGTCGCCTCTTGTGGAAACTTGGGATAGCATTTTAATGTGTACCTTAGGAATGGTGTTCTCCATGTAGCAGGGAGGCAGCACAGGTTGGTGGATGTTCTGTTCGGTGTAAAGCTGCATGTTTGCCATCCTCTGCGCGCTCTGATGGGCAAGGTAAGCCTGGTGTTCCTCTTTGCGCTGAGCCACGCCCACGTACACCGGCTTGCTGCCCCACATCCTGCCGTTCATCTCCATACTGGCCTTCACGGCTTCCTGGTAAGTTGAGCAGCGCACGATGCCAAATCTGTTGGAGTGGCCGTTCTCCGTCATCACCTGTAGGAGGCAGCGAGGAGACACATTAGGAAGCTTTCCATACTACTACACTCTGTAGAGTCAGTAAGGGGAAGTGGACACAGGTTATTGGGAAAGGAATAAAATGTAGGGATTATTAGTTGTAAGTGACCTTTGGGTTGGTGATGGTTCGGATGGATCGTGCGAACTCCAGGGGCAGACCCTTCTGACTGAGTTCAGTCTGTCTCTGTACTTTAGTCAACGCTCGGCCCACGTACACCTGCTTGCCATTCAGATACTTTCCATTCATCTCAGCAACAGCCTGCACACACACACACACACACGCACACACACTTATATATGTATATATATATAAACACACACCATTACCCGGAGGTTTTCCTGCTGTAAGGAATCTTCCCACAATGTTATATACTAGTACCCTTGGCTGTAGTGTACACTCACCCTCTGCGCGTCCTCGTGCCTCTCGAACCTTACGAAGCCGAAGCCTTTGGACTTCCCGTTCTCATCTGTTATGACGCGGACACTAAGCACAGGACCTGGAATACACACACACACACACACACACACAAACACAAACACACACACCGACAATTTTAAGGCTCAGTCTGAACTCTAGAACACGTAACAAGATTTGTTCATAGTGTTTATTTCCTGATCAAGTGCATAACTCATTATGTTTATGTGAATGTGTAGAACTCATAACACTCTCTGTTAGGGATCCTCACCGAACTTGCTGAAGGTGTCGTTCAGCCACTTGTCGTCCACGTCTCCACCCAGGTTTTTGATGTAGATGTTGGTGAACGTTTGGGAGCGGGGGCCCGCCTCAGCCTCGCGCTCCTCACGGCTCTTAAAGTGCTCGATGAAGCTGTAACACAACAGAGACACTGCTCTTAGAGTCTTTATCTAAACACTGCTGTTAGACGTTATGCCCACGCCGGCACAATTACAACCTGATGTTGACTGAAATACCTTCATAAGACCAAACAGAACTTTTGTATCAACATTATAAGGATTTCAATACACACCAAACCATATTAATTCAAACACAAAAGAACCAATGTAGAAAGAAGCCTGACATTTGAACCCAGGCTGGTTAAAATGTACTAATTTACACCTGGCTTACACTTTACGGTTGTTCAGCAGTTTTCCATTGAGCCTCTGCATCGCCAAATCCGCTGCCTCCGCAGACTCAAAGTGGATATAGCCGTAGCCGTTTGACCCCGTCTCATGACCCACAACCTTCAGGAGAGACACGTCATGTCAACACACAAAATATATATCACACTGAGCTAATACAGGACTTATTAAGGAGAAGTATTAAGAACATGCTAATCGTGTTACACAGACGCTATTCAGGTCCGAACCTTGCACGAAAGGATCTTCCCAAAGACGGAGAAGGTGTCAAAAACGGCCATGCTGTCAATCGAGTTATCCAGATTCGTGATGAAAAGGTTTCCGATGCCGGTCTTCCTCAGGGATGAATCCCTCTGAGACCACATGATGCGCATGGGCCACCCCATGAGGAGCTGAAAATTGAGCTCTTCCAGTGCTAGCTCAGCTGAGGGAACGGAAATAAATTACAGAACATTAATTTCAATAAAAAACAATAATTTAATGTCTATTATACTAGGTATATACAGTCAGATTCAGAATTATTGGCACCCTTGGTAAAGATGGGTAAGAAAGGTTATGAAAAAATGATATGAGAGAAATCAAAGCATTAATTGAAGTATTTATTCTAAGAGAATAAAATACTTATTAAAATATATATATAATTTTTTACACTTTTTGTGCCTTTTAAAGGACCTTATCCATGTAAGAAAGCAGTAAATTTATACATAAATTACATACTACAATGTAGCCTTAAGTCAGCTATAAACTGGTATTAAAATACAGAAATAGTGTAAGGAACAGCGTTCTCCTGTGTTCTGTACTGTTTGTTTTACCATCAGCTCGATGCTGAAAGTTGACGTAAGCGTAGCGGAGTGACGATCCGGTCTTCGAGTCCCTGCAGAGACGGATGGAGTGAATCTGTCCTGCAGAGCTGAACGTCTCCGCCAGCATCACCTCAGTCACATCAGGGTGCAGATCACCCACATACAGTGCGTGCATCATGGGACTGGGGTTCATTTGACCTAAAGAAAAAAAAAAAAAAATCAATCAATCAAACTCTCAGTGGTGGAGAAAAACAATAACACCTGAACAACCTGAACTGCCAACTCAACATTTAGTAGCCTATCAACACGCTAACCTACTGTTTTAAACAGAAAAACCTTAGTATAAGTACTAAAAAGACTTTTCTCTATGGAAAATGGAGAAATCATAAAACGTAAAGGCCTAAAGTTTCTGAAACTTATCAGTATGATCATAAAATTAAAGAAAAAGGAATGATAATAGACACTCACACTATTAGTATGATTAGTATGTGTAATATTAGTATTAAAACTTAAATAAAAAGAAATACAAATCAATAAATTAGTACAAGGCTACTTACCACAAAGTACAAGAATAACTGCTGTTGAATCGCTGCTGATTCGCTGCTGAATCGCTGCTGATTCGCTGCTGAATCGCTGCTGATTCGCTGCTGAATCGCTGCTGATCGCTGCTGATCGCTGCTGAATCGCTGCTGATCGCTGCTGATCGCTGCTGAATCGCTGCTGATCGCTGCTGAATCGCTGCTGATCGCTGCTGATCGCTGTGCTGTGTCGCTGGTTACTGATGAACTGAAGAGGTTTCTCTTTTTCATATGCACATTTTATCACGGGATGAGAACAGAAATTAGAAGGCATTCTGAATTCTGTTCTGAATTCTGTGCACATTTTCTCAAGTGGCAAGTGGTCACATGACTCCTGGGGTGCTTAATAAATTAAGCACAAAGTCACATTCCAAAAATGAATTTAAATCAAAATGACTTCAGATGTTAATATAGAAAAACTGCATTTAATCCTATCTGTACACAAAACAGGCCAAGCCGCAATTAATCCCGAAAATAAACCCCAAAAACTTTCAGTGACTACACGTTCAGTGCATAGAAAGTGCAGAAATCGGCCTTAACAGAGAAGCCAGTTAACATCTGTCTGTGGGCCACATTTGGCCCTGGGGCCAGACTTTGGACACCCTGCTATATATCATCTATTAAACATTTGAATTAGATTATCTTATCAAATACCTTATATATATATATATATATATATATATATATATATATATATATATATATATATATATATATATATATATATATATATTATGTGGATGTATACTGTATGCTGTTTCACAAATTATGCTAGATGGAAAATGATTAAGCATTAAGCTAACATTGTTATTCATCTCCACAACGTCCTCATGGATGTCCAGGGATTCAGCTGGATTCAGTCCAGAACCGATTCATTAAACATCTGATGTCAAAATCATAAAATCAAAGTAGATGTTATCATTCAAACAACGTAGACACGCATCATGAAAAGCAAAATCCATTATATAAATTTAATCATATATTCCTGAGATCATAGCAATACTTTATATATTATAGATCTAAGCAGCAGAGGGCGATATAAGGTGAAAAATTTTTTCAATTTTTGAATTTCCACTACAATACAAAAAGTATACATCCATCCATTTTCTGTACCTCTTATCCTACACAGGATTGCGCGGAGCATGGGGTTAGGGTTAGCCTATCCCAGGGAACTCAGGGCACAATCACACACCCATCCATACACTACAGACAATTTAGTGATGCCAATCAGTCTACAATGCATGTCTTTGGACTGGGGGAGAAAACTGGAAAAAAGCAAGTGTGCATACTTTTAGGTTAAGGAGTCTCTAAGAGAAGGAGAAAGACAACAGAAGAAAATGTTACTAAAAATGCTGATGCTGATTATAATGACTGTGATGATGATGATTATGATGATGATGATCAGCATATCCACTTGGCTTCATGCGCAGATTCAGTGTGTTCCCTTGTTCTGAAGGGAAATCTGGGAATCCCAGGAGTGCGACTCATGGCCTACTTTGGCAGATGGGGTCTTAATGTCATAATCACAACCATCAGATGTACGCACACGTGCAGAACTATCGCTGGATACCGCAGACTCTTGCCCGGGCCACAATTATGGAAATAAACCAGTCTATTTTGAGACTTACGTTATAGCAGTTATAAATAGTCGTTCCCTCGCCAATTTCTCATTTTTCTTTCTCTTGAAGCTAATAAGGCAAAAAAAAAAATGTAGCATGTCATTAACATGTCTCAGGAAAATTATACATCTGACTATTATAAACCACTGACACTGGAGACTCCATCCAAAAATGTTAAATAAACATTCATGCGGAGATGCAAGTCCCTGTGACTGAGTTGCTACTATAGAAATGATAACATACTAGAATGAGTGCATTAATATAAACCCGTGATTTGCTTTCAGAGCTGCTGTTATAGAATATTAAGCAACTGCACTATGCTATAGACAGTGAGAGACGAGATTAACCGTCATCCGCCATGTTTGTTTTGATTTCTTTGTTATGAGAAATTTGTGCAAGATATAATAGTCTCTCAAGTTTAAGTTATATACCTTTTGTGTGGCTGTGTGTATGTGTTATTGCATCTGTGTTGTCCTGGTGTCTTTATGTGCACCAGATGGAAAACATTATAATGGAACCATGCAGAGTCAAGGAGGTCCCAGGGATGGGGAACGGGGGATGTAGGACGGAGGATGGCCGATGTACTTTCTGGTATTTCAGTCTCCCATCTATTACAGGTTTTTAAAAGAGACTCAAACATTCATCAGAAACCCCAAATCACGTGAGTTGTGTCAGGAGATCCATATTATCGGCACATTATGTTAATAGCATAATGATAGCTGCTTATGTCAATCCCACAACACATATTGAACGTCTCAGAGATGAACAGTCGCGTCTAAACTTATTTCCGCAGCACGGACAGGCCAAGGCTGAGTGTGCACTCTGTAAAGAAGAAGCAGACTGATAAAAATGTCTGAGAATTTTTTTTTTCTGTATAATTCGCATACCAGCGTGCAGTCCTTGAACCCGATCGTCATGTGAAATGGTTTATAAATACAGAGACGTCTGGGTCACTGTGAATTTCCGCTTCAAGTGGCTTTAAAGCTCCCACCTGGTACCTTCATATTCATTCTACAGAGTTTCTACAGAGCTTTAGAGAAGATATGTGTGCTTAGAGCTCTTTCAACAGATCCAAATAAAGAATTCATCAGCAAGAATCAGAATGAAAAACTAATCAGTGTTTGAACAAAACAAATGGGCGAGAGAGGCTTAGCCCGCTTTCGCTTTCAGGCAGAAAATTTAAAACAATTTAAAACAGAATGATTGATCATTTTTTTTTATTAATTGAAGAATGACACATCAAAATTTTGATCCGTTTATAGTTGCATTTAATGTGAATCAGCAAAGCAAGTTAGTTTCTGGTATCACTTACATTATAACACCTATAAACAGTCTTTCCCTCACCAGCTTCCTTTTTTCTCTCAGGTCAAAAAAAAATCAGCTTGTTACCAAGCAACCACAAAGTGGAAAACTTACTGACTGTTTCAAAGCGCTGACACTGGAGACTCCTTCCAAAAACCTTACCACATCAATTGTTATACATTTTTCTTTGTGAACCAAACATTTCTGAATCCATTTATTATTAATCTTATGTGAAGTCCCTGTATAAGTTGTTGCATTAAAAACAATATACAGTTGCAATCAAAATTATTCAACCCCCACTGCAAATCAGGTTTATTGTCAAAATTTACAGACTTTCAGCTGTTTGAAATGAACAAATCAAACAAAAGCAATTGAAATAGTTAAACACAACAAATGCTTCAAGTGGTTTCCCCAAATTCAACTGAAAATGTAACTTATAATGACTTCTCCAGTCTCAAAATTATTCAACCCCTTCATGCCAAGCATCTTTAGTACTTAGTAGAGCACCCTTTTGCTGTTATAACCTGCTGCAAATGAGATGCATGGCCAGACACCAGCTTCTGGCAGCGTTCCTCAGGAATCTTAGCCCGTTCCTCATGAGCAATGGCCTCCAGTTCAGTAATATTCTTGGGTTTGCATGACATTTTCTCCTAGGATTTCCTGATACTTCAGTGAATCCATCTTGTCTTCCACACGCTGCAGGTTTCCAGTGCCAGAGGATGCAAAGCAGCCCCAGAGCATCACTGAGCCACCACCATGCTTGACTGTAGACAGAGTGTTTTTTTCTTTCTTCATTCTCCTTTTCCAGACATACCGCTGATCCATCATGCCGAAAAGTTCCAGTTTTGTTTCATTGCTCCACAGCACAGAATCCCGAAACTTCTGTGGCTTATTGATATGATTTTGAGCAGACTTTTCTTGTGCTTTTGGGTCAGTAGTGGTACGTCTTGGAGTTCCGGCATGGAAACCTTCTGCGTTTAGTACGCGCCATACAGTGCTCACTGAAACCTCAGTGCCTGTTGCCACCAAGTCTTGCTGCAGGTCTTTTGCAGCCACTCGAGGGTTTTTCACAACAAGCCTTATCAGAAATCTGGTTGCAGCCGTTGATAGCTGCCTTTTTCTGCCCCGTCCAGGTATTTCATGTATTTTCTGCCCCTAGCCAGTTCAGGATAATGAATAATTCAATAATTTTTATTGCAACTGTATATATAAGAATGGGTGAATTAATATAAACCCGTGAGTTGCAGCTGCTCTTATAGAAAATGAATTAACACCTTCTAACCAATCAGATTGGAGAATTCAGCGCGTTGGTATAAACTGTTTAAAGGTTATATAAAAAGGTAGATTAAAATGCAAAATTCTTCCGGAGATTTTTTTTGTATTAATTTGTAGCCCTAATCCTAATTCTAATCAAAATCTTTTCACAAAAGGGAAACATGTCAATGAGCATCTTCAGGTTTATAAAATGTCACCAATCTAAAGTTTTCTGCAATTACATAAGATTTGCATTTTTAAATAAAAACAATAATTTGCATTTTAAAAAGTCTTCACTTCATATTAAATGCTTTAGAAATATTGGAGGGGAAATGGCTTGAGTTTTTCAGGTTTAGCAGTGCAGAATGAATGATATCATCCAGTATATTACAATCTATTTCCCATTTCTTTTCTAACCTTCATTCAAAAATGACCCACATCGCCAGTTTGGAGAGAGTCATGGCCCAAACTATAAGTTCCAGGGTAAAACCAAGTCCTGATGCGCCATTATCTTTAGAGCACAGTTGAAACAGACTTCTCCTGTAGTTCAGACTCCCAGGTGGTACTTTCAGCTTTTCCCAAAGCTCTACTGCTTCGTCTTGGCAATCTGCAACTGCAGCAGAGGTGCATGAGAGGAAATCGCTCCAGTATCTGTGAAATGAAAAATGTAATACAACCAGTTTCTTGAATAATCACAAAATATTTGCATTTATTTTTTCCATCATGGGGGATCATGGGTTGTTTTAGAACCATCCCTAATGTGAAGCATGGCAGTGGTAGCATCATGTTATAGAGATGCTTGTGGGAATCAGCTGGGGCTAGGAAACTGTTCAGGGTTGAGGGCAAGATTGATGGCACCAAAAACATGGCATACTTAGAAGCAAGCCTGTTATAGTCTGCAAACTTGAGACATGGGGGCAGAGGTTCACCTTCTAACAGGTCAAGATCCCTGAACATACCACCAAAGCTCCACTGGATTGGTTCAACACAAGTATCTGAATTTGTTAGAATGGCCCAATCAAGGCTTAGACCTCAATCTGATTAAGAATCTGTGGAAATTACTGTACAAAAGTAGTGTTTCTGTGTTTTATTCTGTCTAGTTTATTTTTTGAGAGAGTTTATTAAAAGAGTTTATTCTTCACTACAATACATTATGTGCCACTGTAACTAAAATCTTGAAAGTATTAAAATACTCTCATAAGTATTAAAAATGATATAAGGCTAACTTGCACTTACGTGCAGATAGTATGCAGGTTTTCAAGGTCGTCCAGGTTCTGAGGATAGTTCACCATGTTTTCTCCGAGGTTAAGCAAGCAGTCTGAGAAACCCTTAAACACGGTCTCACATGCCCCTGCAGAGCTCACTGCTCGAACCAAAGAGGCTGAAATAAAATAAAAAATATTTCTACTGATCTTTGAACTAGAAACTGAATGGTAGAGCAATGAATCATATGAGAATTAATTGTACACACTGGAAAAAATGATATTTTATTAAGTGGAAATATCCTAAATCTAGACCATTTTATCTAATATTTCTTATTAGGGGATGATGATAAATCAAATATAAGATTACTAAGCTTATTTGTGCTTTTACTTGTGATTTCAAGCTTCAAATAATCTTGTTCTGTTGCTTTCTTGAAATAAATGTATGAAATTAGTAAAGTTATCTGCCAATAGAACAAAGCAAGCTTGAAATGAGCAGGAGGGAAAAGTCAAGAAATAAGTGTAATGATCTCATAATGAGAAATGATAGATAGATTCATAATGATCTCATAATGAGAAATGATAGATAGATTCATCTATATATAATATATTTTTATTTGTTAATATATCATTTTATGCAGTGTAGACCATACCATATTATTTTAAACATTATATTTTAATTACCATACATCCATTTTTGTTATACACTGAAAATATACAGTGGGGGAAAAAAGTATTTGATCCCCTGCTGATTTTGTACGTTTGCCCACTGACAAAGAAATGATCAGTCTATGATTTTAATGGTAGGTGTATTTTAACAGTGAGAGACAGAATAACAACAAAAAAATCCAGAAAAACGCATTTCAAAAAAGTTATAAATTGATTTGCATTTTAATGAGTGAAATAAGTATTTGACCCCTTCGACTTAGTACTTGGTGGCAAAACCCTTGTTGGCAATCACAGAGGTCAGACATTTCTTATAGTTGGCCACCAGGTTTGCACACATCTCAGGAGGGATTTTGTCCCACTCCTCTTTGCAGATCCTCTCCAAGTCATTAAGGTCATTTTCAATGCCCTGGCTGAGGGAAGGAGGTTCTCACCCAAGATTTGACAGTACATGGCCCCGTCCATCGTCCCTTTGATGCGGTGCAGTTGTCCTGTCCCCTTAGCAGAAATACACCCCCAAAGCATAATGTTCCCACCTCCATGTTTGACGGTGGGGATGGTGTTATGACTTGGGGTCATAGGCAGCATTCCTCCTCCTCCAAACACAGCGAGTTGAGTTGATGCCAAAGAGATCTGACCACACCTGACCACAACACTTTCACCCAGTTCTCCTCTGAATCATTCAGGCAAACTTCAGGCGGGCCTGTACGTGTGCTTTCTTGAGCAGGGGGACCTTGCGGGCGCTGCAGGATTTCAGTCCTTCACGGCGTAGTGTGTTACCAATTGTTTTCTTGGTGACTATGGTCCCAGCTGCCTTGAGATCATTAACAAGATCCTCCCGTGTAGTTCTGGGCTGATTCCTCACCGTTCTCATGATCATTGAAACTCCACGAGGTGAGATCTTGCCTGGTGCCCCAGACCGAGGGAGACTGACAGTTTCTTCTATTTGCGAATAATCGCACCAACTGTTGTCACCTTCTCACCAAGCTGCTTGGCGATGGTCTTGTAGCCCATTCCAGCCTTGTGTAGGTCTACAGTCTTGTCCCTGACATCCTTGGACAGCTCTTTGGTCTTGGCCATGGTGGAGAGTTTGGAATCTGATTGATTGATTGCTTCTGTGGACAGGTGTCTTTTTACAGGTAACAAACTGAGATTAGGAGCACTCCCTTTAAGAGAGTGCTCCTAATCTCAGCTCATTACCTGTGTAAAAAATTGATTAACTCAAAAATTGATATTATCATCAGTCATTGATATTCCCACATCTTCTCTCTGTCTTTGAAGACAGGTGTGGTGCCAGAAGGTTGATTTAAAAGTAGCCAAAGTTATTCCTCTGTTCAAAGCAGATGATTCCCAATGTTTTAACAACTATAGACCCATACCCATTTTGCCATGTTTTCCAAAAACATTAGGACAAAACTATATAATAACAGATTATCTTTCATCTAAGAAATGTCTGACCTCTGTGATTGCCAACAAGGGTTTTGCCACCAAGTACTAAGTTGAAGGGGTCAAATACTTATTTCCCTCATTAAAATGCAAATCAATTTATAACTTTTTTGAAATGCGTCTTTCTGGATTTTTTTGTTGTTATTCTGTCTCTCACTGTTAAAATACACCTACCATTAAAATTATAGACTGATCATTTCTTTGTCAGTGGGCAAACATACAAAATCAGCAGGGGATCAAATACTTTTTTCCCCTCACTGTATGCTTAAAATATCAAAATGAGTTCTAGCCTATTTTCTACGAAAACAGAGGTTCAAGCAGCTAAGATTAGCAGATTAGCTTTTTTCCTTATTAGGCCCTTCTTACTGTAGAAAGAGTCCGTTATTTTAACGCTATTTGTACACTATCCTGATATATGTTCAAATCCCATCTGTGCTAACAATAATCCCTAATAATTCGAGACGCATATGAGGTTGAGATCTAGACACTTTTATCCCACTAATGGTATTTTAAATCATCTATTAAATTTATGTTCTTTACTGTGTATAATATGTATGTATATTCAACTAGTCTAATATAGGATTTATCATTTATGAGACAATTAGCTTCATTCGGGGAGCTTTGTGACAGGTATAAAATCACTTTATAAATGTATCTATTTCACTTAAACTGTATTTGATCAAATTAGTTGGACCAACTCAATTATAAAAAATTATACTAAACTCTAACACATGTCCCTTTTGAAAGTATACTGTGTTTATCACTGCATTATTATCCGAAAATATTAACCTTCACATGAAACCCAAATATTTTAAAATTATTTGCAGATCCTCATATTTTACTCATTGTATTGCATTCAGCTCTAATAACCACTACACCAGCTGGAATAATTCGGGCAAGTGCAGGAAAGAAAAGGACGCAGTTACCTTGTCCAGGCAGTTCACTTTCTCAGCGGCGCAGACAATTTTCCCACAGCGTGCACATTGAGGATTCATGGTGAGAGCCTTCAATCACATCGTATTTCTAATTTCAATTAGAATTACTATTATTATGTAATATCTATAATATCAAATAATATTACAGCCTGTAATTCAACCGATGAGCTTAAATTATTTTATTATTCGTTCTTTTCACTTTTATTCACACAAACTTCACGTCAATAATCAGAGGGTGTAAACATCAGGCTTCCACAGGATATGATATGGTTTCGATTCTTAAGGCAACGATTCAATATTTGACGATACTACTGAATCTGCTACAATACGATATAATATCGATTCTTAAGGCAATTATTACACAGCCTATTTGATACTACTCGATCTGCTACGACATGATACTATTTCGATTTACAAGGCAACAGTTCGACATTTGAGGATACCACTGAATCTGCTACCAATTCTTAAGGCAATTATTTGATATATGTCGATACTACCGAATCTGCTACAATATGATACTATTTACAGTGTCCTCCACTAATATTGGCACCCTCGGTAAATATGTGCAAAGAAGGCTGTAAAAAATTGTCTTTATTGTTTAACCTTTTGATCTTTTGTTAAAAAAAAAAATCACAAAATACTCTCATGGACATCAAACAATTGCAAACACAACGCAGGTTTATAAATTAAAAAAAAAAAAACTTTGTTAAATATAGCTGTGCAACAATTATTGGCACCCCTATGAATTCATGTGATAAAAATATATTTGAAATATATTCCCATTGATATTTTACATGTTTTAGTACATCTGGGTGACTAGGAACAGGAAATTGTTCAACCATGACTTCCTGTTTCACAGGGGTATAAATATGAGGTAGTAAATAGGCCAAATTCTCTTAGTCATTCATAACAATGGGTAAGACCAAGGAATATAGCTGTGATGTGTGGCAAAAGGTTGTTGAGCTTCACAAAATGGGAAGTGGCTATAAGAAAATAGCACAAGCATTGAAAATGTCCATTTCCACCATCAGGGCAATAATTAAGAAGTTCCAGTCAACTGGAAATGTTATGAATCAACCTGGAATTGGACGTGTGTCTATATCGTCTCAGCACACTGTGAAGAGGACGGTTCGAGTGGCCAAAAACTCTCCAAGGATCACAGCTGGAGAATTGCAGAAGTTAGTTGCGTCTTGGGGTCAGAAAGTCTCCAAAACTACAATCTGAAGTCACCTACATCAAACCAAGTTGTTTGGAAGGGTTTCAAGAAAAAAGACTCTACTCTCATCCAAAAACAAACTCAAGCGTTTTGAGACACTACTGGAACTTCAGATGGGATCGGGTTCTATGCTCAGATGAAACCAAAATAGAGCTTTTTGGCAATAAACACCAGAGGTGGTTTTGGTGCACATAGAGAGGTAGACATATGGAAAAGTACCTCATGCCCACAGTTAAATATGGTGGTGGCTCTTTAATGTGTTGGGGCTGTTTTTCTGCCAGAGGACCTGGACCTTGAAATTTTAAGGATCTGGAGAGATTCTGTATGGAGGAATGGTCTCAGATCTCTTGCCATGTTTCTCCAACCTCATCAGGTATTATAGGAGAAGACGCAGAGCCGTTATCTTGGCAGATAACAGAGAGGTAGCAAAAAGTATTGACTAAAAGGGTGCAAATAATTGTTGCACACCTATATTTAACAAAGATTTTTATTTATTTTATTTATTTTGTTTTGTTTTATATCCATGAGAGCAGAGTATTTTTGTGATTTTTTTTTAAAGAAAAGATCAAAAAGTTAAACAATAAAGACAAATTTTCACAACCTTCTTTGCTCATATTTACCAAGGGTGCCAATATTAGTGGATGGCGCTGTATATCAGGGTATCCAAACTTTTTAACCTAAAAACCAGATTAGACCTCATCAAAATACCCAAAGTCCTATATATAGTCATAAATATATCTACTAAGGTATATTTGAGTATATAAAGTATATTTGATATGAGATACACAACAATATTTTGTATTCGATTCATATTTAAATGTATCGTCACATCACAGTTTACACAGGGATTTAAAAAAAAGTTCAAAATTCATTTCTGACTTCTGTATTTCTCTTTCAGGAAACCCTGAAGATGCTCTATAACAACAACAACAACAACAATAAGAAGAGGAACAAGAAGAAGAAGAGAAAGAATTAATAAACACTTCACCCATCATTGCAAAAAATTATAAAGTGCTCTGGGTCTTGATTTTCATTTTAATTAGAATTTAAAGAGAAACTTGTAAACTGTAAATTTATGAACTGACTGAATAAATTTATGAATGGATGGTGGTTTATATGCATGAAAAAGGAAAATTTAACTGTCCGCAAGGAATATTTTCTTGAAGACCAACAACAAATTAACGCCACAGAGTTAAAATTTCATTCTGTTAAGGAGATTAAGTTGTAAATGGCTGAATTAGATAAAGAACGAAGGTCCAGCTGTTGCAGGGGTTTTAACAGTTGTAACGTCTGAAAGTATCAAACTGATTTCTGAATCAGCCTGGATTTAGCAAAGAAGTTTCTCTGTTTCCTTGAGCTGTGAATCCTTATCTAACCTCTTCACCAGATCCCATCAGAATGCGACAGGGGACACGACCCCCCTCTTCAGACACACACACACACACACACACACACACACACACAGAAAACACACACACAATGGGAGAATCTCTTTTCAATGTAACATGTAATTATATGTAATTATTCGATGTTCAAATAGAGTGATGCAATCTTATTTACATATATTGTGTGTTTATGTAACCTAACCATAATGATTTTAGATAGTTTAATTTAGTATATTATTTTAAATGTCTGTAACCATGTTTTACCTGTAATATTCTTTATAAGTCCATTGAATTTGGTATGTAGTTAATCGTCTCGAGATACCCTGATCGATTATGCATATCATATTACAATGGGATACATTATTTCATGCTTTTTCTTAATTTCACACGTAATACGGTTTAAACCGGCTCCTCCCTGGACATGCAAATTCAGGTCTGAGACCAGACAAAGAGAGTTCATCCCGCCAACAAATCCAACTTCCTGATTGGCCAATAGCCCAAAGAGGCGTGTGCGTTGGTGTTGTCTTTAAAACAACACCACACTTTGAAACCTCTCTTCTTCAGCTACACACCTACTCTCACACTCTTCAACTTCACTTCTACACTCTTTCCGGTTTCTCTCCCCCGGGGCCACGTGCCCAGGGAAGAGGAAGCCAGGATCTCTCTCTCTCTCCCAGACAAAGGATGCAACCGCCTCACGGCCCACGCCTTTTCAAACAACGAACCAGCGTACTTCTACTGGACCGCGCGAACTTGCAGACCGAAGCCATGCAAGTATAGTTAATGGATCTATATCTGCGTTAAGATTGTACCCCTGTTTACAGGAGATTTAACTTCGTTGCTGGTTTTGAAAAAGGCTAATTAATTGTTGTTTTTGTCTGCTACCCTTTTCATTTCATTACTTTCTCTCTAATCTCTCTCTCTCTTGTATATAGATGTACATATGTATGGTTTGTTTAGAGTTAGTTGTGTGTATCCATAGTTACACTTAGTTATTAAAATCTATTATCACCACGCTTGATTTTCTCTGTTTTGGTCACGTGATGAGTCAATTCTACGCTACAAGATCTCCCTACCCCCATCTATTTGTAATAACAAACTTCTTTTGTTAATCCTTCCTGGCCAGAAGGATAAACTCCCTCTTTAGAGTTCATAATTCTAAACTAGACTACAGCTAATCCTAAATCTGGATTATCTGATCTAGACCACATACATAGTCATAATTAATTATAATCCGTTGTAGTTAATTATATATATATATATATATATATGTGTGTGTGTGTGTGTGTGTGTGTGTGTGCACCTACATGAATTCCCTTTCATGGCTGATGTATATCTATAACTGGTCACAACACGCGTTGATTAGATATATAGATATATTTCACGCCATTCGAGCTAATTCCTTACATAAATTGGAGAATACATTTAAATGTGTTAAACATCTTTTAATTCGTTACATAAATTGTAACTGGTGGAGACTATTTTTAAACATTGCAGATTCATCCAATTTAGTACATATTCTGGTAGATAACGCGGGCACGCTTTAAAACTCGTCTCCTTTAAAAAGGTGCTTTGAATCCAAGTGTGCGCTTCTTTTTCGTTTTCATGTTTAAAGATGATTCATTACATTATTCTGGTGGAAAAGAATGATGAGTAATGATGCTTCGTTACACAGTAACTGTTCTCCTTCAGCCAGACACAATCTCACTGCCATTGTTTGACTCGTTTGCTGCCCATGATTGCAGAGGCTTCGGGGAATATTCTTCAATTAATGTCTTTACAAATCTGAGAATAACTTCTCCAGTAGACCATGTAGTGAATCAGCTTTAAAAATGAAAGAAAAGCGCACGCTTGGATTCAAAGCACCGTTTTAAAGGAGACAAGAGTTTTAAAGCGTGCCCGCATTATCTACCAGAATATGTAGTGAAAATTACCCGCATCTCTCCACCAAAATATGTAGTGGAAATTAGCTGTTTGGGTTAATTTGATATACTCTCCACCATTTTACGTAAGTAAAAATTTGTTGTTAAATCGAGCTATCTTTATTCTCCTCCAAAGATGTCAGAGAGATTAACAGATCAGCTCGAAAAGGGAAATTTGACTAATTTAGTATTGCTATTCAACTATTCGTCCAGCGATAAGTTGAAACTAGTGTATTCATCAATTATGCATTAGATATTACCTCTGTGGCCACCGGAAATAATATCCTAAACATAGTGACACATTATTCTAAGAGCATGTAGCAGAATCGCAATTCAAGGCAATAGACACTTGTAAACAAAAAGAACACGTATTTAAGAACAGACGAGACTTTATTGAACTATTGTATGACACAGAAACTAATTTAATATATAAAACACACACACACACACACACACACACACGCACAAACGGGTGATGATGAAGGGTGAATGAAGTTCCGAGTCTCTAGCGTTGCATGCTATTTCACAGACCATGATCTGAACGAACCATCAACTTATTTAGTTATCTTCACTTCCTTTAGAAGGGCTCAACTTATTATAGACACCAGATTAGCTAGATTCTGGGATATTGCGCTTGCCTTAGCTGTGTTGAAGGGATTTCCTGGTTACGTCGTGGTGTCGTCGGCGGTCTGGTCGGTGAGAGGCGTCTCGGAAGACCAATCGGAATGCTGAGTAGAATGAAGGCGGGAGGCTTGAAAAGCAGGCGGCGGCTCTCGCTGGGTCCCCAGGCCGAGGTAAACGTGATCTGATCTCTCCGACGTTTGGCTCTGGAGACCCTCCACCGACCCCGTCCTTCGAAACGTGCCAAGAAGCAAGAGACACGAGAGAGAGCGAAGCGAGCGACGACCTCCAAAACTTGTGTTCTTAGGATTTTAACACTTCCTGGGCTAGTCCAGCCCAGAGTGCTTCCTCCAATCAATATTGTCTTTGGGCAGGGTGTTAGCCAGATTCTCCACCTATTATGCTAATCAGCCCCTTGTCCATGTGGATGAGTGGTTCCGCACTCTTCCATGATGAGTGGATTATTAAACTTTGTCCTGAAACTTGCATGTACATATCAGAACAATCTACACAAATTTCCTTACTCTTATGATTTAGGAAATCACTCAATGAACACATACATACCAAACAAGACATGTTTGACTATACTTAAAGTACATTACTAATATTTAAAACACAATGATCCTCCTAGGGCTACTACACTAATACATGATTAAATGAAATAGATAGTGGCAACTTAAAGGTGATACACATGAAGAAAATAGAACAACACATGGTAGGACATAGGTGATTGCAGTTGTTCAAAGATGTATTAATTCCCACAGTCGTTGCTCCTGGTAGGCGCCGATTGTGGAATGTGCGAGTCCTTGTGTGGAATTGTGGAATTGTGGAATGTGTAATCTTTGTGACTGAGCGAAAAGGTCTCTCCTTTCTTCCACAATTTATTGGCCTTACTGGTCTGGCCCAAAAGGCCTAAATCACTGCATTTGAGAGCAGTTTCTGTGGTCGAGAGGGTTCAGCCCTGGGTCAAGGAGGCCTTTAACGCTTGCCGTGTTGGTTGAGATAAGGCAGATGCACATGCTGGATTTAAGTGGCTCCTGGGTGTCTGGGGTGGATTCCTTGTTTTATGGCTCCCTGAGTGGAGACATTTTGGTCCAGAGTTTCTTGTGGGTTCTCTGGCTGAGAAGGCCCATTGTTTTATTTCTTCTGGTTATAATTGTGTGAATTATATGATGCTGCTTGTGCTGAGGCATTACATATCCCCCCCTTGGGTCGGTGATGTTGGAGGAAAGGACATCAGCGAGCGCTGGAAAACATCAAGCACAAACAGCCACACACATACAAGCATCAAGACAACACCTCCATTACTGGCTAAATACTGGTGCGGGAAGTGAATTATTAATGTCTACGGAATACCTTTATGACACTTTAATTCTAAGGTTATTGGCTTTTGTCAGCCTTTTTCTCTAGGTCGTTGGGCCTACAAGAAAAGAGGAAAGCGAGAGAAAGCAATAATAGTGGAAGTGATCGGCAGAAGAAAAACTCTTGATTATAAACAGCATTGTTTCCCTATGCTGATGTGAGTGCACTTCTCTACACTAGTGTGAGTCGATTTAAGTGTTTCTTATGGTGGTTGATTTAGATGTATGTTTGGGTGGTGTAGTGTATAAGTGGTCTGAACTGTGTCAATCTGTTTCAGCTCCCCCCCTTTTCTTGCCCTTCTGATTTCACTGGAACCATTTGAGGGTCAGCTCTCTGTGCCCATGGTGGACCTTGATCCTGTATGCGGCTGTTGTGAGCTTGTCTATGATATCAAGAGGTTGGTCCAGTGATGCAGTTCTGGCATGTCCTCATGTTTCCTGGAGGATTGATTTCTTTGGAGGAGCTCCTTCAGTTGCTGGATCAGTCCTTGCATGTCAACTGAGGATGGAGTGTCTTGTTCTCGGGCATATTCAGGTTTGGGTTGTTCTGAGCGGTGCCGAGGTGGGCTCCATCGTCGACTGCCCTTGTATTTCTGGCGGCTGGTTAATTTCTTGTGGTTGCCACGGGCATGGGGGTACCGTTCTTCAGGTGAGAGTCTGGCGCTGTCATGATGCTGAATGTCTTCCAGTGCCAGCTCTTGGTCTTGGGTTCTGTGGTTGCGGACTGTGAACGTTTTATTACCTTTCCATGAGGCCATCTTCTGTTTGTTGTAGGCCCGGTGGGTTAGGTCACGAAGCTGTCGGATTGTCATCGTGCGAGGGCAGGCCATGACACCTAGGTGACGGCTTACTCCAGGATGCAGGTTCCTTAGGAAGAGGGTTTTAAAGTTCATGTCCTCTTCCAGTTCCAGCTCATTGTGTGCCCCAAAGTAGGCTCGCCTGAGCCTGTGGTAGTAGGCTTGGGGATGCTCTTGCCGACCCTGTTTGGTTTCCAGGGCGGCTGACAGTCCATGTTCAGACTCTGGGTCTGCAAATTCTTTAATCAGTGCCTGACAGAGTAGATGATAATCTAACCTGATGTGGATCGGCTGTCTGTCAAGGAAACTTCGCACCTCTGAACTGGATGTCGTCCTCAGTAGAAAGAGCCTGTCTCGGTTGGTCACCTGAGGTCTCATTTCCAGGTGGAAGTCAATGTCCTTTAGGTAGGTCTGTATGTCGTAGCCTTCAATGGCATTCGGTGTGAATTTATTGATGTTCCTGGCCAGACAGTTTAGGTCTTTTAGGTCCAAGCCATGTGCAGCTTCGGGGTCTGCCTGGATGGGTCCTTTCCTTCTGTCTGCCGGAACAAATTCCTCTGTGAGGGCTGGAAAGGCTCTGTGTTTTGCCCCCTCACTCCTTGTTTCTTGTGTCGACCCGTACACGGGGGACCCTGCTCTGCTGGACCGTGGTGATGCTGGCAGGTGTCTCACCTTTCTTGGCTCTGGTCGCAGCTTGTAGGCATGCTTGAGCTCTTCTGTCACTGTGTCGACCTCTTCTCTGGTGCGGTCGAGCTGTTGTGCCAGACTTTCAATTCTGTCGCTGGACTTTTCCAGGTGGGCTTCCAGGGCCTTGATTTTGGTGTTCTTGTCCTTAATTTCAGACGTAGCTTTCTCCAGTAGCTGCTTGGTATATTGAAGATTGTTCGCTAGGTCTCTCTGGGCAGCTGTTGCTTCATCCTCTTCTTTCAGGGCTGCTGCTAGCATTTCTTGGAGCTTTGCAATATCTTTGTTTGCCTCTTGCTCCATTTCATGTGAGCCTTTGGGTTTGTCCTGGTCTTTCTCTTCCAGCTTGTCTATGCATCTTTGGGCACGTGTCATCTCCTCTTGAAGATAGGTGATGTGCTTGTCACTTAGTTTCAGCTGGGCCAGGAGGATGTGGCTTAGGCAGATGGTGATTTGGTTTTGCTCCTGGTGACTAGAATGCTGTCGCTGATCATGGGTTATGAGTCTTCTTAGAATTGTCACTACTATTAATACTAATAACAGTTCGAAGACCTTGGGTGTGAGGCGGTCTGTTGCACTGCTCAGCCATGCCTCTAAGTCTTCCCAGTGGGCGAAGCGGTCTGTGACGTGAGGCATATTGGCACGTCGTGGGGGAGCCTGGCGTTGGAGAGACTGACACAGATCTTTACAATGTATGGGAGCCTAAGTGTAGTGGGACAGCTAAATGTTGTTTAAGTGATTGTAATTGTGAACCTCCAGTGGCGTGTTTTGAGGACTTGTGGTCTCACTGCGGGAGAATGACTAGTGGGTGGAGTCTTTCTTCCTGCAACACAAATCAAAACAAACGACTAAAGGGGAAAACAGAGAAGGAATAACAAAGCTGTTCTCGATGGAAAAAAACTTCTTCTGTTAAAAGAAAACTAGAAAGAAATTCAAAGATTTGAAAATCAGAAGAAATTAGATTTGGTATAAATCAAGCAGGGATTGATTAAAATCTTATGTATTATTCCCTTTTCTTTGTAGAGTCTGTTGATGGTTCACACAGGCTTGGTCTCTGAAACGTGATCGCTAAGAAAGAAGCAGGTAGAAAAGGACAGAAAGGGACTGAGTATGATAAAGCTCAGTTAGCGAGTGTATTGAGTTCACAGATAGGCTCTCCTGCAGTTATGCTTAACTAGGAATATTGATTTACAGTTGATGTACAACTATATGCCTGGAATGAGCTTAAAGTAAAAGAGGGTTATCTCTGATTTACTTTGAAATTCATTAAAAAGGAAAGGTTAGTAGTGTATCCTATTGCAGGTCCTTAGAGGTTAAATAACCGTGTTTTAACTTGATGGAGAAGCATCCACAATTTAGAGTGTTTTCAGTTAAATTTAATAGCTTTATTAAATTTACATTTAACACAGTAAATTATTGAGGGTGAGTGTCTCCTTTCTAGAAGAATGAGGGAAAATGGTAAAAAGTGAGGAAAGTAAATGAAACGAGAAAGTGAAAGAGAAGTACAGGGGTTAATCACTTTAGCAGTACCCAAAACATTAGCTGTATCCAACTGCTGTAAGTCACAACATGCTAATCGCTAACTGCTAGTCTTTGAGGCGTTTTAGCGTATGCCTCAATGTACACACTGCTTCGGGGTAGCTTCGCAACACCGGAGAGTTTGTTTACAATATGGCGTCGGATGACGACGCATGCGCAGTTCGGAGTTACCACGGAAGAGTCTCCTAGGACTTCCGGGTTCACTCGTTGCTATGGCAATCTACACAAACACAGTTAGTACGTTGTGTGTTGCACGCAAGCGCTTTGCATGAACGTCGGCGCATTTAAACACTACGCACATAACACACCACTTACTTGTAGCTTGCGAGTGGGCGTGGCGCTAAGAATCTCTCTTTGCTGAGAGTGATATAAACTTATTTAAGCAGCGGGTACACTGCGAGTAATGCGATCTCGGTGGATCTTAGCTTCTCTGGACACACAAACACAGCAGTTTTTTTTTTTCTTTTTTCTCGCTGTTGGTTAAACGAATTTATTCCGCTTTACTGGCTGCAACGGGATTTCAAATGCAAAACACACGATCATGAATTGCTGCATGCAAATATAGCATGTTGGGAAATGTCAGCGCATTTCACACAAATAAACACTATTTGTAGCCCGTTTTATGACGTGGCGCTTCAAAGCTCAGGTTTTCACCGTGAGATAAGTTTAATCTGCAGGTTCCCTGCGGCTAACTCAATACTTATAAACTAATAAATGCGATCTCGGAGGATCTTAAAATTCAGTGCCAGCTTCACTGGGCACACAAACACAACAGGGTTTCCTTTTTTTTTACGCTGTTGGTTACACAAACTTATCAAAACTTAATTTGATCTCGTCTTAAACAAACTTTCATTCAACACAGCTCGGACACTGAAAGTGTTGCACTGAGAGGCGTATCTCTCTCAAAGCTACTCTGCGCGCGGACACAAAGGACAAGCACGAGCTCGCTGCTCTGATAGTTAACTCAGGGAATTAAAATAGCTATTGGACTGGCATTGGAACACGCAATGGCATCATTTAGCTACAACACGAGGCCTTTCAAAAGAGACTGAGGAACACGCTCAACTCTCTATTTTTACTGTACTGTGAGAAGATTTCTTCGTTCTGACAGAGGCAATTTTAATGATTACGATAGCTGTTTGACCAACACTGGAACACACAATGCATCAATTTAGCTATACATACTGACTTTTAGGAAGAATTTGAGGAACACGCTCAATATCCTTATCCTTGCCACACTGAGAGGGGATTTCTTCTTCCTACCAGGGGCACTTTTAATTATTACTCCCTGCAGGTTAACAATAGAGAAGCAGCCCGGGCTATCACTTCACATCCATTCACACAGCAAACCGGCACACATTGTGTACGTCACACATTCACACATCAGACTCGTCTTTTCCGTCTCTGATCTATTATCCACAATAATAGAAAAGTTACACACGTGACTCAATGCTTACAGTCTAGATTGAATTGCCCACATTCTTTCCACCAAAATATGTAGTGAATCAGCTTTAAAAATGAAAGAAAAGCGCACGCTTGGATTCAAAGCACCGTTTTAAAGGAGACAAGAGTTTTAAAGCGTGCCCGCATTATCTACCAGAATATGTAGTGAAAATTACCCGCATCTCTCCACCAAAATATGTAGTGGAAATTAGCTGTTTGGGTTAATTTGATATATTCTCCACCATTTTACGTAAGTAAAAATTAGTTGTTAAATCGAGCTATCTTTATTCTCCTCCAAAGATGTCAGAGAGATTAACATGTCAGAGAGGCATTACAACCATGAGCACCCTAATTATCTCAGAAATCTGAAACGATCTCAAATCTAAATGTACAAAAAATTGGACCATCATTAATCTTAAATGTTAGCATGACCTAGTTTGCTGGATAAATGAAAACACTTTTAGATGAAATAGCTTGTTATTGTTTAGCTGGTGGAGTATTTCTTTAATTAACACCTCTTTCTAAGTCCAGCCCCAGGGCCAAATGTGGCCCGTGGACAGATGTTAACTGGCATGTGGCTTCTCTATTAGAACGTGTGATACTGTAGGTGACTCGCCCGCCAACACGCTGCAATTTTGACGTTCACCTGAAGGTGGCAGCAGACTGTGTTAACACAATTAGCTAAAATTCCCAGAGCTTTTTCCCCTCTGACTACACCTGCACATTCATTTACTGAATGATATTTAGTCATGGCTAAAGACAGAAACAGTTAACAGTGAGAAGGCGCGTGAATTCTTTGGTGAATTCTTGAAAAATTGTGGATCCATGATGTGCAACCAAGTATTAAAAACAACAGTTTATGACACTTGAATTTATGATTGTTAGTTTGTAGTTATTATTGTAATTATTTACTCATCATTTAATTTCAACTCAAATATACTTTAGTAGATATATTTATGACTGTATATAGGACTTTGGGTATTTTGATGAGGTCTAATCTGGTTTTTAGGTTAAAAAGTTTGGACACCCCTGATATACAGCACCCTCCACTAATATTGGCACCCTTGGTAAATATGAGCAAAGGAGGCTGTGAAAATTTGTCTTTATTGTTTAACCTTTTGATCTTTTCTTTAAAAAAAAAATCACAAAAATACTCTGCTCTCATGGATATAAAACAAAACAAAATAAATAAAATAAATTTTATTTATCTCTCTTTGCCAAGATAACAGCTCTGAGTCTTCTCCTATAATGCCTGATGAGGTTGGAAAAACATGGCAAGAGATCTGAGACCATTCCTCCATACAGAATCTCTCCAGATCCTTAAAATTTCAAGGTCCAGGTCCTCTGGCAGAAAAACAGCCCCAACACATTAAAGAGCCACCATCATATTTAACTGTGGGCATGAGGTACTTTTCCATATGTCTACCTCTCTATGTGCACCAAAACCACCTGTGGTGTTTATTGCCAAAAAGCTCTATTTTGGTTTCATCTGACCATAGAACCCGATCCCATCTGAAGTTCCAGTAGAGTCTCAAGACGCTTGAGTTTGTTTCTGGATGAGAGTAGAGTCTTTTTTCTTGAAACCCTTCCAAACAACTTGGGGTGATGTAGGTGACTTCAGGTTGTAGTTCTGGAGACTTTCTGACCCCAAGACGCAAATAACTTCTGCAATTCTCCAGCTGTGATCCTTGGAGAGTTTTTGGCCACTCAAACCGTCCTCTTCACAGTGTGCTGAGACAATATAGACACACGTCCATTTCCAGGTTGATTCATAACATTTCCAGTTGACTGGAACTTCTTAATTATTGCCCTGATGGTGGAAATGGACATTTTCAATGTTTGTGCTATTTTTTTTATAGCCACTTCCCATTTTGTGAAGCTCAGCAACCTTTTGCTGCACATCACAGCTATATTCCTTGGTCTTACCCATTGTTATGAATGAATAAGGGAATTTGGCCTATTTATTACCTCATATTTATACCCCTGTGAAACAGGAAGTCATGGTTGAACAATTTCCTGTTCCTAGTCACCCAGGTGTACTAAAAGAAATGTAAAATATCAATGGGAACATATTTCAAAAATATTTTTATCATATGAATTCATAGGGTTGCCAATAACTGCTGCAACAAAGTTTTATTTATTTATTTATAAACCTGTGTTGTGTTTGCCATTGTTTGATATCCATGAGAGCATTTTTCTGAACTTTTGAGTATTTTTGTGAATTTTTTGAACAAAAGATCAAAAGGTTAAACAATAAAGACAATTTTTCACAGCCTTCTTTGCTCTACCAAGGGTGCCAATGTTAGTAGAGGGCATTGTACATCCTGTATTTTGGCCTCTCTGCACTGGTTACCAAATCAATTTAATAATAATAATAATAATAATAATAATAATTCCTTAGATTTATATAGTGCTTTTCTAGGCACTAAAAGCATTTTCCATTATATGGGGGGGAAATCTCCTCAACCACCACAAGTGTGTAGCATCCACCTAGATGATGTGACAGCAGCCATAGAGCCCCAGAACACCCACCACACACCACACACCAGCTATTGGAGGAGAGGAGAGGAGAGGAGTATGATGTAGCCAATTCAGGGATGGAGATTATTAGGGGGTCATGATAGATAAGGGCCAATGGGGGATTTTTAATGACCACAGAGTGTCAGGACCTCCGTTTAACTTCTCGTCCGAAAGGTGGTGTTGTTTTTACAGTTTAGTCTCCCTGTTACTATAGTGGGGCATTAGGACCCACACAGACCCCAGGGTGAGCACCTCACTAATACCACTTCCAGCAGCAACCTTAGTTTTCCCCAGGAGGTCTCCCATCCAGGTACTGGCCAGGCACAACCCTGCTTAGCTTCAGTGGGAAACCAGGCAAGAGCTGCAGAATAAAGTATACAGTTGATTAGTTGCATCAAGTGTGCTTGAGACAACACCTGTTTTGTATATTTGTGCTGTTGTGAGGGATTCTATTCAGAGGGTTGAATAATTTTGAGACTGGAGAAGTCATTACAAGTTGCATTTTCAGTTGAATTTGGGGAAACCGCTTAAAGCATTGGTTGTGCTGAACTATTTCAGTAGCTTTTGTTTGATTTGTTCATTGCAAACAGCTGAAAGTCTGTAAATTTTGACAGTAAACCTGATTTGTAATGGGTGTGGGAATTAATTTGCATAAAATATAAATAACAAACACCGAAGACCAGGTAAACATGTAGTGTAGTTTAGTGAGGAATAGAATAATATAAAGACGGGCCCTTTGCCATGCGGTGTTGTGCATGGCTGAGGAGCTCTCGGGACATGTCGAGGTAAAGCCATAACAACTACAGATAACGCATGTCCATGAGAGGCTAGGAAAACGGGGAAAAACAACACGTGTTATATTATATTACATTAAACTATATTATATTATATTATATTTTATGTATTGTTAATAAATATATACACAGGCAAAAAAACACTATGAAAGCATAATCCTATAGCAGTGAGCATAATCTTAGAATCCTAGCAAATATGTGTAATCTCAAGACTTAGATTATAATAGAGCTTTTAGTAGTGTGTAAAACACAAAAAACATATTAAAATCATGCACAGAATCTGTAATACATAAAAACAACACTTGTAAAGAGATAAAATTGAAGCGAAGAATACAAGTTTAATATGAGAACCAATGAAGAGAACACAGAGAAAGGTTTGCTTGTCTAGATGGTTGGGAGACATTTTGGTAAATTGGGCCACAGAGGTCTTTTATAGGGGGCGGGGCAAGAAGGAAAGAAAAGGGGGGAGAGTGTTTTTTTTTTCATCTAACCTTGAAAAATCTGGATATACTGGTGGCTGAAAAACCTGGTTTTCTGAAAACAATGGTGGCTGAAAAACCTGGTTTTCTGAAGCTAATGGTAGCTGGATTTTCTGAAAACCAAAACATAATGGGAAATTGTTTGATATGAAGGAGGGGAAAAGAGTATAAATAGAGACCAAACTCAGGGTAGATCGGATCACTTCTGGCACGTCTCATTTGAACTAATCTCATGTTGGCTGATATTTTTGGGCAATAAGTCTGATTTTTGCTTCTCTCATCCACTGTGTTGTGAGTGTTATTTTTATTGAATTTAGAGTGTTTTGTGTAGAGGCTACGGAATATCCAGTGGCACAAAATGCCACATGGGGGTTGAATAATTTTGATTGCAACTGTAAGGTACTGCTGTACATGGACTTGCACCAGATTATATTTCTGAGCTTATTGTTTTCCACCGCTCTCAGAGATCTCTTAGATCTAACAACCAGATGCTTCATGATATTCTTTGGTCACGCTTAAAGGGTAAAGGTGATCATGTATTCTCTGTTGCTGCCCCAAAATTGTGGAATGGAGTACCAATGTTTATTAGACCCTCGACCTCGGTGAACATGTTTAAAACCCGATTTAAGACGTATCTTTTAATGAAGCCTTTGCTACTTTAGAATAATCATTAGGTATGGAACAGATGTAGGCTATTTGTGGTGTTTTATGTATTTTTAAGTTCCTTTTATTTCTTTCTTTATATGAATTTTTTTTTTTATAATTGTACATCACTTCGGTACACTTTGTGGTTTTTAAGTGCTTTATAAATAAATTTCAATTGAATTGTATTAATTGTGTTAACACTGTCAGGTGAAAGTCAAAATTGCAGCGTGTTGGCCGATGGGTCACCTACAGTATCATACATTCTAATAGAGAAGCCACATGCCAGTTAATATCTGTCAACATGCTGCATTTGGCCCTGGGGCTGGACTATGGACACACCAGACTTAGGAAGACGTGTGTTTTTAAAAATACTCCACCAGATAAACAATAATGAGCTATTTCATTAAAAACTATTCATTTAATTTATCCAGCAAACTAGGTCATCCTAACATTTAAGGTTAATGATTTTTTGTACATTTAGATTTGAGATCATTTCAGATTTCTGAGATAACTAGGATGCTCATGGTCTATTGGAGCACAGGGTCAGCCATGATACGGCCTTGTTCGAGCTCCCAACAGTGGAAGCTTGGTGGTGCTGGGGCTTGAACCCCCAACCTTCTGATCAGCCACGCAGAGCCATCACTGCCCTGTATAGCTGTTTGTGAATGTAAAAAGTCTGCAAAGTTTCAAAAATCAAAGCTCACAACAAATAGAGTTATTGACTCCCAAAAGAAAGAACCGATTCTGAACAGCTGAAACAGACTTACTTCCTGTACAAACCTACGTAGGTTTGCAACAAAAAACCCCCGCCTCTGGTCTTCATTGGCTGCTCGCGAGCAACGTGTACTTTGACCCACCCTCAAACATTACAGTTGAGGTTGCATCCTGAAAGAGTTCGGTTCATGTCTAGAAAAAACACTTTGCATGGACTCCCAAAGGATGAGGATGTAAAGCGTCAGTGGCTAGAATTCATTTTAAAAACGATAAAACGATGCGTGGTTTTGTGTTGTATACGTGTACAGCCAGTGCACAGCTGTTAGCCTGTTAGCTGTTAGCCTCTGCTAACCGGCTAACTCACGTTATTGCCAAACGACATACAGGTGCATCTCAATAAATTAGAATGTCTTGGAAAAGTTCATTTATTTCAGTAATTCAACTCAAATTGTGAAACTCGTGTATTAAATAAATTCAATGCACACAGACTGAAGTAGTTTAAGTCTTTGGTTCTTTTAATTGTGATGATTTTGGCTCACATTTAACAAAAACCCACCAATTCACTATCTCAACAAATTAGAATACTTCATAAGACCAATAAAAAAATATTTTTAGTGAATTGTTGGCCTTCTGGAAAGTATGTTCATTTACTGTACATGTACTCAATACTTGGTAGGGGCTCCTTTTGCTTTAATTACTGCCTCAATTCGGCGTGGCATGGAGGTGATCAGTTTGTGGCACTGCTGAGGTGGTATGGAAGCCCAGGTTTCTTTGACAGTGGCCTTCAGCTCATCTGCATTTTTTGGTCTCCTGTTTCTCATTTTCCTCTTGACAATACCCCATAGATTCTCTATGGGGTTCAGGTGTGGTGAGTTTGCTGGCCAGTCAAGCACACCAACACCATGGTCATATAACCAACTTTTGGTGCTTTTGGCAGAGTGGGCAGGTGCCAAATCCTGCTGGAAAATGAAATCAGCATCTTCAAAAAGCTGGTCAGCAGAAGGAAGCATGAAGTGCTCCAAAATTTCTTGGTAAACGGGTGCAGTGACTTTGATTTTCAAAAAACACAATGGACCAACACCAGCAGATGACATTGCACCCCAAATCATCACAGACTGTGGAAACTGAACACTGGACTTCAAGCAACTTGGGCTATGAGCTTCTCCACCCTTCCTCCAGACTCTAGGACCTTGGTTTCCAAATGAAATACAAAACTTGCTCCCATCTGAAAAGAGGACTTTGGACCACTGGTCAACAGTCCAGTTCTTCTTCTCCTTAGCCCAGGTAAGACGCCTCTGACGTTGTCTGTGGTTCAGGAGTGGCTTAACAAGAGGAATACGACAACTGTAGCCAAATTCCTTGGCACGTCTGTGTGTGGTGGCTCTTGATGCCTTGACCCCAGCCTCAGTCCATTCCTTGTGAAGTTCACTCAAATTCTTGAATCGATTTTGCTTGACAATCCTCATAAGGCTGCGGTTCTCTCGGTTGGTTGTGCATCTTTTTCTTCCACACTTTTTCCTTCCACTCAACTTTCTGTTAACGTGCTTGGATACAGCACTCTGTGAACAGCCAGCTTCTTTGGCAATGAATGTTTGTGATTTACCTAGTGAACCAAACTGAGAGACCATTTTGAAGTCTCAGGAAACCTTTGCAGGTGTTTTGAGTTGATTAGCTGATTGGCATGTCACCATATTCTAATTTGTTGAGATAGTGAATTGGTGGGTTTTTGTTAAATGTGAGCCAAAATCATCACAATTAAAAGAACCAAAGACTTAAACTACTTCAGTCTGTGTGCATTGAATTTATTTAATACGCGAGTTTCACAATTCGAGTTGAATTACTGAAATAAATGAACTTTTCCAAGACATTCTAATTTATTGAGATGCACCTGTATAAATTACCACTGAGAAATGTCCTGTTCTGGTCGTGCTCGCGTTGGTGGTTCAGGTTTATCTTCCGAAGTATCGCTATCAGGCTCAAATTGGTAGGGTAAAACCCACATCATTACATAGCTGAAACTCAGATATGGTAGTGGGCGTGTCCTTTCCAAAATGCACTGTAAGCAGTAGACCAATCGCAACAAAATGGGGCATCTTTTTCTCAAGGAGGAGTTTAAAGTGAATGGATCCTTGAATGAGTAATGTAAATTATGAGAAAATGAAAGTGTTTTTTGACTTTGGATGCATGTAAACCTGTTGTATGAGACCTTTAAAACAAAATTAGGCACGTTTAAAAACCATAATAGGTGCACTTTAAAGAATATTCCCGGAAGCCTCAGCAATCATGGGCAGCAAACGAGTCAAACAATGGCAGTGAGATTGTTTTTTGGCTGAAGGAGAGCAGTTACTGTTAAAACCCCTGCAACAGCTGGACCTTCGTTCTTGATCTAATTCAGCCATTTACAACTTAATCTCCTTAACAGAATGAAGTTTTAACTCTGTGGCGTTTATTTGTTGTTGGTCTTCAAGAAAATATTCCTTGAGGACAGTTAAATTTTCCTTTTTCATGCATATAAACCACCACAAAATCAAATTCACAAATTCATAAATTTATTCAGTCAGTTCATAAATTTACAGTTTACAAGTTTCTCTTTAAATTCTAATTAAAATGAAAATCAAGACTAAGAGCACTTTATAATTTTTTACAATGCTGAATGAAGTGTTTATTTAATTCTTTCTCTTCTTCTTCTTGTTTCTCTTCTTATTGTTGTTGTTGTTGTTATAGAGCATCTTCAGGGTTTCCTGAAAGAGAAATGCAGAAGTCAGAAATGAATTTTGAACGTTTTTTTAAATCCCTGTGTAAACTGTGATGTGACGATACATTTAAATATGAATCGAATACAAAATATTGTTGTGTATCTCATATCTCATAACCGAATATCAGCACATGTCCAGTTTTCATTAAAGATCCTCACCGGCTTGTGACCAGCTTCCCTCGCCTTCAGGAGAGCGTCCATTTTCTCCACCTACAAACACACACACATGAGGAATGAGGGATTAGTGGGTGGGGTTTTGTTTCCTCATGGTCAGAGCTAAACCATCATTCCAATGTCAAACATGTTTTTGTGTGTGTGTGTGTGTGTGTGTGTGTGTGTGTGTGTGTGTGTGTGTGTGTGTGTGTGTGTGTGTGTGCGCACTCACGCTGGTACGCAGGAGCTCTGGATCTCCGATCATGTTCATGATCTCAAAGTTGCTCTCGCCCTCCAAAAGCATCCAGGTGATCTTATTGGCCAGAGTCGGGTGGATTTTCTCGACCAGAGGTAACATGTAGTCATCTGAGAGAGAGAGAGAGAGAGAGAGAGAGAGAGAGAGAGAGAGAGAGAGAGAGAGATGTATGAAAGAGGGAGAGAGAATAGAAATAGAGTGAATGTTCCCAGCCATCCAATCATGTAACATGGGCGGGGCTCAGGCACCAGACTCTTTCTATGCACGATTATTATATAACAAAAGCAAGAGGAGTTGAAAGCAGGAGCTTGTAGAAGTTTTCAGTCCACACAAGGAATCACTTCCCAAACCGTAATAGGGAGTTAAAAAAGTGGATTAAACGCTGAGCTTCAGAGCAGGAGTGTATATGAGCCATATGTATGTGTGTGTTTGTGTGTGTATACAGTATGAGTGTGAAACTCACGTGCCATCTGGATCTGGTCGTCCAACGGTGCGGACTCCAACATGTAGATGGTCAGCTGTTTCCTCAATGGTGGAGATGTTGGTACATCCTGGGAACAGAGGATATTATTATTATTATTATTATTATTATTATTATTATTATTATTATTATTATTATTATTATTTTTACTCAAAATTAAATCACACAGTTTATACAATATATTGTAATATACAGCATGCAGAATATAGTTATGTGTGTGTGTGTGTGTGTGTGTGTGTGTGTGTGTGTGTGTGTGTGTGTGTGTTGTTCTTACTGTTGTGTCCTTGTCCTGCTGCACTTCACCCACAGGTGCCACAGCTGGAGAAGGCTCTTCAGCTGCATCTGGAGCTTGAGTTGTAGCTGGAACCTCATTTGCAGCTGGAACTACACCTGGGACAGTTTCTACAGCAGGAATTGTCTCAACAGCTGGGACATTTTCTACTGATGGACCTGTCTCAACAGCTGGGATACTTTCTTCAGCTGGACCTGTCTCAACAGCTGGGACACTTTCTTCAGCTGGACCTGCCTCAACAGCTGGGACACTTTCTACAGCAGGACCTGTCTCAACAGCTGGGACACTTTCTTCAGCTGGACATGCCTCAACAGCTGGGACACTTTCTTCAGCAGGACCTGTCTCAACAGCTGGGACACTTTCTTCAGCAGGACCTGTCTCAACAGCTGGGACACTTTCTTCAGCTGGACCTGTCTCAACAGCTGGGACACTTTCTTTAGCTGGACCTGTCTCAACAGCTGGGACACTTTCTTCAGCTGGACCTGTCTCAACAGCTGGGACACTTTCTTCAGCTGTACCGGACTCAACAGCTGGGACAGTTTCTTCAGCTGGACCTGTCTCAACAGCTGGGACACTTTCTTCAGCTGGACCTATCTCAACAGCTGGGACACTTTCTACTGATGGAACTGTTTCAACAGCTGGGGCACTTTCTTCAGCTGGACGTGTCTCAACAGCTGGGACACTTTCTTCAGCTGGACCTGTCTCAACAGCTGGGACAATTTCTTCAGCTGGACCTGTCTCAACAGCTGGGACACTTTCTTCAGCTGGACCTGTCTCAACAGCTGGGACACTTTCTTCAGCTGAACCTGCCTCAACAGCTGGGACACTTTCTTCAGCTGGACCTGTCTCCACAGCTGGGACACTTGATGTTAGTGTAGACATATTCGTACAGTCTTCACTTATACATAGCGCCTGACTGCTTGATGGTGTAAAGGTGCCACCGGTCTGCTGATGCTCCGGTGCAGGTTGAAGCACATCGGGCATATTCTGGACATCTGCTTACAGAAAAAAAAAACACCAAACCATGACATACAGTTACAGGCTGCGTCCTAAACCATATCCTGCTATACAATTACATTTGTGGTGAAAACTATTCAACAAAAACTGTTAGCTAGCTGACTAGAGTGTTCAACTGCTACACAAAAGCCCTATCTGTGGCTGTGTCTCAAACCCTGTCTGACCATTCTAAATAGTATAACACCATAGCTCATGATTAGGTGCCACACTCCCTATTTACATCCTACTTAGTACAGTGTGCGAGAGAGGGAGAGTGTTACACATGTAACACTGATATACAATCAGACAGCTGTGACTCACATTGCGGCTGGATGGACTGTGCAGTGGTCCAGTGCAGATCCGGGCGGGGCTCGAACATCTGGCTGGGTGTGTAGGCAGCGGGGTTCTGAGCCTGTAACACACACACACATACACACACACAGCGGTTAACACACTTTATTTCATGTTGTTTCTCTCCGATCAGAGTCACAGGTGGCAGTTAGTTATGCTCTCCAGCTAGCAGTCGCCTCTTGTGGAAACTTGGGATAGCATTTTAATGTGTACCTTAGGAATGGTGTTCTCCATGTAGCAGGGAGGCAGCACAGGTTGGTGGATGTTCTGTTCGGTGTAAAGCTGCATGCTTGCCATCCTCTGCGCGCTCTGATGGGCAAGGTAAGCCTGGTGTTCCTCTTTGCGCTGAGCCACGCCCACGTACACCGGCTTGCTGCCCCACATCCTGCCGTTCATCTCCATACTGGCCTTCACGGCTTCCTGGTAAGTTGAGCAGCGCACGATGCCAAATCTGTTGGAGTGGCCGTTCTCCGTCATCACCTGTAGGAGGCAGCGAGGAGACACATTAGGAAGCTTTCCATACTACTACACTCTGTAGAGTCAGTAAGGGGAAGTGGACACAGGTTATTGGGAAAGGAATAAAATGTAGGGATTATTAGTTGTAAGTGACCTTTGGGTTGGTGATGGTTCGGATGGATCGTGCGAACTCCAGGGGCAGACCCTTCTGACTGAGTTCAGTCTGTCTCTGTACTTTAGTCAACGCTCGGCCCACGTACACCTGCTTGCCATTCAGATACTTTCCATTCATCTCAGCAACAGCCTGCACACACACACACACACACACACACACACTTATATATGTATATATATATAAACACACACCATTACCCGGATGTTTTCCTGCTGTAAGGAATCTTCCCACAATGTTATATACTAGTACCCTTGGCTGTAGTGTACACTCACCCTCTGCGCGTCCTCATGCCTCTCGAACCTTACGAAGCCGAAGCCTTTGGACTTCCCGTTCTCATCTGTTATGACGCGGACACTAAGCACAGGACCTGGAATACACACACACACACACACACACACAAACACAAACACACACACCGACAATTTTAAGGCTCAGTCTGAACTCTAGAACACGTAACAAGATTTGTTCATAGTGTTTATTTCCTGATCAAGTGCATAACTCATTATGTTTATGTGAATGTGTAGAACTCATAACACTCTCTGTTAGGGATCCTCACCGAACTTGCTGAAGGTGTCGTTCAGCCACTTGTCGTCCACGTCTCCACCCAGGTTTTTGATGTAGATGTTGGTGAACGTTTGGGAGCGGGGGCCCGCCTCAGCCTCGCGCTCCTCACGGCTCTTAAAGTGCTCGATGAAGCTGTAACACAACAGAGACACTGCTCTTAGAGTCTTTATCTAAACACTGCTGTTAGACGTTATGCCCACGCCGGCACAATTACAACCTGATGTTGACTGAAATACCTTCATAAGACCAAACAGAACTTTTGTATCAACATTATAAGGATTTCAATAAACAGCAAACGGTATTAATTCAAACACAAAAGAACCAATGTAGAAAGAACCCTGACATTTGAACCCAGGCTGGTTAAAATGTACTAATTTACACCTGGCTTACACTTTACGGTTGTTCAGCAGTTTTCCATTGAGCCTCTGCATCGCCAAATCCGCTGCCTCCGCAGACTCAAAGTGGATATAGCCGTAGCCGTTTGACCCCGTCTCATGACCCACAACCTTCAGGAGAGACACGTCATGTCAACACACAAAATATATATCACACTGAGCTAATACAGGACTTATTAAGGAGAAGTATTAAGAACATGCTAATCGTGTTACACAGACGCTATTCAGGTCCGAACCTTGCACGAAAGGATCTTCCCAAAGACGGAGAAGGTGTCAAAAACGGCCATGCTGTCAATCGAGTTATCCAGATTCGTGATGAAAAGGTTTCCGATGCCGGTCTTCCTCAGGGATGAATCCCTCTGAGACCACATGATGCGCATGGGCCACCCCATGAGGAGCTGAAAATTGAGCTCTTCCAGTGCTAGCTCAGCTGAGGGAACGGAAATAAATTACAGAACATTAATTTCAATAAAAAACAATAATTTAATGTCTATTATACTAGGTATATACAGTCAGATTCAGAATTATTGGCACCCTTGGTAAAGATGGGTAAGAAAGGTTATGAAAAAATGATATGAGAGAAATCAAAGCATTAATTGAAGTATTTATTCTAAGAGAATAAAATACTTATTAAAATATATATATATATATATATATATATATATATATATATATATATATATATATATATTTTTACACTTTTTGTGCCTTTTAAAGGACCTTATCCATGTAACAAAGCAGTAAATTTATACATAAATTACATACTACAATGTAGCCTTAAGTCAGCTATAAACTGGTATTAAAATACAGAAATAGTGTAAGGAACAGCGTTCTCCTGTGTTCTGTACTGTTTGTTTTACCATCAGCTCGATGCTGAAAGTTGACGTAAGCGTAGCGGAGTGACGCTCCGGTCTTCGAGTCCCTGCAGAGACGGATGGAGTGAATCTGTCCTGCAGAGCTGAACGTCTCCGCCAGCATCACCTCAGTCACATCAGGGTGCAGATCACCCACATACAGTGCGTGCATCATGGGACTGGGGTTCATTTGACCTAAAGAAAAAAAAAAAAAAAAAATCAATCAATCAAACTCTCAGTGGTGGAGAAAAACAATAACACCTGAACAACCTGAACTGCCAACTCAACATTTAGTAGCCTATCAACACGCTAACCTACTGTTTTAAACAGAAAAACCTTAGTATAAGTACTAAAAAGACTTTTCTCTATGGAAAATGGAGAAATCATAAAACGTAAGGGCCTAAAGTTTCTGAAACTTATCAGTATGATCATAAAATTAAAGAAAAAGGAATGATAATAGACACTCACACTATTAGTATGATTAGTATGTGTAATATTAGTATTAAAACTTAAATAAAAAGAAATACAAATCAATAAATTAGTACAAGGCTACTTACCACAAAGTACAAGAATAACTGCTGCTGAATCGCTGCTGAATCGCTGCTGAATCGCTGCTGATTCGCTGCTGAATCGCTGCTGAATCGCTGCTGATTCGCTGCTGAATCGCTGCTGAATCGCTGCTGATCGCTGCTGAATCGCTGCTGATTCGCTGCTGAATCGCTGCTGATCGCTGCTGATCGCTGCTGAATCGCTGCTGATCGCTGCTGATCGCTGCTGATCGCTGTGCTGTGTCGCTGGTTACTGATGAACTGAAGAGGTTTCTCTTTTTCATATGCACATTTTATCACGGGATAAGAACAGAAATTAGAAGGCATTCTGAATTCTGTTCTGAATTCTGTGCACATTTTCTCAAGTGGCAAGTGGTCACATGACTCCTGGGGTGCTTAATAAATTAAGCACAAAGTCACATTCCAAAAATGAATTTAAATCAAAATGACTTCAAATGTTAATATAGAAAAACTGCATTTAATCCTATCTGTGCACAAAACAGGCCAAGCCGCAATTAATACCGAAAATAAACCCCAAAAACTTTCAGTGACTACACGTTCAGTGCATAGAAAGTGCAGAAATCGGCCTTAACAGAGAAGCCAGTTAACATCTGTCTGTGGGCCACATTTGGCCCTGGGGCCAGACTTTGGACACCATGCTATATATCATCTATTAAACATTTGAATTAGATTATCTTATCAAATACCTTTTATATATATTATGTGAATGCATGCTGTATGCTGTTTCACAGATTATGCTAGATGAAAAATGATTAAGCATTAAGTTAACATCATCATGTATCCCTCAGATTATAGCAATACTATACAGATTATAGATTTAAGCAGCAGATGGCGCTATAAGGTGAAAAAAAAGTCCAATTTCCACTACAATATTGGCATTTATTTGTGATACATTACATTATACATCTCACCGTCCACTTTATTAGGAACACCCGTACACCTGCACATACATGCAGTTATCCAGTCAGCCAATCATGTGGCAGCAGCACAATGCAAAAAAATCATGCAGATACAGATTCAGTTAATATTCACATCAAACATCAGAATTAAGAAAAAGTGTGATCTCTGTGACCTTAACCGTGGCATGGATGTTGGTGAAAGAGGGGCTGGTTTGAGTATTTCAGAAACTGTTGATCTCCTGGGATTTTCACACACAACAGTCTCTAGAGTTTTATATGAGACTGTGAATATTATATGTATATGTATATACTGTAGACGACTAGCTGTGGATATATTTGGCTTGGATCCCACTGGGAAATACAAATCTTCACAACTAGAAACACTAACTAGGAAATACTAATTCAACTAGAATGAGTCTGGAGGGTTTATGCTCACTGTATTGAAAAACACTGGCATTTTGTCTTAAGGATGACATCTGAGATCTTGGCTTTAAGCTTAAGTTCACTTTTTTTTAATTTTATTTATTTATTTTTTTAAGTGTTTTATATTTCCTTGAACCATCCCACTTTGTACCCTGTGGGAAACATTAATGAAGTCTCTGGATTGATGTGTAATATTCCGTTTGGCCACATGGTGAAGACAGAGACCAGTAAATTATTAAACACTTTTTATTCTTCTTTCTTTCTTTCTTTCTTTCTTCCTTTCTTTCTTTCTTCCTTTCTTCTTCTTCTTCTTCTTCTTCTTCTTCTTCTTCTTCTTCATTATTATTATTATTATTATTATTATTATTATTATTATTATTATTATTATGAGAGTTTTGTTCCTAGCATTGTAAAATGCATTGATTTGCGTAAGATTGAGCTAAACCTCCCCTGCTGAAAACAACAACAACAACAACAACAACAACAACAAATCAATAGAAATCCTCATAGAATTTGTAATGGTTTTAATGGTTATAATGGGAATTGTATTGGTTTTAATAGAAACTGTAATGGTCCATGTGGGTCTCTATTGGTAATTTGTTGCCTTCTATCGGTGGCATGTTATGTCTAGTGGATACCATTTAGGACATGCATCCTACTACGTAATGGAAACCATTTGGTAATGGTTTTAATGGTTAACAGCTGATGGTTGGTAGTGTTATTTGTAGTGGAAACCATTAGAATTTCTGTGATGGGTTCTATTGTTTTTTTTACTTTCTTTCTTTTTTTTCAGCAGGGTAAATACTGTAAATACTGGGCGTCTACCTTAGACAAAATCATGGAGACTTCATGTAAACTAACAAGAATCCGGTCCGTCTCTCACTTAAAACACAACATCTATGCTTCCTTAGTTTATTGGCAATACTAGAAATAAAATTTAAAAATAGGTATTTATGATTATTTGTTAATTATTACAGCAATATTAGAAAATGTACCAACATTTCCTTTTGAGTGTTAAAACAGCATCCAAAATGATAACAAAAATTTTCTGGAAACGCTGTTCAAGTGGACATGAAAAAATGTTTCATATTTGAAAATGTTTTAAATTTTAATTTCTGGATTTGTTTTCTGGACCTATCACTACAATTCTATTTAATATTCATATAAAATGTTTATATGTTAATATGAGCCTGGTATCAGTATCCATATGAGATCTTTACAATTCTTAATACAAAAAAGTCCAAAATAAATTTTTATTCATATAACAGTTTAACAGTTGACTTGGTCACAACTTTACAGAAATTTGGGTTTATATCATTAATGACAGTGGCAAGGAAAAAAAGGGGGAAGTGTGAGGAAGGAACCTTGAGAGGAACCAGACTCATTACACAAAATTAACTGTAACTATAAATGGATAAAAAAGTATGTGAATTTCCTGAGTTTCAAATGACAGTGGAAATAAATCTCTCAAAGCGTGTTTATGATGTTCAGCCACACTTTCCTGCACTCATAGCTGAACCTGCTTAACATTCCACTGTTTGCCCTGAGACCAGCGGCCACGCTCAGCTACCCCTCTTATCACCCGTCCCTCTGGCTTGCCATCTTTTTTTTTCAGTTTTTTTTCATCAAGCACTCTCTTGCACTCATTTTGATGACATCATCTGAGCTGTCGGTCTCGTCCGAGCTCGTCCCCGAAGGCTCGCCGGTGTCACGCACTGTCGCACACCAATATCACAGTCGGACTGTTTTTTCTTGCCCGGCCTTGTCTCCCCTACAGTTCTGCTTTTCACAGGCACAGATTATAGCTGATGACTTCATCTTAATCACATTCGCTTCATTTCCTTTATCTGCTGCTTCCCATACAATGCACAGGGGGGCTAAAACTTAAACTATAGTGTACTCTTGCTAACAAATAATAGTTACTTACTTGTTTTTAAAGCCTAAACTAAGAGGTTACCTGGATTAATATTTAAAATAATTTGCATTTAGATGAAAATAGAAAGCCAGATGCTAAAATGTCATAAGATAGATCTGTTCCACCAGTCTGAGAGGCTAATATTAATAATATTAGCTAGCTAGCAACCTTGGTTAGCGATTTACACCATATAATCAACTAGCCTAATGTTATCTAGCTCACTAGCAACCTTGGTTAGTGAATTACACAACATAATAATTAGCTAGCCTAATTTTAGCTAGCAACATCGGCTAGTGATTTACACAATATAACCCTTAGTTAGCCTCATTTGCAAGCTCACAGTTAAGCTAGCACCTTACTTGCTGTGTTTACATTGCCTAGCTTAGATAATGTTGCTACTCTGATGTTTTTAGTGTTTTAGGGGACAAATAGTCGTTCTGTTTTCACCTAGGTGCAAAAAAGGCACATATTTATATTCCCTATTTATTAGTAGTTTGAAATTATAGAATTCCAAGCAAATTATATATATATATATATATATATATATATATATATATATATATATATATATATATATATATATATATATATACAAAATCTTTATTTAATTTATTTATTTACATATGTGTTCAGGACTGTATGACACATCACTGCCTAGTGTGTGTCTTAAACACTTCAAATCTTTACACACTATTGAACCTTGGAGCTCAAATTCCCTGAAGAGTCTGGGGGCACTTGTGACCTTGCAGGAGAAGAAACACACACACACACACACACACACACACACACACACACACACACACACACACACACACACACGCACACACACACTTAGACAAACACACCTCCCTTGGCTGTGGCTGGAATCCAGTGCTGTAGCTCTTTCCTCGAAGTGCATGTGGGAACGCTGGAAATCCGAAACCTCGCCCCGACAGCTCTCACTAACAGAAGACTTGTTGAAATTTTAATCCTCAGATGCTTGAGCACCATCATCATCATCATCATCATCATCATCATCATCATCATCATCAATATGCAGTACTTGGAGGTAAAACTCCAAGGAGGTTATATCTCATTTCTGATAAATAGGCTTTTTTAAACAATGCATTATTATTTATTTATTAATCTTTGTCAGGTCCAATGTTGGAGGTCGGATTACACGGGGGTGGAGGACGAGCGGATGACATCGAACAGATGAGCAATCGGAGAGTCTCAGCCTGTCTCGATAAGCACAGATAAGAGGCAGGTGTCCTTTATTAAAAGGGAAATGTCAGGTTGAAATGTTATACACAAGGCCTAAGAACATAAGAACAGAAATCACTCAGAGCTAGTCAGAGTAAAGGTACCAGATTGAACAATGCATCGACTCAGAACATCAAATCAATAAAATCATTTCCCACATTTATGCATTTCTGTTGTTTTGGCACGATATCAGCTTCCTGTCAAGAAGAGCCAGACAGGAAGTGTAATTAAAGAAGCCGGTTACAACAGTGAAGGGCTTTATCTAATAATTTCTCTTGAATATGTCAGTGATGCTCTCCATCTCACAGCTATCACCTTACACCATGGAAACACTCGCTCTCATTAGCCTAATGGAAGCACGTCTGAAACACCAAACTCTTTTTTTTTTAAACACAGCATTTAACCAATACGGGAATTGTTTTAATGGCTACTATCGTGCAACTTGAATAACATGTGAGATTTGTTGTTCTTAAAGCAGACACACTGACTGTGTATAGGATTTCCACCTGCGAAAAATGAATGCACTAAATAAAAATAGGGCCGAGATGCTTTTGTTAGTTTAAATTGCAAGGTTGAGGAAATATTGGCATTATTTTATGAATGTGAGAAACCAAAAATAGCAAATTAAAAAGTGTGAAAAAGTAGCAGAAAAAGTGTGATTTCACACACAGTACGATGTCATGGTTTAGTATCTGGTGGCTACATTAAGTTAGGTTTGTGCACAATTTATTAAATATCAGAACACTGTATATATATATATATATATATATATATATATATATATATATATATATATATATATATATATATATATATATATATATATATATAAAAAAGCAAAATAATAACATGTGCTGCATCAAGTGCTATTTTATAAGTGGCTGAATAAAGAAGGTGGAAGGCATTTTGTTAAATGAATCCAAATTAGTAGTGGTGTGAATATGTGAATAATTAAAACTAGGTCTATACATGCAACATACAAATATCTACATTTAAAAAAAACAAAAAACTGTCTCTTGCTTTTATGTTACATCATATTGCATTTGATAATGAAAAAAAAGAGAAAAGAAACACTATTTGTTCTTCAGTCCTCATTTTCTATCCCTATTTATTTTCAGACTTGAAAGCAAATGATTTTTATAATCTGAATGGGGCCACCAGAAAATCCACAAGCAGCGGCGTAACCTGATTCTGAATACGCATAACTTTCCCCGTATAAATATTGACATAACTTTTGAACTTAAGTTGCTACGTCTGAACACAGACGTGTCTTTTTTTGTGTCAAACATTAACCAGCATGAAAGATTCTTGAAATATTACGTCTGATCGCTAATAAAAGATAAATACCTGTTTAAATCCTCCAAAAACATCCATTAACAGTAAATAGATGGTAGTAAAATGACCTGCTAAACAATAATGGCTTTAGACAGTGACAGAAGGGAAAGCTTCTGGATTATGTATTTAACTTGGAATATGAATTGTGATATATGAAAACAAATATCCTTACGTGATGCAGGTATAAACCTTGATAGTTATGACATGTTGTCCTATTGTTGACTAATGAAAATATAAAAATAATTATTTTGGTTCCTGATTTGAAATCGCTTTATGATTGATCAGTCAGGTTTGCAAGTACAGGTAAAGTAACAAAGTCGTTTATGCACAGTCGGTTATTTTACATCCTTATATTCAAGAAGTGCTTAATCATCAAGTATTTGTCATGTTTAAAAAAGACTGAAAGCACCGTCAGTCTCGATTTTCAATAATAAATCTACTGTGAATTCTACACAGACAGTTGTAAGCTCATTAAAAGAGCTTATTATAGACATAGAATAATGTGTAAACATCACAGCAACATGAACATCGTAGAAGTTTCAATGGATTATGCATGGATATATAAACTATATAAACACTATAGTTCAGTATATAAAATGTAAGATTTAAGTATAAAACACACTGAACAATCCTCACAGTCAAGTTCCCAATAGGTCAATGCTTCATAACAGATCTTACACAGATCTTAGACCTGCGTGAGTATTTGTCACGTTTTGCGAGATCACCACTAGCCTCCATTTTTAAAATGTACATCATCAGCCCTTAAAGTGCTCTGTAGTTGAAGCTAATCAGAAGAAACAAATATAAATGAATATTTACGACACAATTTAGTGAAGAACGGTATGTATTGTACATGATTGCAGACATTACTGCTAACTCAGTATCCAGCAGGTGGCATTTTCGGGCAAGCTAAGCTGTTTGTTCTCCCAGACTCCAGACCTCCGCCGCATCTAAAGGTTCCTCTTTGAATGTAATAGTAGTCATTGTACAAGTATAACGAGATTCAGTGAGCAGTTCCTCATCAAGCTGTGTTGTGTATATTCAATAAGAAAAGAATTTAATAAAAAAAAATATATATATATATATATTCAGACAGTACATTAGATTCTAACTGTTACCTGCTTCTCCTTAATAACTACTGAATAATTTCTGGGAATGTATAGTGTATATAATGTGTATAATGTAAGTATTACCATTTATTGTTCTGTAAAATACTCATACAGAATTTAAATCTCCTGTGAATATTCTGTTTACACAGCATTCACATTATGATATTGTATATAATACGCAAAACTTCTTATTTTTTTTAATTATTATTGATTTAGGTTGTACAGATTTAGGTTTACACTGTAAAATAGAGTTTTATATTGAACACATAAATAAGAACAGCCATTTTCGAGGTATTGTCTCTTAGACTGTGACAATTGTTTTACTAATCAGTTTCCATAATCAAGGGGAAAAGCAGATAAGACTTACAATACAATCTAAAAATATAAAAAGAAAAACACTTTAGAAAGCACTAATAAGCCGCTAATGTTGCCAAATAACGGCTGTATTCACTACTTATGGACTCACATATTAGCTATGAAACTGGGACATGTTGTTAGTCACAGTAGATGAGCAGAGACACTCTTACCACCCCAAAGTTAATTATGCCTCCAGAGCATTTCCCCAAAGATTACACCTTTTTTTTGGTTAATGAAATAATGACACATTGTACTTTGTCAGAAAACGTAAAATCACGGCTTAACCTCTGACTGTTACAAAGTGCTGACAACTGAGACTCCTTCCATAAATGTGAAATAAGTGAAATAATAATAATAATATCCACGAAAACATCACCATATCAACAATTATACATTTTAATTGAAAGTGTATTTGTATAAGTTTACATTTTAATTTAAAGGTATTTGTGTATATTGATATCAAAGATCTGGTAGCAATTTTAATTTGAGGTTTGGTAATAAATTATTTAAAATCAGATAATACATCAAATACTTAATGTCTTATATACATTAATTAAGCAATTTTGGAATAATAAATATTTTACAACTTTCAACTCCTATTTTACAGTTTTCAATTCCAGTCCTAGACACTCACTCCTAGGCACCTAGGTTTTCTCTCTTATCTTAGTTTGACTATTAAATATTAATAACGATAAAGACTTAAAGATAAAGTTTAACATTTTAAACTTCCTTACTTAATTATGAATTTTTAATTAATACATTACTTATTACTTGCTTATAATGGGGTTATTAGCAAACCTTAGATTAACGTGTTACCATAGATCTTAACAAACATCTATAGTACTTCCCAAATTAATTACAATATGTTTTTTTCTTGGGGAAACTCAGACCCTTCAGGTTTGGAGATTTTTTTTTCTTCTTCTTTTTGTCACGGATTACTCCTCAACTCCATGACACTTCTAAACAGGCTTTAAAAACTTTCCGAGGCTAGTATAACTCTATTTACATACTGTATAATCTATCTTTATATTTCTGCTCTCCAAACCAAGTGGGTTTTATCGTCATTCCAACATAATATATAATAAATATGCATTAATTCAGACACTTTAGATGGTTAAATGTTTAATCATACATGCTATTCACACAGAGGGCCCTCTAAACCAAATCAGAGGACCAAATTACACACAAAAATGAGTGGAAAATCTAGCAAGCGAGCCTCTGTCACAGAAATTTATTACAAATAAAAGAATAAGAATGTAAAGAAATTTTCTCTTCCTGTTGGTACCCATGAAAACTTTTTATGACTTGGCAATACTGTCACATTATGAAGATGAAGTGGATAAGGATCCAACCAGAATCTCTTTATCAGCCAGCAGAAACTCACGATTAAGCTGAAAGGGTCTTATGTAATATCATGGTGATGATCTCGCCTGAAGAAGCTAAGGAAAATGCTTTGGTTTTATGTGAGCATAGATTCTTGCTGGTCTCTCTCTCTCTCTCTCTCTCTCTCTCTCTCTCTCTCTCTCTCTCATCATGTCTACCGATACTGCTACACTCACAATATAGAATTCACGGCAAATCCAAGCTACTGTCTTTACGTGATAAAATATCTGTCGTAAAGATATTTGTGCTATAGACCAGACAAGAGGACTTGCAAAGTAAAGCATTCATCTGACCACAAGATGACGATTGCTGTTAGGCCTTAAAACCCATTTCCTCTCTGTTTTCCTGGTGGTCATTTGGACGCTGGAGTGAAGAATCCATGCAAAGCTCTCAGCATGCATGCATGACTGCTAGCGCATTAAGACCAGCCTTATCTCTTCCACGTATACCTCCAGTTATACATATTCTCAGACTTTCTGCCCCTGTTCTGCAGAGTAATCGAATGTTTTTTCCTCCATATTGCTTTATTGTATTTCTCTCCCCCCATGCCCCCCCCACCTCCCCTCGTACACACACGGTCATTACCCTTCCGTGTGTGAGCGAAGACCGGCTCGTCCAATTACGGCTCGTGCCTCTCTATTCATCTCTGAAATGGGCTGAAACAAATCAATAGTGCTGGGGAAAGCGGTTTTATATAGGCAGTTATGAACTCATAAGCTACAGTATGTCTCATTTCATTTCAGCGGCAGCTGAGACCTCCGCTTCGCTCTCTTCCCTCCCTCCTCGCTCTCGTCGAGCCCTGCAGGGACCATTATGAGAATCATAAATAATACGAGCTAATGAGATATGAATTGATTATGTGGGGAAAAGCCTGACGCTTCCCATCCATCACTCTAAATGATGTTTAACAATGGATTACCAGCCAATAATTCCCCCAATATGAGATTAAATAAAATAGCTGGGGCTGTTTTCAGCAGGCTGCGCTCTCTCTCTTTCTCTTTCTCTCTCTCTCTTTCTCTCTCTCAGTGGAGGTAAAATAAATCTGCTCAATTACTGTACCAGCAATCCGTTTTTCACCGCTAAGGATATTATTATTTCATTTAGGGCTTGTTCATGCATCATAGATTATTTCATTTCGCCCAGTCAATAAGGAGAAGTGCAGTATTTTATTTTCTCCGCCGGGGCCAGTAGACGAAACACGGAGAGAACTCTGAGACCCTCCATGACAATGTGAGATCTTCAAAATAAAAACCCTTAAACCCTGTTAATTTCCGCATTCATATTATTTAACTCTTTTCCAAGTCGTTCTTCATCGCCTCAGCTTATTGTACCATTACATACTGAACCTCAGGCATGTGACAGACCTGAACTCCGAGCCTCTTCCTCAAACGCTGATCAATCGAAACTGAATTATTGGTTCCTATAAGGTGATTTGGAACATCACCTCAATTCCAGGGAACACTGGAAATTGGATAACGTTTGTTTCCCCGCCAACCAGAAACACCTCTTCCAAATCAGATTAAAGCTTATGTTCGAGCAGTGGCTCAAATTTCTTATTTCTTATCTAATGACATCAGGCTGTGTCTTGAAGGGCTTTAATGTTCTGCACTAATCCACACATGGATCTTTCTGTGAGATGTGAAGCAGATCTTATAGACATAGAAAACATTTCTATTTTCACCAAATTTTGAATACATTTAAGCCGGAAATCAAAGGACTGGAGTTCACAAGTGCTGCTGGTCCTATTTGTTGAAACATACTTGTTATCCAAGCCCTTTCATGTTCGCTAGTGTAGTTTAATTGTTCTGTCCATGTTGCTTTTTGCTTTAAGTTAAAATAACAACATGCTACCAAAGATCTCAACAGATGCATGGACTGTCAACATTCAACAGCGACAAAGCTGTAATTTGAAGTTTTCTGACACGGGAAAGCCTTTAAAACAGAAGTCGTTGTGGTTTTTCGATAACAAGCTGCATATTTCTGCCTTAATAACTTTAAGAGAAAGTGATGGAATGACTGTTTATAGCTGCTATAACCTTAATGAACTTGTTTTGTGGATGTTCCATAACAGTAAATGTAACTATAAGTGGATAAAATGTGTAATGTGTCACCACTAAATAAAGAATTATATTTGTCGTTGATGTTTCTATGGCAAATATAAAATCATGAGATCGAGACTAATAAGGCAAGAGTTTCTGGATGAACAATGGGAAATGAAACAAGATGGAGAAACTCTGCCTCCTGCTGAAGTTTGAAGAGGGCTAATCGAGTCCCGTTTGCATGATTTAATGTGCTGATTGGTGGAAATGGGAACACTGCTCTTCTCCTGTAATGGCTTTAAATAGGCATTAATCAGGATCACACGTGGCCCTTTAGCAGGGAGTGTGGTACTATCGCTAAACAAGAGGGATTCAAATTAAAGAACAATCAGCTCGTGTTATGTCCAAACGAACATGAATGACAGAGTGGAATCAGAGAGGACACAAACGACACCTCTCTCTAGAGAACCGTCCTCCATCGGGTACCACTTAACCAGCGGGGCCAATTTGTACAGATGAGTTTTAGATGTTGCCAATCAGCTGGAATTAAAACAAAACGAGAGGGCCTTTTAATGGAGCTCCAGGAGAGCTCTAGTCCCAAGCCTCCATTTCAAATGTGCTTCACTTCACACACCTCGAGCAGCCTTCCTCCTCATCCCCTCGCTCCCTTCACCGCGTTTCCTCCCTCTCTCTGCTTCTGAGGACCCCCGAGGAAAGAGGTGGCTGTCACCGTATCTGATTAATGACCCGTCGGAGTCGTGTCCAGCCGCATTAGGCCTCCATGTATCTCGGCGAGTCCGAAAAAGCGGGCCGAGGGCTTTTGTTCTGGGAGGAAATGGTGTCAGCGGCCCCCTCTGCCGTTAGCCCATAAAAAGATAAAGATTTACTGTCATCAGAGGAGCCAGATTAAAGCGCACAATGCCGACATTGATTTTTTTACCAAAAAATTCACGTTTTGGGAAAACTCATTCCGGCGGCCGGGGCCCGATATGATCAGCTTATTTGGGGAGGGATAATATGGAATCTTCTCCCCAGAATGAACTTTGAAAGGAGTAAATTGTAAATATTGATTTCTGAAATGGACTGTCAATCTCGGTCGCGGCAGATTATTCCTATCATCCTGCTCGACCCCTGGTGACGAGGAATTCAAAAACTGCTGACGAAGTGGAGCGTATAGGATTTCGGTTAGGAGCCAAGAGCCTGCGCCGGTAATGGCTGTTCAATTTTATCAGATGGCGCGCGAGATCTCATCAGAGGCGAAAAATGAAATGAACTGTGACTCTGAATCAGGATCCACTGCTCTTATCCGGGTGAAAATCATCTGAGCGGGGGCCGAGGGCTTTCCATTACTCCGGGTCACTTCATTACGGAGAGGCACGCCGAGCCCGATTGAGGCAAACAAAGCGGCCCTTTCCTGTCTCACCCAGGGGTCGAGTGTGAGGGCCGGCCTGATAGGGCCTACGACGTGTCCGGGGTTATCCTATTACCACTTAAGAGGGATGGTGAAAGGCAGCAAATCTTGACCACTTGTTTGTTATCCTTTCCTCAACCTTTTTATTGTGGGACTTGTGTGTGTGCGCGCATGCAGTGGGGGTGGGGTGTGGGGGTGTGTGTGTGTGTGGGGGGGTATTCTATTATTTTGTCCCTTGCTCCTTATGGGGGGAATATAATTCATCTTTTCCTGCTGATTGGTTGAAATTGATTTTTCCCCCCGCACCTTTCTGAGGTGTCGGATCACGTTGTTTGAAACTTAGTGAAGCAGCTTAGAGTGCTCGCAGTGTACTTTAAAGGCACCTTGAGCTGAGGGAAATCTATTACGAGACCTGATGTGAAGAAAAGTGAAATGTTTGACTTACAGCTATTCGGCTTTATATTTTAAAACAGAAAAGGACGTATGGTCAGATGCTGAACTAATGCTCCCTGGTGTGAAGTGAATTCCTATTGAAGCCTAAGCAGCAGCCTATATAACATCTCAAAATGATATGTGGAGAGTAAGTGTATTATAGTTATAATGCCGTGCCATATAACAGACGGCAGATTTTGCCCGTTACTGAGTTATGGTTTATTTTGCCTTCCATAGGCATAGCCACTGTATTGATCCTGAAGGTACTTCAATATGCAGGGAGCAAAGGCACTTGATAGCTACGCGGGTGAAAAATGATGGTGGCCGGGCTGGGGAGATTTGTATGGCTGCGATAAGAAGAGAGACGGTATAAAGACACACAAGATAAACTCACCACAGGAATCGGATCATTTGTTTATTCGTTTTTGTTGCTGTGGGAGAGAAAAAGTAAGCGAGACATGTTGTCCCTGTTTTCCAGAGGTGGAAAGTAACAAATTGCAACAACACATCTGATAATACTTGTGTATTTTTTCATTGTAATGCTACATTCTTTATTTTAGCAAACCATAGTACGTGCGACTGAGATTATTTAAAACATTCAGCTTCAGTACATTTAATTATGATCACTAATGCAGAGTAAAAAAGGTGACTTTTTAAGTAAAGCTTGCGAACATGATAACTGTGTTGATGCAAATATGTCATAGAAGACGCGTAGATGTTTAGAAAGCCGACACTATCATGCTATCTTGCTCCTGTTAAGTACATTAGTTAACAAATACAGCTAAGTGCTATTATAAGCGAACACTCATATGCTAATATGAGTAATGGGTTGCTTCGCTATCTAGCTAGAAATAAAATACATTAGCTAACACCGACTAACCAGCAGGCCACCTTTCTAGCCATGTAGTAATGAGCTAACACTAGCTAATATAGCTAGCTTGCTAATAATCTAAGACTCAACTTCATTTGTTGTTTTTTTAAACTGATATCGCTACTATTTTAAAGATATATTTAGCTAACAGCCAAACACACATTTTTGTACTCACTAGCACAATGTGGTCTTCACTTATATTTAAATATTTGACAGATTATTAAAGATATCCTGGTTGCTAATTCAGACATAGAAATAAGGTACTTAGCAGTTTATACTGTATATTTCTGTGTCCACTTGCACAAAGAGAAAAGGGTTTAAAGAGGTGAACATTAGGTGTATAATCATTAAAAAAGTCAGAAATACTGTATTTACATGTATCTGCATGTTTTCTAACACAATGGGATTAATAATTTCCTAAATGTGGTGTTAATTTCTAAAATTAGAGAGTATTCATTCCTAAAATCCCTAGCGATTTTCATGTGACCTATCAGAGAGAAACACAGGCCGAGGTTCAACAGTGAAATCTTTTATATAACATTTTATATGACTTGTAAGCAGGTTTTAAAAACGTGTACTCGTTGGTATGGTGGAGTTTTCTGCTACGTCTGTTTAACATTTTTGTAAGGAGTCTCCAGTGTCAGTGCTTTGTAACAATTAGAGGTAAAGCTGTAACTTGACGTTTTCAGACACAGGAAAGTTTTATAAACTTGAAAAGAGAGAAAAAAGCGGTTGGTGAGGGAATGACTGTTTATAGCTGCTGTAACGTAAGTGAGAACAGGAACTAATTAATATTACATGACATTCCTTAAAAAAAAAAAAGAAAAATTGTTACCATTGTTTGTCATATTATAGGAATAAAGCCCTCCAAAACGTGCTGTTATAGGAACATAAATAGGTTTGAGTTAGAAACACATCCCATTGTGTTATATTCCATATTCCTGTTACAGAAATGTACAGTTTATCAGAATTTTCCGGAGAGTATATATTTTTTAGACTTACACAATAGACATACACAATACACTTTTTTTGCGTTATGGATGTAAAACATTTCCTTACAGACTATAAAGATGACACGCCCATGTGAAATAGATATAATTCACTGAAAGGAGTAGGTTGACAGTTGCACATTATCGCCTCTTTCTTTCCTGCTGGAGCGTTCTGAAGGCACAGAAGCGTTTGTGGTTTTGAAATCAAACATGGAGTTGCGCTCAGTGGAGCGATTGCTTTGGATTGTGTTTGATTACAGAGGGATGAGATCACACCCCGGCCTCGCGCTCCTGGATCCATACATCGACCCGGTGTACTGTTACCCACTGCCTGTGTGCTGAACACTTAGATGACACTGATATTAGCCCTCGCTCCATGTGCTGTCCTCCAGCAAGATAGACTCCAACTCCAGATGATTTCCAACCCTTTCTCTACTCTCACTTCTCATTTTTTTCTTTCAACTTCTAAGGTTTTGCTTGAGACAAAATGCAATCGCAATGTAATTCGCTCTGATAGAAAAATCCCTCTTTTGTAAGATTCTAGGTAGAACATAGCGTTCTCCCAGACATTACAAACTGAAGAACCCTTAATGGTGCCAGATAGTATCTTCTTTTTTAATTAAAATCTTGGTACAGATGTGTTACACTCATAGACATTTTGAGTTCTTTGTGTAGTTAAGAGTTCTTAGCTTCCTAAAAAGATTTATCTTGGAACCCTTTTAGATTGTGAAATAGTTTGTTCCAGGGTGTAAGGAACACTAAAACCCCTTAATAGTCAACAACAATACACAATAAAAAAAAAAACATTTAACTATCAATACATCTGTTATAATCATGCCTACACTATTAGAAAAATGGTTCTTCATTGGGGTCTTTGTATGTTTAAAGCTTCTCAGCTTCCTAAAAGGGTTCTAGTTTGGAATGCTTTCCAACAGGTAAACACTCTGTCAAAGACCAAAGAACCCTTAAGTGCCCTAAGAATGTATCTTTTGATAAAGCACATGCTAGTTTCACGTATACCTGTATAAAGAACACTCCAAATGTTCTATATGGGTTCTTTGGGTAGTTAAAGGTTCTTAGCTTTCTAAAAGGGTTCCTGGAACTCTTTCTAACAGGGAAATACACACTCAGAGACAAAGGTTCCAGAATAAAACATTTAATCATCAATACATTCGTTATATTCATGCCAGGGTTCTTGCTAAAAATGGTTCTAGTTTGGAACACTTTCTGTTATAGGGTTCTACATATAACTTTTAAGGGTTCCCTCAGTGTGACAACTGAAGAACCACTAAGGGATTTCACCTGTTTTTCTACGGTTCTAGGCAAACACTCTGTCATAGGCCAAAGAACCCTTAAGAGTTGCACATTTAACTTGACATACATGCTTAGAAAAAATAAAATAGTCATATGTAATCCTTTCTTATAGGAAAACCCTCTTTTGTAAGATTGTCGGTAGAACCATCAAGGTGCTAGATAGAACTTTAAAGAGGTTTCTATAGTGTTGTGTTACACTCTTAGAAAAAAAAGGGGGTTTTATATAGTTACGGGTACTTGTCTCTTGTCCAAATGTTTGTCTTGGAACCGTTTTATATTAGGGTTCTACACAAAACCTTAAAGTGTTTCCGCAGATGGGACAAACTGAAGAACATTTAAGGCTGCGTATAGTCATGTGTTACTCTCATAGAACAAATAACGTTCCAAGGGTGTCCTTGAAATCGTAAGGGTTCTGGATTTATACATAAATCATGGCGTTCTGAAGTACTGTATTTGTCATTCTTTTTGATAGGATGTTAGGAGTTGTAGGAGTTCACATAAAACCTACAAATAAGAGTTTCCCCAGACTGAAGAACCCTTTGCGATGGGGAAACGCTCTATTACGTTCTACTTTTAAAGGGTTCTTCTGACTTGGAACACTTTCCGATAGTTAAAGATTTACAGATTTAACTGCTCATTAAGCAGTGTTGATATTCATCGATGGCAGAAGCGTTAGCTATTGAGGGAGAAGGAGAGAAATTTAAGTGGACAATTTTTTTTTTTTTTTTGCGGCAAAGAGTGAAACAGTCCAAAGTTTAAATTAAAATTGAATAAAAGAGAGAAGAATAAGTTATAGGCTTCGGTTCCGTTTCAGAGCGCAGGGCAATTTAAAGCCTCGAGATGTGGAATTAGAGAGGATTTGATGCGTTTCAAATGAAAAAGAGAGAGGGACACTAACTGTGGCGTGGCATCTTCAGGCGTCGTTTAAGTAATGTCTTCTGGCACGTTTGATGCATGGACGACACCAGGAATGTGAAATGAGAAGGATTTCAGCTTTTCCTCTCACGTTGGTTTATCTGTCCCTCGTCTCTCGGATGAGGGGGGAAAAAAACAACAAGGGTGCAAAACAAGTTGATTCGGATCATACAAAGCATTTATTTGAGCTATCTGGATATTCAGTTAAACAACAACTGAATCGAGCGGCCGAACCCCTGTGGACCGAATCCGTCGCTTATCAAGCCACAGCGGCCTCAGATAACTCCAGTTTGCTTAAAAAAAAAAAAAAAAGGAATATTCATGACACTCAAAGGCCCTGGATGCTCGGGGTATTAAAGTGATCCAGTCTTCATTGTTTTGCTTTCTCAGGAAAGTCGGTACAGTCGGTACCTCTTTATCTGCGGTCTCTCTTTCTCTCTCTCTCGCACGGTGTCGCTTCAGCTCTTCCTCGGCGTGGAGCAGACAGACAGGAGCGTGATCAACATGCAGGGTGTGTTGGGTGTCATGCAGATAGACCCTCTTTTTGGTAATGGAGGGAACAAAGGATCGATAAGACGTTGGAGATGGCTATTTGGCCGGTCTTATCCCGATGAATAATGCGCCTGTCATAATAGCCGGGATAATTTAACGCTGACACTTAAAGCGTGATGATGAATAGGCCGTCGAACTGGAGCTCAGACACACACACACACACACACACACACACACACTGGCTTGAGCTGAAGTTTGGATATAGTCAGTTTTCTACCACCCAGAGACTGAAGCATGGACACAAATAAGTAAGCAGTAAAACACTCAGCAGTGTGTGTGTGTGTGTGTGTGTGTGTTTGTGCGTTATAGGAAATTAATCAATTACGGAGTTACTCTTACCACCCCAAAGCTGATTCTTTTCCTATAACTGCATATTCTAAAGTGCTTTATTCCTCTGATACTACAGCAATTTGCCAATACTGACGAATTTTTATTACTTATTAAAGAACAACATCATGCCTTTTATCCATTTAATGGTGTGAAACGTCCATGAAACAAATACAAACACTTTATCTTTTACCAGTTTCTCATTTTTTCTCGCTATTGAAGCTAATGAGACAGATAAAGCAGCTTTATTATATCTCCTGAAAAGTTATAGCTTTACTACTGATTGTTACAAAGCGCTGACACTGGAGACTCCTTCCATAAATGCTAAAACATCCCATACAAAAAAAAAAAGCCTCACCATATCAACAATTACACACATTGTTTTAATCTACTATTTATGAGTAAATCATGTGATTTTCCAAATTACGTGACAATTTGTACTGATGAAATACTTCCTTTCCTACACTCGTTTGATTGATTCTATATTCTTTATTTATAATGATTTATAATTACAACATATATTTATCATTTTTGCCTTGAAGCTGCGTATTTACGTCCACCATTGGCCTTAATTTTATATTTCTATTGACAGCTGCTCTGTTTAAAAATGAATTGTATTTTGTGTGAACGACTGCATTTTACACTTCAAGCACATGACAAGTACTTAAAGAATCCCTCACAGTCTGAATCTCCACCGTGTGCGAGAGTCCATCTACAGTACCTTCACGTTAGCGAGTCTGGATACTCGCCATGTTTGCTTTGCGCACGGGGGCTTGTGTACAGAAAGCGAAATGGATTTGATCACTAACTCCTCTATCTATAAATGTGTAGGAACAGAGCAGTTATGATTTATTACTTTAAAGCAATAACATCTCCTGTTGATAGAAACCCCCAAGAAGGAACTCTTCTTATCCTGGGAAGGTTCCTCTGAGTGCTTCCTCAAAAAAAAAAAACAACACATTTTGTTGACAGAAAGTATGGGAATTGATTAAAAAAAAAAAACCCTGTATGTATGATTTATTTTTACAGCCAAGCAGATGGTTCGATACATGTCTTTAAGGCATCCCTATTGATTGTGGTCAAATCATACATATGATCATATGTATACAATAATTATACGTGATATTACGGCAAACCATCCCGATCTGCACACATCATCTCCCAAGCAATCGAGCAACAAGCTGTTCTCAGGATGAGACCTGAATCTCAAAGCGCTAGCGTCAGACACGGTTTGACATTGCGACGTCTGTCTGCTTAACCTGCGTAAATATTTAGCTGTCATTGTAAATCCCGGAGTAAATACCAACATATGAATCGATTTTGAATCAGGAAGGAGTGCTTTAGTATCAGAGTGAAACAATTCAAGCTGTCAAATATAATGACTTCTAACCTTTCTGCCACTGAAAATGGCACTTTTAGGTTTGTGTGCAAATGCGAATCCGAATGTGGACCCAAGCGAAGTATTTCAGCATGATTTGTTTATTCACTTTCCAGTCCCTCTAGGATTTCGCGATTTTGCGATCGCAGAAATTAACGCAAAATCAAGCAAACTCTGTAATATTTGGGGTAGCTTGCAATTTTTCAAATTGCAGATTTTCCACAGATTTTGGCCAAGACGCATCATTTGACGTCATCACACCGGATATTCAGCCAAAGCCCTCTTCGATTCACGTGCGTCGAACATGAGTACAGCTAAAAGGTCTCATTTACCAACAAACATCACTGCGAAAGAGCGCGCAAAACTATTTCGTGCGATTGCGATTTCGCCAATTCAAGTGGTTTTCTGCGAAAAAAAAAAGCACAAAAAACTCTGCATCGTGAATTTTGAAAAAAAGCAGCAGAAAAGTCGAGCATTTTTGGCCGCGACGATCACAAAAACGGACTGACTAATAACGTGCAGAAGTCAATGTGTCGCAAATACGGATGCTTGGCGTGATATTTATTAGGAAATAATAAAATATTTATTAGAACAAAAAAATCAGGCAGGCGGTGTTCAAAGACAAACTGAAACGGAGA